>VZRH01001496.1:1108530-1171061 GCA_013397555.1 Urocynchramus pylzowi | reverse complement strand
GTGTGTGTGTGTGTCTGGTTTAATTCTTTGCGTTGGTTGAGGTGGTTTTTATGAATTAAGGAATTGACCCTTGTGAAGGTTTGGGAGGAAGCGGGACTGCTGGGAACGGCAGGTAAAGCTCAGCCGGTGAGTTTCTGTCGGGGCAATGGGGAGTTGGTTCTCATGTAGTGGCTTTTTTCTTTTTTTTTAAATATTAAAATGTTTAATGCAAGAGTGTCTGAACATTTGTGCTTTATGTTTCATGGCAAACTTTTTCAGATTCTCATCCTGAAGTAGAACTTTTTAGTCGAATTTTTTCATTTAATTTAAAACGGACTGGGAGTTGTGTGGGGCTGTGCTGGGTTGGATGGTTGCATGTGGGTTTTGCTGGGGCTGTGAGGTTGAAGTGGCCCTCTAAAGACAGTGAGGTTTTGTTTTGCTTTTTTCAAACAAACTTCAGCAAGTTCCTCATGTTTTGGCCTCCATTTTGTTTGAAAGGTCCAAGCAAATTTTCCTCCAACTTACCTTAATTAGAAATTTGTTTAGGTTTTAATGTGTTGTGCAGCACTGGACTTGCTACTGCCTGCATTCCTGGAAGAGCTGGGATTTGTGAAGAGGATGGTGGAAGAGATCAAGAACTGTGATTTAATTCTGCAGAGTCTTATTTGTGTGCCTGCCTGTGTGGACACAGAGAGTAGTTCCATTCACCATGACAGGGCCCTTCTGTGTCTGCAGCACAAAACCGAAGGTCTTGGCAGGCCCATGGCCCATTTCAGGGACTGAAGAAAAGTCACAATTGTGTGGTAATTGGAGCAGGAAGGAAAAATCAACAAAACTACTAAAAAAGAGCAATATGAGACTCATGAAGAAGTCATCAACAGCTGGTGATCAGGGGTTGTTCCAACTCCTTTGTTTTTCATAAGTGGATTTTCTCTCATTTGATGGGTGCATTGTTTGTGTTCTGTAAATGCTTTTTCTTCTTTTAAAAGCTTTCTTTTTTACAAATCCATTTACTTTGTAATTCACTTCCATTTTAAGGTCATTTTACACTGATGTAGCTATTGTACTTTATAACAAATTCTTTTTTTCTTTCTAGCCTTAGAAAACACATGGCTTCACAAGAGGAGAAACAGGCTCAGGCCTTTACAGACATCTTTGATGAAGATGAAGCTGAAAGATCTTTTCTGTTGTCCAAGCCCACTTGCTTAATTGTCTTTGGAAAGCCAGTAAGATGTCTGATAGAAGAATTTTTGTCAGATATTCTGCTAACAATTTTACTTTTCCTTTCAAAACATTCGTTTACCTGTGCTACCAAAAGGGTCAAATACCTGCTTTCTGGATTTTGCCACTCCTCAAATCCTGCAGAGGATGGTAAAAATTCTGGTCTTATTTAATAACACCAATTTTTTGTCTTCAGTCAATTGCAATTAAAACTGTTATTACTGTACTTGAAAGTTACACCTTGCTCAAAACATTTCTTCTCTTTTGACATTGGCAACTGGATTATTTTTATTTTTGTGGTGCTTTAACAAAAGTTTTGCCAGCAAGCAAACCCCACACAGTCACTCACCCTGGAGGGGTGGGACAGACAATCAGAAAGGTAAATGGGATAAAATACTTGGGTTGACAAAAGCCATGCATGTGAACAAAGCAAAACAAGGAATTAATTCACCACTTCCTATGGGCAGGCAGATGTTCAGCCATCCCCAGGAAAACTGGGCTTCATCATGCTTCATGGTGACTTGGGAAGACAAATGCTATCGCTCCAAAAGTACTTCCCTTTCCTTCTCTTCCCCAGCTTTATATGCTGAGCATGACACCATGTTCTTTGGAGTATCCTTGTGTGTCAGTCAGAGTCAGCTGTCCCCGCTGTGTTCCCTCCCAGCTTCCATCCACCCTCATTTTCCTCACCAGTGTGGCCGTATGGCAAGTAGGAAAGGCCTTGGCTCTGTGTAAGCCCTGCTCAGTAGTAAGAGAAACACCTCTGTATTATCAACGCTTTTTTTCAGCACAAATCCAAAACACAGCCCCACACTAGCTACTGTGAAGAAAGTTAACTCTACCCCAGCCAAAACCAGAACAATGCTGTTAAAATATTTAATTTTTTAATAAACTTGACATATTAAAGACATAAATTGGTATAAAAGAACCTTCAGGTTAGTGTACTGACTTACAGACATGCAATGAGATGTTACAGATCTTAATATTAAAACTTTGACAAAATTCTATCCTATATATTTGGAAATATTCAAAATCCACCAAGGTGTCCTGATAAAAGGCTCTGTACTACCTTCTAACTATAATTCAAGGTCTTTTTTCTCAACTAATTTGTGGCCTCCTTAACTTTGAAAAATGTGATGTTTTGTAAAGGTAAACTTTTCAGATTTCTTTTTTTTATTCCCAAATGTGAGTTTGCATTATTGCCTCAGTTTGCTGAAGAGAATTCTTTTTTTTGATACATTTGCCTTATAATGTATCTTATGCACTTGGAAGAGTGCACTCAGCTCAACAGAAAATTACAGTGAACTAACTCATCTAGTTTTATATGAACATCAAAATTTTAACCTTGCATGAAAAATGTAACTTTATGTTTCATAGACCAAACCACCATAAAATGCTCATTGAAGGACAGTACAAAAAATTCTCATATTCTCAGCCATTGCCTTCAGTAGATGCTTGACATCAATATAACAAGGTATTGAAATTGTATAGACCTTACCAGGAAAGCAGGGAAAGAAACAGTTTATTTTTATGGTAATATCTTTTATGTATCTGACTGATGTGCAGAGTACCTATCCTATTTAAGATATATCTTTTAAAGAAAGCCAAATACATAAATTTTCATCACACCTGTAAGATGTAAGGTATGAGTAAGGTGGAGTGGTTTTTTATACACTCTTAACTGGGAACGTAATTTATTTGTTGGGCTTTGCTATTTCTTACTACAAAATTTAGCAAGGACAAAAAAACCCATTTTGAAAAGGGTCTTCTTTTATGCCCTTCTAAAAAAAGGGCACAATCCTAAGGGTGGAAGATGGTGAGATTTGCAAAATCCCATTCAGTTAATCACTCTTGGAAACCTTATAGCTCTCAGTTAGGTTGGTTTTCCTTTGGACTCATGTAATAATGAAGATTTTGTCAGTATCTAACCAGATCAGTGGACTAACAAGGGCAGTTTTCAAGCATTTGTTGTTTTAGTAAAAAAATTATTCCGATGTATCCTGCTCAGAAAGGGCTGAGTAGGTTTGTGTCATAATTTGCTTTGAGGCTGAGGATAATAAATTTTAGTCCTAAGGAGTTTCTTTTTGGAATTCGTGGTCAAATCATAGCTGAGTTTTAGGTAGAGTTACTCAGAAACAAACTCAGTATAATGACTTTGGAGATAATTAGCTACAAGTAGCACCATATTAGCAATGTTAGGCAATATGAAGTAGAGGATGGTATTAAAAAGAGTGTTTTGTGTTTGCCCAATGCATAACTCAGAGGCCTTAATCCCAATGGTAGGTTTTAATTGTTTTTGTCATGTGAAAATATGTTCTTCATTGTGTTATATGTTTGCTTTTGTTCTGTCTGCTTTTCTTTTAAAAGTGTATTTTTCATTTTAAGGGCTCTGGAAAGAAAACGTTAGCTAGCAAGCTAGCACAGAGATGGAACTGCATTTTCATAGAAGGTAAACTCATGCTATATTTGGAACATTGCTTTGGCTTCACAATAGCTTTTGGTTTAGAATACCCTCACTGTTCCCTGTAATTCAAAGGGCATGTTTCTGATTGCAGCAAACACTTCTGATAATTCACCAGAAATGAAATTACTGATCACAGTCTTTTAGTTATTGAAAAGCTTAGAAAAATCACTGTGGGGTTTTTTTATCATAAATTCTATTCCCAGTCCTATAAGGGGTTTCCTGTGACCCTTTTTGTTCACATGGGGGCAACTCATTCAACTCCAAAGAGTAGACATTTTGCAATGCAGACCATGAAAAAATAGGAGGCTCTTTATTTTCTGTTTGTGCAGTGTCCAATACAAGGGGATTTACTCCAGGCGACAAAGTTATTTATCAAATGAAGTACCTTTGCTTCTTTTGAAGATTTAGAATTGTAACATGGTAAAAATAACTTTTAATAAAGTGCTTTTTTGACTTAGGTATTTATAGAATTTTTATGTCATAGAATTGTATAACAAGAAAAAAAAAAAATAATACCTGGTCCAAAACATAGATCAGGCCAAAATCAGAAGGGACTTCAGGAATGTACTTGAGCCAGTCCATTCTGTTTGAATGTATTTAAATCAGTACTGACAAATGTTCACCAAATTTGCTTTAAAGAATTTCTAGGCAGTCTATCTCTGTAGCACACTCTTTGCCATTAGAAAGTTTTTCCTAGCAACTGATCTAAATCTCAGCTACTATGTTTTTAAGCCTTATTTCAAATTCAGGGAATTACTCTTTTCTTATTTTGTTCACGATACTTCTTTTAATCTTCTTTTAGCTAGTGAATGCACACATGTGTACACACTTATTGTTACCTATGTTAGTAAATTTTTTCCATTTTCTACATCAAAAAAGGAAGAAACAGAGAAATTCAGCGTACACTAACATGAATGATTTTGTTCAGAAAGGACCTCCAGAGGTGACTGAGTCCAGCATTCCTCTCAAAGCAGGGTCAATTAGAGAGGGCAACTCAATTCAATCTGGAATATCTCCAAGGATGGAGACTCCACCTCCTTCCAGAGAAGCATTTTGCTATGTTTGACTGCCTTCTTGATGAAAAAATGCTTCCCAGTTACCCCATTCAAATTTCTCATGTTCCTGTTCATGTCTGTTGCCTCCTGTCTTGACTGTGCTTCTGTGGTGACCGTGGGTCTGTCTTTGTGATCTCCCAATAAGTAGTTTCAGATAGCAGCAAGAGCTGTGTGGGTTCCTCCAGGCTGGGCAAGGTCAGTTCTTTTGGCCTCTCCTAGGCTGTTCAATTCTTCTGATGGTTTTGGTGTCCTCCGCTGAACTTGCTCCGGAGTATCAACATCTGTCCTGTGCTGGTTAAAAATAAACCAAGACAGAAAATTATTGAATAGGAAAGGTGTTTGCAATCTTTATAATGACACAATACTTTCTATTCATTTATCCAGTGAATTGGTCAATACTCATAAATAAAACAGGACCACAGTGCACGCAGATTGCTGATTTTCAGTTGCCTGTATTGTTAATTAGTACAATCCCTGTCTCAGTTTTGGCCCATGGCAAATACTGTCCTCCTAAACTCCTATTCAGTATGAAAGGTAGGATGTGCAACAGTCATCATTCCTAGTAGGAACTATTGGAAAAGAGCCACTGTGTTTTGGGAAGAAGGATTAGGGCTGTATAGGCATGGGTTACCTGGTTTCAGGACCTTTCCCTGGCCTGGTTTATTAGTAATATAAAGGTAGCCTTAAGAGTCACCCTTGAAAACTTTTAAAAGATGTCTGATTATTTAATTCATACAGGAGCGTGAAAGACTTCCTGAAGGGTCGTTCTAGTATGATGTCACTGTCAACAGAGACATAGGGCAGTCTTTGAATTTGATGGATGTCACTTTTCTTAAAGCAGATGATTTTGTGTGTCTAAACAGTTCTTCTCAATCTTGGTTTTTAAATTTAAAAAGTGATTGAGCTCAAATACTCATCTCTGGACTACAAGATAGTAATGCTGATTGAATTGAAATCAGTAGTTCAAATAATCCTGCAAAACTGCTGCTGTGCATTTTTGTGTAATACATACTGGGTTAAATTGTAGGGAGAAACACCTACCCAGTCTTTGCCATAAGGTACCAAGTTCTGGATGGGCAAAGTATAATAATGGCCATAAAGATAATGGCTTTTCATTCAAAATAGTCTGGTTGCTTGGAGCACACATACATCCTCCTGTGTGTGTATGTACATATGTATCTGCAGGTACAAGTCTCTTTAAAAAATATTTTGTATTAATTATTTTTCTTATGTTTGATATGCTTCCTTAGCTTCAGAAGTAATTCAAAAGAATATTCAACAAAGATCAGAATATGGACTTAAGGTAAAGGTCTAATCTTCTAGTAAGTTTTGTCACATTTTTAACAAACACTTACTATAAAAGACTATGTTTTGCATTTTACCCTAGTGTCAAAAATTGCTTTGTCAAGGTGAAAGTGTTCCTGAGGAACTGGTGACAGAAATGATTCTGCAAATGATTGATGAGTCACCAGAAGTTGCTCATTATGGTAAGTATATTTATGGTCTAAACTTCTTAGAATGTGCTACCTATAATTTTACATCCATTTTACATCTATTGGTGCTCAAATATAATTCTAGGTTTTTCTCATGCTCTTCAGGTTGTGGAATATCAATAAACTGAAAGTGTGTTTAGGGATAAATTTACCAGTATGGGAGATCAGAAAGTGTCATACTGGTCCTGTGTTGTGTTGATTTTGAGAAAATAATTTCCCCAAAATTTTAAGTGTTGATGTGACTCTTATTTGACAATATTATCTGTTCAGGATAAGATTTAAAATGCAGATATTTTATTCTTCAATACTTCTATAAAAAAACTCCATCAGCAAAAACATTTTAAGCATTTTAAACAATGAAAAAGAAGGAAAAGGGATTACTGAAAATGCGAAATATTATGGCTTTTTTTTTCTCTTACAAAATTGTCTACTCCCTTTGCATTTTGTCACACAGAGTAGGATGGATGAGAATAGTAATGGCAGTGGCTATAATTCTTCTATTTGAGGAAAGATTTTGTTAATTGAGGCTGTCAGGACAAATGCTGCAGATCTTGCTAGTGTCTGAATCTGCTTCCCTGATGAGGAAAAAGATGAACTGCCAAGAGGAAAGAAAGTAAAAAGGAAATGTAGTTTATTTTTCTTGTTTTGACTTTTATTTGAAATTTCCTTTATAGGAGAGAGACAGGTGTAGTGCCAATGTTAGTTTCTACTGCTCTAAAAGCTAGCCTACTTTTTAAGCTTTCAGTGGATTTTATTCCTTTTCTAGTACATGACTCAACAGTTTTGCAAAATATACAGCCTTACCTGGTGAAACGGGGCTTTTAAAATAGTATAAAAAAGAGAAACAGGGAAGAAATTTTTTAAAAAAGGACACAAAAAACTGCTGGAAGAGGTAGTAGCAGAAATGCCAGTCTCTTAATGCTTATGTGTGGACTTTGGTAAAGGCTTGAAGAGGTGTTATTGGAGTTCCCCTCCTTGAGTCAGTCTGAAGATGTTTGTATCACAGAGGAGCACAGAGGTCCTGGAGACTATAAACATGACTGTAAAGTTGGGTGAAGTTTGTTTCTTGTAGCCAAGACACTTTCTGCATTACACATGTCCCAAAGTAGCAAGGAATAGACTAACCAATATCCTCACTATTTTTCCTACCAACTAGAACTGACCTCCAAAACCAATTTTTGTTTTAGTATTTCTAGTAACTTTTTGTTTATCAACTACTATCTTAACGAATTCTTGGGAAGCTTAAGTAGGTTTTCAGCAGGAACTAATCAGCCAATTCACTTTAAATTATTCATTCAAGATTTTAGAAACTGTTGTATGAAAAATTGTGTTTTTTAATTTTTAGTGTTTGTAAAAGACAAGTTTTTAAACAGTATACACAATAAGTGTGTCTCAAAACCTTCTTGGTAATCCCCTGGTTACTTTTTGATCTAGTTCATAGTTGCCTTAGGTATACTTAATGATTTTTAGCCTCCTCACATTATTGATTTGAGGGTAAACACTCTCTCCAATAATGGTTTTTCACATTACACTTCCATTTCCCTTACATTGGCTGTTGTTATCTGGGATGGGTTGATAAGCAAAGGCTGTGCACGTTCTTCACACCTCACTAGCAGTTAGAATTCTATAAAGGTATCAACAGTTTAGAATCCAGGATTTTAATTTCCTGGAGGAATGAGTATATATTTTGCTGTCCCTTGCTTATCCTCTTCTTCTCTTGCATCTGTGGATAGTAGCTTCCATAGAAGTAGGAGTCTTCACTCCTAACACCTCTTGCAAAGACTGCTGCCACATTTTTGTGCTGCCCAGACTTGCATTTAAATGTTATCACATAAAATTTTAAGCACACATCCTTTCTCTAAGGGAATATTCTCATTATTTGGCTAAAAACGTCCACCTGATTTTTGTTTAGTCTCTCATCCTGGCCTCATGAATATTGATTTTGTTGCTGTTCAGTAGCTCTTACTGCACGCATATGGCCATCAGCAGTTACAGTACTAGGAACTTGAAGGCCACAAGTTGATCCGTGGGGCTGAGCACTGTAATATTAGGAAAACATATAATTACCACTCTGCTTGTCATGTCTAGCCAACCTGTGTTTACCAAACAGGACTCAGCACTGGGAGTCCTGAGTGAACAGATGCTTACCAAATGATCCACATGCATACTGTGTGCATAGTGCCTCTGTTTGAGAGGCAGGAGAGTGGTTCCGACTCCCTTCATTAGAAGCCAAAACATTTAAAGATTGTGTAAAGAGCTTAGACTCCTAGTTTAAATGCTTTAAATCAGAGTGGCTACTCTTTGCAGTGCCTTTTTATAAAGTCTTTTAGTGGCAAAACTGGTCACTGAAAGCTTGTTGCTTTTTAGGCACTAAAATATCTGAGCTAGGCACATAAAGCGAGCAGTCTGAGCATAGTCTTTAATGTCTACATGTTTTTGAGTTAACAGCTGTTGAGAGTATTCTGTAAAGCTGAAAACAACACACCTTATTTGTCTGTATTTCATCTGAAGCAGACATGGGTGCACAGTTTTTTTAGCGGTGTTGTGTCATGTAGATGATTTAAAATTGTACCACTACATGTATTGTTTAAAGGAGATGAGTATAGCTAGCTCTATAATTGACAAACCTTCTTAAAATATGTTCAATTAAATGTATTTGGCAGGTTATGTTCTTACTGGATTTCCTTCTCTCTCGGAGGAATACATGACTGTTCCACAACAAATAGAGAAAATAAGGAACCTAAAATTAAAACCGGATTTCCTGATTAACATTAAGGTAATGTCATCTTCAGTAACTTCCTAGTTTTTTTCCTAATTATTAGTAGACTCATATGCTATGCATGCCAAATATAATATTTTCCTTTGTATAGTTGAGTACAGAATTTATTGAGGAATGATAAATTCTCTTTATATTGGAAAAAAGGTTCACTGGTTTATTCCATTATAAGCATTGATGAGGTAAAATAATGAACATGTCCTAGAACTTCAGCAGCAGTTACAGTTTTTGCACCTCTACCAATTAGAAGATAGAGGTTTTCAAGAAAGAGAAGCTTTGAATTACATGATTATTATGGGATTTTGGACACATGCACATCTGCCACTTGTGTAATGCAGGAAGAAACTTCTCACATATGGAAGTTAGAAAGTAGTTAGAAAATAGTTTTATTTTTCAGTCACTAATTGTGAAACTGCTTCATTATTAATTCATCTTGTTTACAAATCTTAATTTCTTCATGAGCAGTGATGTGACATACCAGATATTTTACAAAAGTGACTCTGATATAACCAGAGAAACATAAACCATTGTTAGCGTGGGATTTAGAGGACTTTCTCAATTTCTCAGTCCATTCAAGAATGGATTTGCTTGCTACGTCCACTTAGTAAGCAAAACAAGGCAAGCGGGTCTCTTCAGACATCGGGCCAACTGCTTTGGCCAAACACTGCTAAGCTGTCTTGTTAGTCAGAATGGGGTGGCAGTGCCCAGACTGCCCACAGGGAAAGGCCCAAGGCCTGTGCCATTCTCCAGATTGTGCCCAGCTGTTCACTGGGGAGGGTTCTAGCTGGCCCACACTGAACTGTGCCAGACTCCATCTAAAAAAATAACTGTATGTATAGTCATGAACACACTTTCAAGCCCTTCCTCTAGCAATGTTTTATTTATAATCAAGTAGATTATTTTTGTCTTCTACTTTGAATGTGCAGAATGGACTGAATAGTCACACTCTGGTGGTATGCTCCATTCTTACTGGGATTTTGATTCTAGTTGGCACATCTATGTGTTTTGTCAGATGCTAAGCCTCTGGGTATGGACCTACTCTATCACTTTGCAGATTTAACTCAGTGTTTGTTTTAATCCCATACTTTTAAGACTTAATTTTCTTGAACATGCATAATGAAAGTTGGTGAATGCCTACTTCAAGCCTTTTTTCTGTGGTCTCAGAAAGACCCTAAAACATCAACAAAACATATTTTTGTCCTGCTTTTTGGGCAGATTTTATTTTTTCAGAAAGTCAGTCTTTGTTTTAATGCTATGTAGTGAGAAATCCCCGTTGTTGAGAGTATGTGTTGTATAGATTCACATGCAACAATACCAATAGAAGAGTGATGCTAACTAAACCAGAAAGAAAAATTAAATTCTTGACTTCATGTAGTAACACTATCTCCTCTGGGAAAAGGACTGAAACTAAATACACATTAAAAATCCTTGCCCCAAAGTCAAAGAAATAACGTTGCTTTTGATTTCAGGGAATTGAAGCTGTTTGCACAGATATGTCAGAATTGTGATTATTTTCATTAGATCAAAAACAAAGGAAAAAGGGAGATTCTAGATAACTGTGGCAATAATGAAATACTGTTATTAGTAGACCAATTTAGAGAAATTTTGTCTCTCCAAGAAAAAGATGTTATAGCAGTACAATAAACTCAATTTCCTTTTAATTTTTCCTTGCTAGTGTCCAGATTATGAGTTATGCCAAAGAATATCAGGACAAAAGCAAAATCCTTATTCAGGGGAGATATATCAGAGGAGCCAGTGGGATACTAAAGTTGCTGACAAGCATAAGAAAGAGAAAGATCAGGATGAAGAAGAGGATGAAGAAGAAGAAGAAGAAGAAGAGCAGGATAAAGAAGAAGAAGAAGAAGAAGGAGAAGAAGACGAGGTAAATATTGCTGATTTCTAAACAGTGCAAAATATTACAATGTACTTTAGACAAAGCAGAAAAAATTCTGATCTTCTAAAATATCACTGTACTATGTTATGGATTTATTTTGCTCAAAATTAATCTTAATTCCATTTCTGTCCTGCTTTAAGAGATGTGGGGTAACACTTAAATAGTAGATTTAAATGACAAGAAACATTGATCACTGTATAGCTTAACCTGGGCTCAGTCTTTGACTCAAAATTCACTGATCTGTTTCCTACTATAAATTAAAAGTGTATCAGGAGAAGGGTGGCTCTACACTGCCTTTTTCTTGATCTAGACAAATAAAAGAGTTCTTAATTTTTGTTTACTGTAGCAACTTTTTACTAATATTTGCAGGACACTAACTTGTTTTCTGGTTTTGGTGTTACACTATTACAAATGGATTTTTTTTTTAATGAAGGTATTAGATTTGAATTCAGGTCAAATTTTTATAATAGGGGCCAGAGACTTAACGCAAGTTCTGGGCACATTGCTCTCCATTTATAGAAACTACATTTCATCAGAATAGGATCATGGTCAGCAGTCACTGGACTAATACTCATTGCAGTACTCTCCAAGGCTACTTTTTTAAAATTTGATTGAAGACAAAAATTATTTTAATACATTATTTCTGTGTCTTGAAATTTTGTTTTGCAGACTAGAGAACGTCCACGTAAGAAATTAGCATCTTTTCATCAGTTAGTGCAGAGGCCTGAAGATTTTCTTGAAAATGCAGAGGAAAGAATTGGAATATACAAGGATATAATACTTCCTCATTTAGAAGTAAGAAAAAGCAGAGTAATATGATTATGCATAACAAAAGATTTTTAAAATATCTTGCACTGTTTTCATTGGTTTTTTTAGTTTGGGATTTGTTGTATTGAGGTGGTCATGCTACAACATATACCCAAATTCTGAAATTTATTCTTAAATCAATGATACAAAGTTGTCATCTGTAGGTGTTGTTTCTACTCTGCAGTCAAGATAAAGTGATCAACTTTGACTTTTAAAAGTGAAACCATACTTGCCACCACAAATGCTTTCTAAATCTAGTAAGTGAAATATTTGAAGACTCCATTGTTTCATCGCCATTACCAGAGTCCTTTCCAGAATGCAATCCCATAAGTAATCTTCATCTGCATTGTCTTGCACTCCAGTAGATTCCCTTTCTCACCTGCTTCATTGCCTGCAGATTTATATCCACAACAATTAGCCCATTAGTTTGTTTTACCACTTACTTAATTTCTGAAGCTATGACATTTTCTTTCCCTGTTGCGTTCATGAAAGTGGAATTACTGTATGTTTTTTGTTTTGTTGGGTTTTTTTGTTTTGTTTTATTTTTGTTTTTTTTCTTTTTTTGTTTTTAATCTCTTAGTACAAGCAACTGCAAAATCTTCATGTTTGATGCCCACTTGACAATTACTGTTTATGCCTTTCAAGTTCCCTATGGATTAGTTAAACCTATAGATAAAATTGTGTAAAAGTGGTGCAATGGTCTTTGCTAGAGTAACAAACCTGTTACTGCTGTAACAGTAGAAGTACTTACTGTGAAGGGGAAAACAAAAAATGTGGTATCTTTAATCATTACACAATCTCACATGGATTTCTTATAAGTGAGCTAATGGAAAGTTGTTTAGATTAAATTACTGTTGGATGTATACCCCACTTTAGCAGTTTCAACACATTCCACTAGTTGGTAGGGTTCACTTAGGGTTCACTAGCGGTGAATATATTGGTGAAGATGCTTAGTGGTCCACTAATACTTTAAAAAATCACAGGGTTTTATCAATTGGCCCAGGCAAAGTTTGGGATTATGAAATTGAAATTGAAGCAAAAAGCTTATAAGGTGTGTAGTTTGCACTGATAGGAAGATAGGTAGCACGAACTTTGGAGAACACACTTGGATGTCTTGATAAATTGTTGGCATTAAAATAACCTGAAATAAATGTGAAATACTACAGTGAGGAAGGAAACCTAGTGAACAACTGCAACATGTGAAATAATTGGCTAGACCTTAGTACTTCAGACGTCTGTGGGGATTTAGTTAGTCAAAACTAAGTCAATAAATGAGATGCTATTGTTTAAACTCAAATACTATGAATGTACTAGTAAGACTGTAAGACCATTGTATATAAGAGAAATACAAAGTATTATCCTCTCTTTAGAGGAGTATTAGAAAGAATTGATTAGTTATTATCTGTTTCTACCAAAGATAGAGCAGATTATTTAATTGACAGTATAGAACACAGACTAGATGAAATGAGCCAGGAAATGAGCTCTGACCATAAATGTAGTGAAGAACTGGAACAGATTACCTGCAAAGGTGTAAAGTCACTTTCAATAGGCCATTTTAGGCTTGAGGTTAGACTAGCATTTGTCAGGAATGGAGAGAGTTCTCAGTCCTCAGAGAGAGGCATTAACAACCAACATGGGCTGGTTTTTTTTTAGTCTAAGACATTATTTGTAGTGTGAAAATTTAAAACAAAATAAGTAAAATATATGGCCCAAATTTTAAAGGAATTGGGAGTCAGGACCAAAATTAAAACATTGGACTCATGACTGGCATTTCTGAGAAATGTATTAAATGAGATTTTTTTTTCATTTTCCAGCAAAGAATTAAGGTAGTTAGACAATTAAAAGTTAAATTCATACACAAAATATTACTGTATCTTGATATTTTTTAGCTCTCTTGCATTTGAGCTAAGACATCTAAGCTATCTTTTGAAGCCATTGTAACTCCAGTTTTGGAATTGTCTCTGCATTTATCTGTCATCAAATAAAAGTTAATCTCCAGAAGATTTTATAAACCATTAATACAACAAATGATTTTGAATTTTGCTGAAGTTCCCAGGAGTCCAATCTTTGGTATGTATAGGAAGAGGATGAGCCTCAGTGTCATTATCTGGTTAACTATACTCAGTTGGCTGGTGTGTTCTTTAACAGGGATTGTTGACTTACCAGGATTGTCGATATCTTATTGAAGTGGATGGAACTCAGCAACCAGATCGTGTCTTGGAGGTAAGTAAACTATGCACCAGCTAAGTTAACCTCCACTAGAAAATAACTTCTCAATTCTGTGGATTGTTTTCCTGATGGTAAAATTTTAAGTTGTGTTTAAAATGCATTCATTTACTATTAGAAAACATGACTTTTGAAATACTTGCTTTCCTTCCTCTATTAGTTGTAAGATTCACTGCTCTGCTCCCAGGCTTACATATATGTTGCATGAGAATATTTTCAGGCAGGCTACAAACTTTTGTATTATGTCCATCTGGTTTCAGTGCTTTTTCTGATATGTATTATTATTTATGTATTAATATTTTATGTATTGTTGATATTTATGTATTAATATTTACGTATCTGTATTAATATTTATGTAAAATATAATGAGAAATTAAAATATTTTCGGTATGATATATTTACAAAACTGGTTTATTTGATACTTGTGTTTAAAATATATTTTGCACAATGGAATATAATTTTTATTAATTTTTATATTGTTTTGCAATGTAATAGAAGACCCTTGATTCTTGTAAGAATTCTGCTGAGTGTTTGTGTCTAGATTTTTAGCTTGTAACAGAGCAATTTGTTATCCCTGTTAAAAAACCTTCAATGGTAAATTTTGAAGATAAATAATCTTATCCCCTGCCTCACAACTAAAAGTTGGTTCAAATCAGAACCTAGAGTATGGGGTTGAAAATTAAGTAGGAGATTGTTTTTGACAAGGTAGGAAGTAAACTTCTCCTGTATTTTCTCCTCTATTTGAAATAAATGGTATTATTATAATTCTCCAAGTTAATTATTTCAGTGTATGCTTAACTCTACCAAGAATGGCCCTATGGAAAAAAAACAAAACCCAGTCATTTTGCAACATTAGAACATACAGTTTCCTCATTTATGATCTGTTTGTGAATGTTACAACACAAAATTTATAGTAAATGCAATCAAGTTATGTTATGATTCCAACCATTCTACCTACAAGTAAGGCAAAGGCCTATAATAAAACTAGCCCAAACATGGCAGAATTTGCTTCTTCATTTCAAGAATACTTGCATTCAATCAGTATTACATTCAGGAAACACTTCAAATAAACTTAATAGAATCTGATTCTCATTGGTAGACATTTGGTTTAAATACCTTTCAAAATAAACTGCCCAAAGTTGTGTTGCTTCTGAATGTGCATAATCTGATTTCCCAAAGAGATTTGCTTCTTTTTCCAGTTGGAGCTCCTCTGAGTACTTGCCCTGTCTGGGGGCAATCTTCACAGTTTTGTCCATTAGTAGGCTTGGATTCACAGCATAAAGAGGAGACAAAAGGGCTGTGATTTGGCCTTTTGCTCTGCCTGTATCTACCAAATAGCTTCTTAAAACTCAGCTCAATAGCTAGCATGAGTCTGAGTTAAAAACTGGGCCTTGATGTTTATGTAGCCATTATATAAATAAGTTACAATTTTAAATAGATTTTAGGGGCCCTTCTGAAGACAAAAGCAGTTCTGATTCATCATTGTCATTGCTAGAAATGAAGGGATGGGACTATTTTCAAGCTAAGAACAATTTATTGCTCAGATAAATGTCGATTTCAGAGGCTATGAGATTTTAGAGGAGCAAGCATTCGGCCGTAGCTCAAGAGTAGTCTCAAGTTTCTTTGTTACAAGGCAATATATAACTTTCTAAACCAATAGACAGTTGCCACAGGATACATTTTGGTTTTCTAACCTATCACCTTTACTTACTTCTACTGCGCTGCGGACACTTTTATCCAATGGACTTCTAACTCACAGGCACACATATGCTTCTATTATAACTTCTAAACTCTTAGCTTACTCTATACAACCACACTCTTACATTATAAACCCTTCACCATCTTTTCAGTACAGTTTCTCACCTAAGGCATATTTTCACCTACAACTATAGAAATATATGTTTATGATTCTTCTGCTTAATATCTGTGTACTGTATTTTTACACCAATCTTAGCTTCTTCTGAGGCTGTAGATCAAATCCTTCAGTGTCTGTGGAAGTTTCTGTTTTTCCGATTCCCACACTGATTGGTACTAAATCAAGACTTATTTTCTTTTCAGACAGTGGCAGGCCGACTTGAGTTTATGGAAGTTCAAAATGCAGCTCCTGTAATCAAACTCCAAAGTGAACAAGAAGAAGAAGCACTGGAGGGAAAGCAAAATGTAAGTGTGCTTTTCTAAAGTGTGATTGACTGCAATAACTAGAATTACTTTTCTTTTCTGCTGTAAGCGTATATTACAGCATCTTTGTTTCACAACAGTGAAACAGTTTGTTTTACCATGCAGTAAGAGCATTTTGTAAGCATTGACCTTTCAGAAATGAGAATTTAAGGTCATTCTGGGACTGAAATCCACTTAAAAAGTATGAAAATAAAAAATCTGTCATTTCCAAAAAACAGGTAATGATTCTAATAAAACTTGGAACAAAATGTTTGTTTTAGCAACAGAGGAAAAATTAATTCCTTCCAAAGAAATAAAGAAACTTTAGCCAAAGGATAACAATCTCAGCAACTGACTCTTAGCTCAGTTTACTCTTTTCCTGAATAAGAATCAACATGCTAATCCAAATATAGCAGCATTCTGCCTGAGATTACATTAGTTCTATTTTCCTGTAATTAATTAGAAGCACGACAAGTTACTCCTGAATTTTGCTGAGTCATGGCAATTATAATTTGTGTCCCTTCCAAATAAAACTGAAAACCAGAAGTTTTGCATTAATGTCATCACCTATATTTAGTTGTGATCATCTTTCCTATTTCTTAAACAAAACTTTGAACATATGAATGGAAGTGTAATGGGGAGACCTCACATTTTCAGAGAAATACTCCTCCTTTCACTTTTCTGTTTTCTCTGTTCTTAACAAATTCACAAGTGAAAGACTTTCTGTGTCAGAGGTCATCCGTATTTATTATTCAGTCAGTTTGTGTGTTTGTTTTAGTTTGTGTATAAGCTTTTAGTAACCACATTCAGAGCAAAGAATTCTGCCTCCTAACTGAACATTATGCACAGAATTGCTTCCCTTTGTGTTGAACCTGCAGCCTTTTAGCTCAGTGTCCTCCAGTATGCACAAGTCAGTGAATAGTTTGGTTTTCTACATCTGCCTTCTAATAACTCATGATTTCAGATTTCTGTCCTGCTCTTACGTAGCTATACTGAAGAATTACAGCCTGTATAATTTTATTCCTTCTTACACAACAAGCTTGTTGTGGGATTAGTCAGTTATATTAGTTATAATCAGTTCCGTTTTCTGAAACTTACCCAATTTTGCTGTGTCTTTTCTAAGATTAGGGCAGCAGGAGGCACATTGCAGTAAAGACAAGGGCAATATTTAAACAATTTAAACATAAACCTTTATTATTTATTCTCTCTGTGCTCAAATTCCTAACATTCAAGTTGGTTTTCTAACTGCTCTTGGGCATTGAAAAAATGCTTCCACAGAGGGATATATTTCTGAGTAGTGACAGTGAAAATTCATAACTTTCTGTGTAAAACTGCTATTTTAATGCCTGCCTTTGTTGGTTCTGAAAGATCTTCTGCAGTTCCTCACAGCCAGCACTTATCCATACTATTCTGAATTCAGTGTCACCATGACTTTAGGATTCACTCACTATTCACATTCTGTAAAAAGGCTATTAAACTTATTCCTATCATATCGTGGCTGAAATAGATATTTTAATATTGCTCTTCCCTGATGCAGATAATGGTCCTTTTTTTCATACCCTTTAGAAGAAATCTTAGCAATTTTCTGTTGTCTTCAATAAATGGCTCTTTATAATTTTAAACTTCTAAAAATAATAAGTAAAGGAACTAGTTTAAGTGCTACTTCTTTCAAACAGACCTGAAAAATGAAGTAATTTCTCTTTAAAATTGTCCTACAATTCTGAAATAAGTAATTTTTATTTCAATGTTAAAAAAACATAATGTGGTTTTCTTTTTAAGTTTGCTTATTTTCCATAAAAAGGTTTGAAAAATGTCTAATAAAAAGGCATATGTAGCTTCAGACAAAAATTACACTTGCAATTATTGCTACTTTAATAAACAGGATGAACTTTTCCGGGCTCTGTCATCTTACAAGCTGATAGCACCCAGATACCGATGGCGTAGGAGCAGGTGGGGACAAGTGTGTCCCGTGGCTCTAAAGGAAGGGGACATTGTAATGGGAAACCCAGAGTTTGCTGTCAGGTTAGTGGAATTTGACACTCTTAATTTTCATATCTATTTTATGAGATGTCTGTATCTGCTAACTTCTCTTCTGTTTTAAGTTTTCTAGGTAGAATGTATGTACTGTCATGCCAAGAAGCATTGGAAAAATTTGTGTTGAATCCACGGCCTTACCTCTTACCTCCAATGCCAGTTTCTCCTTGTAAAGTATTCGTATTTGGTCCTCCATTCTCTGGAAGAACAACTATTTGTAATGTAATTGCAGACAATTATAAAGGAAGGGTAGGTTCATCAATTTCTTAGGTAGCAGAATATCAGCTGGGCTTGGCAGTCAGTTAAGCACATTCTTGTCATGTTATTAACATTCACATTACAAATATAGGGATTACAAAGCAAACATAGGATTTTAGTGAAATTCATTTTTTTATAAAGGTAGCTACAGATCAAGAATACTTTTATATGCTCTCTTACATTGCAGTTGTCTTAGCATTAGAATACTATAAATAAATTGGTATCTAAGATAATTAAATTTAAATGCAAATTGAAAATAATTTCTTTTTCAAAAAAGTCCCAACCCTGCACTTGAATTATATGTAAATTTTTCTGAAATCTGCAGAGCTTTTCCAAAATCGTTTTATTTTGTAATTGTTGGATCAGATGCTACATTTGTCTTCTGTAGTATTTGTATTTTTTCAAATAATTTCACTAGGTTCTTGATATGGACAAACTCATTGAACAATATAAAGAATCAAGAGAAAAACACACTGAGGAATTGCGACAGAATGCAGTAGAAAAGGCTATAGCAGCAGTGAAAAATAGATTGGAATCAGAAGAACAATCAGAAGAATCAGGTGAATAAGCTGTTCTGTGGTCTTTGAAGCTGTCTTATTTGCTTTATCTTATTTAACTGAAGCAGTTGCTGTCACTTTGATTTGAAAAAGTTGCAGAAGTTATGATTGCTGGGCATTAAATATGAACTGAAAGAACATGCAGTGAAGGGAATAGCTTAGTAAAATTCAGTACTTTTTACATATATATATATATAAATCCTTTGAATTTGAGGGCCATGTCAAAAAGAGCTTTCTGAACTCTGAACTGAAAGAAGAAATTGGTTCTGACTGACACTGGTCAGTCCATTTAAATGACTTTCTGACAAGTTAAATCTCTGCAAAAATGAAATTCTCATCCAGAAAGCAGCTTGTCAGCTGGACTGATGTGAATCCACAATATACAGATTTTTCACTTTGGAGCAGCCTTCCAGTTATGCTGCCACGGATGGCACATTCATAAGTCGCTCCAGCTCTGGTCATATTTAGACTTCTTAAGCTGCCTAGTTTTCTGTAGCTTGACAAATTCAATAAATATATTGCAAAGGTGAAAATATAATGTTATTTTAGTATCTTTTAAAGAAAGTTTGTATTTTTTCCCAAGGAAGTTCAATGGCAGCTTTTCAAAATTATTTGAAAATATTTTGAAACGAAAATACTCTGTTGGATTAGAATTTCCTTTTTGTAGTTGGCTCTAGTTATGGTTCCAATGGACAATTGGGCCATTTTGCCTTATTCACCTAAGCAAGGAATTGTGTTTGACTTTCTTATGGGCAGATGCATCTAACAAGAGGTCGTGTATTCCTCTAGTGCTGCAAAACTGGTGCTGACAGTGATAAAAAATCATTGGCATTGCAGTAAGAATAATGATGAGCTATGACACCAAAATTGAAACAGTTGAACAGTGTTACATTCCAGATTCCTGACTATGTAAATACTTTTGAGGACAGGCATGTTAATCCTATTAGAATTAATGAGAAATTAATCCTAATTAAAAATGTCATTGCAAAACTGGAGTACAAACAGAGGATGTATTTTCCCTTACATATCTTTTTGTAGCATAAGATTGTTTCAGAATTTCTTAATAGATAAGATGTTTGGGTTTGGGCTGCATTGGGGTTTTTTATTATTAAATTATTAAGATGCTGCCCCTTTTCTAGGCACCTTGTAACTTAGCAAAAATAACTTGGTAAATGTGTACATTTGTGCATGTAAAAAGTATCAATACAATCATTGAAAAATCTTGACATAAATACAGAAAGTAAATATGGCATTTTTTCCAAATTATACTCATGGTCGATACTGCAGTTGGCTAAAAACAGTTCATCACCAACTTGTATCAAATTAATTGTGAGTTAACTGTGAGTGTTCCTTATAAAGCTTTAAAATAGTTATAGTTGTTGTGCCAGCAATTAATAAGAAAATGTGGATCAAATATTAATGTTTTGTGCATCATAGGGAATGCAGGCCACTTTATTGTTTAAAAGACACTGCCTTGATCTAAAATTTGTATTGACTGAAAAATGAGTCTAGTAAACCTTTTGATTTAGGAACCAAAGGGAAATCAAATCAAAGAAAATTCTAGCGTGCTATAAGTGCCTGATTGTTCTAGTACAGAAATGTCATTCTGTTCATATTGAAACAATATTTAGCTTAGAGGTAGAAAATACTGTACAGTTAAAAAGGTTGTGGTTTTTTTATACTGAGAGAGCAAACCAAGATGTTAGTTTATGAGACACACTCTACATCTGCATTCAGAACTGGTGTTTCTTTCTCAGAGCAATTGTGTATTGCTTAAAAATGTATGCTGTGCTGAAGTTAAATATAATGCTTTATTTAAGTCCTAATTTCAAATTTCTCTGTGAAGTTCATTAAAAATCTATGGTGTTAGGCATACCAGAGATAACTGCTGACCACCCAGAAGTTCAAGCCATGGTAGAAGGAGCTGTGAAAAGTGTGTCATTCTCTGAAGATACAATGTCATCTCAAATACACGCTGAAGCACTGGAGGAAGCTATTGCAGAGGTGAGACTACAAGTACTATGTAGCAAAGTACTTTTTTTTTAAGAGGAACTTCTAACAGTTTATGCATTGTCCATATATGTTCATAGTTTTTCCATTTGAGAGATCAGTTTCATTTATATCACATAGCCCAAAAGCTTACATGGGATTGAGGAGACACTGAGGAAGATCATGAAAGACAAATCTAATGAGGACTATTTTATAGTCCTTCATATATATAATAAAAATATGTGCGCGTGTGTGTGTGTATATATATTCACGCACTTACACAGAAATTATTTCTGTCTAGCAAATTACCTGAGCTACAAATTGTTAATGGCTGGGAGAATTATTTGACAGATCATTGTCTTGCTTGCTCTATTCTTATATTTGTAATCACTATTAAAGAACTGAACACCACATGTAAGAGTTTGAAGAGAATTGTTTATGAAGATTTATCCAAGAATCTTGAAATGTTTTGAATTTGTTCAATGGTATGTAACTATTGAAACTGGAGTGTAAATTCTTTATAGGCAAGCTTTAAAAATCACTGTTACATTAGTCTCTTCTTGTTTAAAATGTTTTTCATTTCATCGGACATATAAAGTTATAGATGTCTTACTTTTTATTGACCTGAAATGGCAATAACGAAAAATCATAGCATTTAGAAAGTAATTTTGTATTGTGCAGTCTTTTTTGTACAGCTGACTTAAGTCTTTTTATATTCCTGAATGTGACGTTTTTTAACAGCTTATGAAGACGAACAAAGACAGGTTTCCTGGTGCTTCAGAAAGAGGAGGGTGGGTAGTGGATAACTACCCTCTGTCAGAAGACCACTGGTCAGCTTTATCAGAGAAAGGACTTCTACCTGACACTGTTGTCTGTCTGAAGGATACACAAAAAGATGGTTAGTAAATGCACCCTAAGGCAACTTTATATTTTCTTTCTTTTTTTCTGTGTCAATATCTGTATGTAAAACATACTTTTGAGAAAAACTAGTAGTTATGTCCCATTTATAAAGCTTCAGCGGTCTAGAGAATGAATCATCCAGTGAATCAACAAGAGTACCACAATTTCTTACAATTTGGAATAAGGGAATTACATAGAATTTAAAACAGGAATACTTTGCTATAACAGTAGAGAAGATTCCTCCAATTTTAAATCAGTTTTCAATTTTCTCCTACTTACAACCAGTGGGAAATACCAGTAAGACTCTTGTAGCATCAGAGTTTTGTATTCTTTGGCTGGCTGGCTGGCCACCACCTTGCAATGTGACTGTTGGTCAGTTTTCTCTGCCTTGATTTTCCCATTTGCAAAATCAGGCTAGAGATACGAAATTTCTCAGCTTGAGATAAAAGGCACGGGGGGGAAAACTTGTAGGCAGGTGTATCCTGTTCTCCATTCTGGAATCAAAAGTAAACCCTGGGTAGTAACTTCCTACCCTGACAGATACAATATCTTAGTATCCATGAATTCAGAGTAAGGGATTTTTACTTTATTCTTTCAAGCCAAAAGGAAGGTTGGCACCAGGCATCAATAACTGAACACATTCATATATTATTAAAAGTTTGTCTGTCACATCATGTCTTCATGGATCATATCTGCTTGATTCATACCACACCACAAGTTTAATTGATCTTTGGCAATGTTTGATCATTACCTGTTCAACCCAGTCCATTATCAAAAAATCTTTCAGTGGCAGAAACTGCCATTGAAGAAAGGCACGATGGGTCTATTCACATGTAGTTCAAGAAAACTCATTAGGTGCCCAGCACTGGAATCAGTCCAGAGATCTTTTCAAACCCTTGTCCCTGAATATAAAAACCAACCTGAGAAAATCAAGGTTACACAGTTTACTCAGAACAGATTTCTTATTTAAAAAACCCCAACTTTTCAGAAGTATGTCAACTGATCAGCAAATCATCCTCACAACTCAGGAATAGTACCTAAACTACTTAGTCACACAGTTTGTGAAATTTTGTAACTAAAAGTGTTTCCGTATGACCAGAGCTCATACACAGACTAAATACTGGCTGAACATTTCTATGAGAAAGTTCTAGATCCAGTGTTAGAAAATTGTACTTGCAGAAGCTGTCATTCAAGGCTTCATCTCAGACACTTTTGGAAAGAACCTAGGGGCAAATTGCATTTCCATGCCTCATCTTTGCTTCCCAGCCATTCCAAGCTTATTGAAATGTTCATGAACCAGTTTCTGGGACACAGTGCATTGTCCTTTCATACAACCACAAAAAGTATCTCTTTCCTGTAGCTGGCATATGGTAATGAAATGTCAATACTGTGTGCTAAATAATAAACATCAGGAGTCTACCTCTAGCCTGTACTGCAGGGAAAGCACTGAGATGGGAGAGATGCTTTCAGAATTATATTAAATTTTTCTTCACTTCTCAGAATTTAACAAATTAGTAAATTAGTTGGCTAGAACAAAAGGTTGTCTCATCATCCCTAAAAGGTTTTCATCTAGACATTTTGGAAACACATAATTCTTCATGACAATTGTGTTGAAAACTGGTCAGTAACTGCTCCTATTTTTTATTTTGTGAAGGGAAGAATTTGGGAATTCATAGCAGGGGATTTCAAATTAAGGCCTCTGTAGAGCCTTCCTATTATGTGCTTCCTTCCTGCAATATACATCTCTATGCCATTTCCACTAATTCTCAAAACGTAGCTCTGAATTACTTGCTCTAATCTGAACAACCTATTTTATACTCTTGGTAGTATAAAAATTTGGCTAAAAATGTAGCTTTTTGCTTATAGATACATTTCCTTGAATTTAGCTATTTTGTTTCACTTTATTCTTTTTATTTGCACAATTGTGTTGACTCTTTACTTGATTCCCGCTCATTTCTTTCATTTAAATAATCATGTAGTTGTGAAGTTTACATTTTCACAGCATTTTAGTCATTACTTTGTAAGCTGTTCCTTGACCTAGTCCAAACTCTCATAAGCCCACTGATGAAAACAGGTTTCAACCACAGAGCCATTTATAAATCCATTTGTCAAAGTAAATAAATTAGTGGAGTTCCTAGCAGGAACAGCATATTCTTCATTTTTGCCAACCAGCTGCAGCAGTAGAGGTATGGACATTATTTATATTTTTATTTGAATGTTTTTCATTTGTTTCTTCATAACATTCTTTGTACGCTTGCAAATAAATGTCAAAGTAACACATGATATATGAAAGTATAAGATAAATCATTTCAGTTCTGTCTCCCTTTATAGCCTTCATAACCTTCCAATATCCCAGATTCATTTTTTTAGGTGCTTTAAATTTAAAAAAAAAGCTCTAAAATTGTAGAAATCAATTGTAGAAATTCAGTGGTATATATATATATATTTGTTGACTTTAAAAGAAAGTTGTCAATAATTTATTAGTTGATATTCCTAACCCAAAGACTTCAGTTTTATACAGATGCATTAAAGTCATTACTGTCATGTAATTGTGCTGCAGGAGCCTGTATACTACACAGAGCATACCTAGCAAGTAGGAATGAAAATAACTCTAAGACTTTGGAAGGACCAACAGATGAAGAATTAGAAAAGAAAGAAGATGATGCAAGGTAAAATATTCCGAATATCTGAATGTATAAAATGAGCGCAAGAAAAGTCTAGCCTTACTTTGTGTTAAAGGAATCAGTGCATTGATCACACAAATTAACTAAAGTAGTACACTAAGACTAGTTATCATATATAGGAAATAATCCAATATCTGTTGTCTTTGAGGAATATTAGATTTATATCAGTACATATGGTGGCAGGAAAATCTCTTTCTAAATGTTTTTTCATTAGCCTTTCATTAGTCCAACCTTTTAATGCAATAAGACAAGAACATTTCAGATAATAAAATACATGTGATTTTTATTTTTTACGACCGAAATTATATTTCCACATCTTTACATTTAATATATTTGCAACTTGCTTTATTAATATTCGTAAAGTTCTTAAGATAAAAAAACTTTTGTTTACAGAGGAGGAATGGAAGAAACACTGACATCAGAGGAAGGTCAGTCTTCAGCTGCTGCTGAGGAGAAAGGTGTGTATCATTTGACTTCTGATCTAATTGTGTGTTTCAATCATTTAGTGGTTTGATTTTCCAGTTTTGATTTTCTTTTTTACATTCAGCATCTAGAAAAATGGCTTTTTGTTACTCTCTTTGCTGGTACGGGCACTTATTTCTCTGTGTCATTCCTCATGGATGTTACAGAATAGAGATGATTTCCATTAAATCAGCACTGCTGCAGTTTTCAATAAATCCAAAGGATGGGATTCTGTCTCCTCTAGTAACTTTTTTCAGTGGTTTATTAACTGTCTTGAAACTACTCATCAAAAAATCTGTAGCTCTTTAAAAGTTGCAAAACACTGCTGGGACTTAGTCAATGAGATAATCACAGAATTGTCTGATTTTCTGGTCTTCCTCCAGTAAGCTCAGCCTGAAGTAATTAAAAGGGAATGGAACTCAGTTCAGCAATGGCTCTCTTAACATGCATTAGGAATTGCTCAATCTGATAGCAACACACATTATGAATTGCTGAATCCCGAAGCCCAGCAGAGGTGAGGCAGCTGCAGCTCCATGTCTCTAGGATCATACAATGAGTGAGCATATATTCCCATTTCCCCTTTCATCCTCTTCTTACTCTATTATCCATGCTAGTTCCTCCCCAATCCACTTTGATACTTACTCTGAAAAGCTTCCTAAAATTATAAATCTCCCACATCCCACAGATGCTTTTCCCTAGGCATCCCCTAGTGAATCTCATGCCCTGTAGGCAGTAATACACCTCAGCCAGAGAGCTTCTCAGGGTGACCCATCTCAGTAGGTTTCACACCCAGACAATGCCTTCATCATCATCTTCTAATGGCCCTGAGGGATGTCGAGTCAAGGTGTCAAGGTTATATTTGTTGTAATTAAGTTTTGGGGGTTCACCCATCTGTCATTGTTTCTCCCCTCCTTTGTGCTTATGGAGATTAGTCTTTAACAATGTAACTTAACACCATAAAGACTAATGGAATTCTGTGTATTACATGAGGTTTCCTCTCTGGTAACAACATAAATAAAACATTTTGGGTAAAGATGTTCCTACTTTGTTGCTTTCTATATTCACAGAACCACATATTTTTTTGTTTCCTGTAAAGATCCTACTTTATATTAGAATTGTGTTATACTTAGTTTCCAGCAGAGAAAATGTAATTGTCCTGGGCAGAAGTGAATAATCTGTGAGGAGTGAGATTTTGGCAGCAGACTAGATGTCAGAAATAGGCTGGACTTTTGCACCTAAGATTCTGTCAGTTGGATTGAGGTTTAGAGTTAGTTCCAGTTAGTTTCAATGGTTTGAACCTCAATAGTCCAAAAAGCTGCAGGGTTTTACTTCCCTCTTAATTCTTTAATCCCTGCCTAGTTTCTTAGCAGAATGTTTCTGTCTGATTTGGATCTGCTGTTGGGATGAATTACCATGCATAAATATCTGTCTCTATATTAAGAACTAGGTTGGGGACTTTGGAGTGTTTTCTTTCTCTACTTTGCAGTCTCAAGATTTCCCATTTATAGCCTAAATTATCACCCAGGGCCTGAAGATGAAGTTCCACTTTCTTTTTATCTCATCAAGGATCTAGACTGCTATTACCACTTTTCTTTCAAACACAACATACTGGTTTCTATACAAAATTACTATGGCCAAGCTTAAGTTCTGTATTACCAGTATGTCTCACATATGTTCTCTTTCCTGACCTAGTCTGGCATTTATTTTACATATATATAACAAGGCCTAAGTTGTAAAGGTAGTATAAGATAAACTGAATAAGATAGCATGCTTTTAATTTTTAATGAGGTAACATTCCACCTACTCTGTGAAAAAATACTGTAGCTTTGTAGGGTTTTTTAAATTGCATGTAAGCTTTTTAAAAAATCCACATTATAACTTTTTCATAGTTTCTAATAAAACACATAGCCCTTCTCCAAAATGAATGAATCATATAGTATTAAATATAAAGGCTGATACAAAGATACTTTGTCATCTGCATCTCAAATAACAAAGTTCATGGTAGTTTTGAATATCTAACTAATTTTGATCTGAGTACATCAAAACAACATTTAATGATTATAGAAGTAGTAATGCCATGTGGTCTTAAGACATGTTAAGTCCTTGTTCAGAGAAAATCATGTTTTCCTACACCTGCATTTTATTTCAATAATCAAACACTGACTCATCAGAACACTTCAGTCATGCTGCTCTTAGCCTGACATAATTTTGTTTCACATGTAGTGCCATCAGCACATTCACTGCAGCTTTTCTCCCATGTGACATGTCTTTACAGCAATATATATAAATGTTCACAGTTCACATGTTCCCAGTTTGTTGAGTTTTTATAATATATAGCAGTTATAATATAAAAAAGATAGCTCAGAAAAATGCTCCGGAGCCCAAATCATACTCTTTTGGTCTCTCATACATGGTATCCTATGGGAATGGCTCAAAGTTGCACCTGGAGAGGCTTAGATTGGGCATCAGGAAGTGTTTCTTTATTGAGAAGGTGTTCTGGTCAAACACCAGAACAGGATTCATAGAGATGTGACTGATGCCCCAAACCATTTAAGAAACATTTAGGAAATGCCACTAATAACATGCTTAAAATTTTGGTCAGCCCTGAATTGCTCAGTTTATGAGCAGTAGATGATCATTGTAGGTCCCTTCCAACTGAAACAGTTCTATTCTATATCAATAAATGCACATTTTAATAAGCACTATTTTTGTAATGTCAGTGGAATCTGGGATTTTTCAGCACTGAACATATTCAAGTTTATAATATTGTCCATGTTTAAAAGGAAAAAATAGTTCCAGTGATGAACAAGATACTTACACATGTCTTAATGAGAGTAAAAGTAACTGGAGAAGGAGACTTCATGTAAATCTAACAAATGTATTTAAGTGAGTTAAGAAGCTAAGTTCAATGCTGAATTGTCTGCTAAAGATATAGGAATCAATTTATGTGGTAACTCTTGCTTGTAATGTCTCGCTGAAAACCATAGCCTCATGCATTTTTTTCATGTCCTTTGACACAATTATTCTGAGGGTTTTTTCAGGAATTTCTTCATTTAAGTATTTTTGCAGAAGCTTTGCATGAGTATGACTGTATTTATACTAGAAGACAGCTATATCAATTCATGAGACTGTATTTCAGCTGTTGTAGAGACGTTCTCAGCTTCAAGCAGATCTGTGGGTTCACTCCAATCTTCCTGAAGTAATACTTGGCATATTCTTTTCCTGCCACATTTCTGCCAGAGATTACTTCCTTTCTATAGCAAACTCAACTGGAGCACAAATGCTTATGCTTCAGTAGCTCAGGCTGGTGTGTTTGTACAACCCCATCTTCACTGATGTTTCTTCTGCTGCTCATGCTATTTGGGCAGAAGTTCTTGTCAAAAATAAATTGGCAGCTGGGCTCATAAGTCCAGATGTCACCTCTCAGGCTTGTGCTTTCACAGCTGTTAAGATCCTTATTAGTTATATACTCTTTAATATTGAATCCCAGCTCTTTAATATTGATCTCCTTTCTCATTACAGATGGTGGAGGGTTGAATCAATACCTTTCTCTTAGGCTTTTATTCTATTTTCTTGCTTTTTTATTTTTATCATCATGTTAAATTCAGTGAGATATTTGAAACAACAACAGGAAAAAATAATTAAACCTGTTCATGTTAGTGCATTTTCTATTTAGTCTTTGAAGATAAATACTTTTTGGAATCAATTGTAATTATAACATTTACCAGGCAGATGATGTGTGCTCAGTCCTACAGCCTCTAAGTATATTTCCTTTGTTTTTCTTGACTGACTTACATCCTGATTTGTGCTTTCCCCTACCTTTAACTGGAGGCTTTTCAGAGAGAGAGTTTGGACAAGGACACTTTATTAAACTGGAGATGAGAGATTGCAAATTACTTGTACTGCAAACTTCAAAGCAAGCTCTAGTGATACTACCTTCACAGTTTGTTCAGTGTTTGTGCAAAGCTGTATGATCTTCAAAGCCACTTTCTGCTGTCCTTCATAAATCAGATGTGATAATTGCATTTTAATACCTGTAATCCCAGCATTTTAGGCAGAGAAATTTCAAATTTTGAAAAACAGAAAGGTTAAGAGCAACTTCCTCAATTAAATCCCAAATACCTTCAGTTCTTAAATTCTTTTAGTCTCTCATTCAGGTAAATAAAGACTAAGGAATATTGGTGGAGAACAACTATGCAATGTTTTGCAGAAGAAAAAGAACAAAAGCCTATGATTAGAGCTATCAGTCTTTCTGGGAGCTCTTGTCACTTTCTGAACATAAAAAGAGAAAGGACATCTTAATTTACTTCACTTAATGTCTGTCCATCTATCCTCCTTGACCCTATCCAGTGCCAGTCTTGTAAATTAAATAGAACCATAAGCTAATGAAAAGATAGACGAAATCTTGTAACATCTTTCTCTCAACACTTTGAAGGCAACTCATCTTAAATGGAGGTGGTCAGCTTTAGGTTTTAAAATACACATTTTAGCTTTTATCTGCTAGAATTTTTAGAATATTTTAAAGAACAAACCAGAAATAAATCAAATAAAAACCATTTTATTTTAATAGAAAGTTGTTAAATATACATAATTTTATGCATTAGAAAGAATCAACTTTATCTGCAAACCAAAGTTGTCTTTCCAATTAAAAAATCAGTACATATAATATAAGTTTGTCTGTTGAGTACATTTCACTGTAACATGCTGAAGATGATTTGGCAGTGTATATTTATAAGTAAGAAAAGAAAAGTCTGTATAAACAAACTACAGTCTGTTTCAAAAAGACAACTGATAATACATTCATAATGAAAAATACATCAATTCCAAAAAATGAAAGTGTCACTGTTATTATATATTTTGCCTTTCTGTTTATTATTTTGCTAGTTAAGCTCTAATGAAGAAGACATGCTGGCTTCTGGTGTGTCTGTGTCAGCTTTGGCAGCGTTTCAGTGAGGAGAAAAGAAGGACTTTTTCATCTTTTTTGATGTTGCTTATGGACCAAGGGAAGAAAAACTCACAGATACTAAGATATTAAAGGCTCTCTTTCCCCTGCAATTCACATAGAGAATGTGGGGGCAGAAAGCCTTCAAGGATTGTTTGTCTCTATGGTAACGGTGCTTAGTAAAAGCACAGAACATGCAGAGCAAAAGAATATGAGAGATTGGCATATAGGCATTCCCTACAAAAGCCCAAGATTTAAGGCTGGGGAAGATTGTTTCCTATCACCACTGTGATAAGAAAATTAAATTAAGAACTGTACTGTCAAGTAGAAGGCCACCTCCTTGGAGAAAAAGTTGTTTGCATTTTTTATATAATTTATTTTTAAACCACTGCTGTTTTTTCATGTATTTTTCTTGACTATGTTTTTAATTTTTTACAAAAATATCCTCTCACTGTAAATAACCTCGCCAAGCAGAGTTATTATAATTTATTACTAATGGCAAAGGTACAGCTGCCTTACTTGGTCCCTGAGACAAACTAAATGTCAGGGAGACAACATTTTTTGTCATAATAAGGTTCAAATACCTGAAACAAAACCAAATGAGGTTTGGGTTGTCTGATTTTTTGGTCTGTCTCTTTTCACTGGGAATGTAAACCTTTTTTCCTTTTGTTACTTCTCCCCTCTTTCCAGGGGAAAGTTTCTCCAGTTCACTTAGACCTGGGTTATCTATTTAAAAATTCCATAAGTATGCAATAATAGCTGCTGGATATGGTTCCTTAAGTAACAAAACCTTCTGGATAGAGGTGTTCTGTTGGGTGTCTAAAGTAGCAAAACAAAGCTGGACCACATGCTGGTCCATCCTTTGCTAAATATGGCCTGTCAGAAGAGGTAAGATGAATTGTAAGTGCATTTGAGATAAAGGTCATGGGAACTACTCCATTAAGTGGATTCATTGCTGTGTTCAATATTCTGTCTCAGATGATGCCAAATATTCATTTAAATCTCTTGTTCTGCCTGTAAATTTCAAAAGTGTCATGACCTACTGAGAACTGAGAGGTTTTTAAAGGGCTGGACTGTAAGGTGATCTGTTGAAAGCCAGATCCAGCCAGCCCTCATCTCATCTTCCTTGTGTTACTGCTATGGATAGGGCTGTGGTTCACAAGGCAGCACATGTGATTTCTGCAGTGTGACTGTGCCAGGGATAACATGTGCAAGCAGCAGTTAGTGTAACCCATAGTTAATGTATCCTTTCCATCTTTTCTTAAAATCTGTGTTCCTAAGGGAGTCATCATTACATATTTTATTAGAACTGCCCAAATGTAAGCAGGTTTTACCTGGCTAAATCTCTTCTCATTTGGAATAGATCACTGCAGAATGCAACATAATTAATGGCACCATTTGCACAGCATCTTTTAATGTACATAAAAAGGTATATTTATGTTCCTATTTAGAATCATGGCAAGAGGCAAAAATGTCATTGCATGGTATATGTAATGACATATATAGAATGAATGTCTAGTTTAGTATAATGCAAATGTTTGTAAGCCTTTTCAAGGGAAAATATTATTTCTAATTCAAAATCAAACTATTTGAAATTTGCAAGGTATTTCTCCTTGATGATATGCCCTTTTGCACTTTGATTTTTTTAGACTAATAATCAAATAAGAGGAAGGTTAGCTACTAAGGTGTCAGTCTAATAGTTGTGTTGTTCAAAACAAAAAAAAATGGGGCGGGGGAAGATGTATTAAGTATTGGTCATTATAAAAGATCACAAAAATACTTGTCAAAATGCTTATTTGTTAATAGTTTAGCAGTTTACCTTGGCTGTGCAATGGTATTGCTGGAGCAGGGGCTGGTAGCCCTGAGGGCTCACAAGGGATGCTGGGCTCTGGGCAGCTGGGGGAGCCCCAGGGGCTGGGTAGGGACAGCCAGGCCCAGCAGTGCCCTCAGGTCCCTGAGCCAGAACATGAATTGCTATAGAGAGCCCAACTTGCTTCAAACCTCAGTTAATCATGGATATAGTTCAGGTAAATTGTGCTATTGAGAGAACAAAAGTTTCAATGTCAAAAGTAGAATAAAATTATTAAAAGCATATAAGTATTTAGAAATTCAGCATATTTCTAGAAAGCTACACATTGTGACACAGACCCTTAAGAAGATGTGGACATTGCAGAACCCAAAACTCCCACACTACCTCTAAAGTGCCTGATTTCATGTATGGACTAAAGGGTTGTAGAAATAGGCACAAGTAGCAAACTAGCAAGGAACCAACCTCAGTGGGCCTTGAAGGAATTTCAAAAGAAGGTGTGTTAGATATGGTCCTTGTTCTGAAGGCACTCGCACATCCCAGCTGATATTGGCACTTTGAGGTGATGCTTTAGTTGGTAGAATATTACACAAAAATTAGGCAGCATCTTCACTCTGACCATTACATTTCGATCTGTTCCCTGCCAAATCTTACTGGTACCTAATCACTGAAACCCTGCTACATTACACACTTTTTGCCTTTTGGCTCTGTTTTGGAAAATTAAATGTATCATTTGCAAATTTTTTCAACAGTCCACAAGAGGAGATTGAGAGATACTTGGTTCTGGGAGGAAATATGTTTTCTTAATGAAGAAAATTGGAACAGGGCAATTTAACCCTTCATAAGCCAGAAAAATTGTTTGGATTTTTCAGGGACAAACTCACAATGACTGTTACAGTGCTGCAATTTGACAGAGTAAGCATTGGCCTGCTTAATATTACAGAGTGACCATAAAGCATTAGGGTTTTAATGTTTTGAGGTTTTGTATTTTTGAGAAAGTAATCAAAGCTTTTTTACATACAAGGCATTACAGAAGACTTTCATTTTTAGTAATACCTCTGCTTTGTTCATGTAGGAAGTTACATAAGGAAGAACAGTAGTAATGGTCCTTTTTTTATGTAAAAATCAGTTGAAGTTCATTGGAATAGGCTGACCATGTTGTTACTTGTGTCAAAATCTGTTCATGCTCTTACAAACTAAAAAACAAGTCAGGAACAACAAGAGAAGGGGAAAATTTTGGTGAAATAGAAAATCATTCCATTCACTGATAAAATTTTTTCTTGTATCTTAATTTCTGGCAAGAAAAAAACACAGCATATGCTGTAAGTCCCAGCAAACTTAGAGTAATATTACATAATTTAAGTCACTGCTCTCAACTGCTTTTCTGTCTGTTAGCTGGCATCACTTATTAACAGAACACAAAAGAAAAATTACAAGAAAACAATACAATCAGTTGAAAATTATATGAGTGCAGAGAATGGGAACAGCAGCAACAACACCACATTGCTGCTGCCAGTGACAAGGTCTTTGTGGTGTCATGTAGGTACTTGGGTATTATCTTCTAGCTGAGATAGGACTTTGTCTCAGGACGTTCAGGGTCTAACAATGTATGAATGGATAGTAATTGCAGCCCTATCTAGCTCCTAATTGGAGCTCCTTTTTTAATGTGTCAATATCAAGTTTTTAATTCCATATCTGTTGTCAGTATCAAGTTTTAAGTTCAACATCAGCTGTCAATATCAAGTGCTTAATTCCATCTGTCTTCTTCAGCAAGAAGTTGTGGTGGAAGAAACTAACCCCTTGTTTATTTGCTCACAGAGCATGACAACACATTTGGTATGGTTTTGTCATGTTTACAATGTGTAGTACCTGTGACTTTTTTATTTATATTAATTCATCCTTTCAGTCTCTAATTTCTGTCAGCTTTCTGTGAGACAGTGTTAGGAAACAGGCTTTGACTGATCTTAAACAACACACTACAAATTTCGGCGCGTTTCTTAAGAGAGTCAAGTATTCTTTCTAATTACTAAACAAGTGATTGTAGGCAGACATGGCTTCATTAAAGCCAGAAGTTCCTGTGAGAGCTTCCCAGCTCTAGTATTTACAGAGGGAAGTCATGATAAGATTTTTTTACTTTATTTTCATTTATTTGTTCATTCAAATTTTTCTCATACTGGCATGAGACATGACTATATGGAGAGTCTGTCAAAAGCTCTTCTTCATTGAATCATAATTTTTATCTTAATGTATTCTGTATTGTATTTCTTTGCAGAAAGAGTCGTATTTATTTTGAGTGCTGATTTAAATAACCATATGCAAATATAATTCAGCAATTTGACCTCATTTATTTTCCTGGAGAAGCCTCAGTGTATAGAGTATCAACATAATTAAACTGGGAGTTTGCAAAGCGTCTTTGTAAACTAATAATATAATAATTCATAATTATGGACAGGAAGAAGCATTTAAAAATGTACCACCATATTTGAGCAATATAAAAATAGTCCTAAAGCATAATGATAGTTTTTAAATGTAAAAAAATTTGGAGGAGTGTTGCCTATTTTGCATTACTTGATTTTCAGAAATCATGCAACCAGTGTTTGCAGAGGATGGTTTTCCAGATACAGAAGAAATGAAAACAATTAAAATGAAGATTGACCTTTTCATGAATGATTGGGAAAAAGTGGAATCAGAAATCATGAATTCATCTCAAGTTCAGGTGGTTGTTTTAGAGATTGCTGAGCAAACACCAGAAAGTCTGCTTAATCAAATTGTGCTGGTTATGGAAAGTAAGTAATACTGTTTATGTGATTGGCACTTCAACTATCAAGAGGGATTTTGGATAGCTCATGTGATGAGCAAATTAGGGAGTAGGTTATACTCAGTTTGATATTGCTAATATGAAGAGGGTCATACTGTATGCTCTGGGTCAGCTGAAAAGCACAGTAACAGCCTTTCAGACATCTAAGAATGGGGAAAAAATATATATATTTGAAATACATATATTATATGGCTATGCAAATAGGTGTATAAGAACTCCCTAAACATTCTGAAAGCACATTTTCAGTTACTTGTTCTGTCTGTGTATGCCAGGATAATGGTTTGAGAAATGGACAGATAGTGAAGATTCACTTATGTGTAATATTCATTGGGTTAGTGAGACTTTCAGGGTATGTAATAATCTAACCTAACCACCTGCATAGACTGTATTTCAAAACTGAATTTTACATTAATTATTTTTAAATTAATATTTATTTTGCCAATTACATTTCTTTATTTGTGTGGTCTTGTACAATTTTGAGCACTGGATAAATCATACTACGTTTTTCCTATTATCACTACAAATCAAGTGTTTTTTTAACCAAAACACCTATTGTTCTGGCTCTGTAATAAACTGAAATTTGAGTGATGAGTCTTCCCGACAAGTAACAGGAAAAAAAATCTGTTGCAAACAGTAATGGTACTATCTGCATGTGTTTGTATAATATTTTTTTAATACAAGTTCCCATTGAAAATACAGTTTCCTTCAACCAGAAACAACCTGTAGAATTTCCATTTTTGGAGGGCAATATACTAATTTCCACATCTGGGGAGAACATTTTGTTCTGTGAGTAGAAGAAATGCAAGATACAGTTGGCAATATTTTCTTCCATGTATGCGCTTACTTTCATGGACAAAGAGAATGTGTTCTGGTATAGCCAAAGGATAACTATTGAAACAGAAAAAAAACCCTAACCTTTTCAGAACCTTTCAAATATTATGGCTGGGAATTATCTGATGAAGACTTAGAGGAGGAAGAACAAGATCTGGCTGCTGAAGCAGAAAATGAGGAAGCGGAAGAGGAAAATGAGGAAGGTGAAGAAGAGGAAGGGGAAGAAGAGGAAGAAGAGGAAGAAGTAAGCATGCCAGTTTTTTATCTATTTATGCTTTTATTAGAACTCCTTTATTTTGAGTTTGAACATAACCTCAGAGAAGACAGATTTTGCTTGATCTTGATTCTTTTTAATCCAGTTGAAGCCTTCTTAAAAAATAAATATTTGCATGTGCTTCAAGAACACTTTCACTACATTTCTGTGTTGTGGCCAATAGTAGTTTTACTACAGCAAGAAGCTCAAATACCCCCATGCTAATAGAGAAAATGACTGTATCTAGTTTTGCCAGTTGGCAAGGAGGGGTTTTATGAAAGAAACACATGTGAACTTTGATTTCTGTCAGCTAACAATGATTCCATAAGCCATCATGTAAACAGCAGAAGATGCAGAGTCCTGTTCCATTTCAGCTATTGATAATTTTGACACACCCACTTTAATGAAATTAGAGGTCTAGGTTTGCCTTTCTATTTTCATCCTATATTGGAAGATTTCCATCCCCAAATTTAAAAGGATATCCACAGACTGAGTGAGCAGTATTGAATATATTTTTTAGAAATTAACTTTACTGGATAAATAATCTGACTTCATAACACCAGCTCTCACTGTATTTTCCGAAGAGGTCTACATTTAAATAGATCAGTTTCAAGAACACAAGGAAGGAAAAGATTTTATCATAGATATTTCTACCCTAATTTTGGTCCTCAATGGCTAACTATGATATTCATGATATTTTTAATTTAATTCTTTTTTCAGTAATTCTCTTGGACAGTTTGTTTTCTGACTCAGAATCTAAGAAGTGTGTATTTTCATAGACTTATTTTCAGCATGCAGACTGTTTTGAGAATACCATCCTAATTCAATTGTCAGTTAATATATTTGGCGTTATTTAATCTGATCTACTTAATCTAAGTAAACTCCTGAATTCTAAGAGTTCTTATAAATTTTCATATTTTCAGGATGAAGAAACAATTAAGCAAAAGAAAAGGCATATGGGAGACACAAAACACTTTTGTCCAGTCAGTCTGAAAGAGAACTTTGTTCTCTACCCTGGACTCCAGGAACATGCAGCTAAATATAAAGAAAAGATTTATTACTTTTCAACTTCCGAGTACAGAGATAAATTTTTGAAGAACCCTGAGGAGTATGTGGCTCACAATGAACCACTACAAGTGAGAATCTTAAAAATTATTTAAAACAGATAATAGCAGATTAAAATAACTCCTTTATATTCCCATTTAGATTTGTTTATTATGGCTGATTTTTTTCTACGTTACAATATATTAGACAAGTCCTTGAAGCAAATAAAACAGGGCTTCCCTAGTAATTTTTAATGTAAGTTTGTATTAACACATTGAATTAATGATGCAAATAAAGCAGAAAAGAGAGGAATATTATAAAGGCTTACAAAAATCTTAAAATCTGTGTAACAAATGACACATATTGGGGGTTATGTGGGTTTTTTATAACTTGAAAAAGGGTAAAAGAAAGGAAGATTTACCAGGCTTTTCTAATGAAGTTTCATTTTTACCTGCTGATAGCCGGGTAGTAGATTTGTTTGGTGTCTCCATAGAGTATGTAGTTTAGCTAGAACAGCAATAGAAAGTCTGGGAAAATTAAAATACAAAAGTATGTGACTGTTTTTGATGGTTTTTTAAATAATGATATTTTTGAAGTGAAAAACAGTAAGGGGTGGGTGCACTGTACACTCTAAAATGTTACAGAATATTCTGGTTTTTTCCTATAGGCTCCTCCTTTACGGGTGTGTTTACTTGGGATTCATGGAGCAGGTAAAACTACTTGTGCACGAGAGATAACAGATAAATTAGGCATTTTCCATATTCAATTTGAAGAATATCTACAGGAATTGCTTTTACCCAAAACTAAAAGGAAAGTTGGGCCCTCTTTTGATGAAGATCATGAAGATGACAATAAAATACCAGAGGAACTGGAAGACTTCTCTCAGACCGTAACTAAAACTGAAACAGAAAAAACCAAACAGGTAATAATAATCTTTTATACACCCATGCACAAAATAACCATTTTCTGGCCAGAATGGGAATTTCCTATAAAATTTTTAAAATTTTAAAAATATGTTAAATTAAATACTTGATGAAATTTGGAAATAATAGCTTTTGACAATGTTTTATAAATATCAAAGCGCTCTTCAAAATATTTTCAAGAATTATATACATGTTTTTTCTAAATAGTACAGATAGATGCTAAATGCCCAATGGAAGACCAGCTGGGGGGAAAAAAAGGTCAAGGTCAGAATAATGATGGGAAGGCATGGTTTCCTTTAAGTGTTTGTAATATGCAGATTCAGTCAAGTGCATGTGTTCCAGCTGCACAAGACTTTAAAAATGTTCCCCAGCTGTGCTCTTTGCACCCTCTTGGAGCAAAAGAATAGAATGCCTCCACCAACCCTTTGGTCTGATCATACCTCATAAAAAATCAGAAGTATTCATCATTAATAACAAGATAAGCTAGTATTTTTTTAATGCAATAGGTTTCTTAACCTGGATTTTAGTCTTTATTTGCCTACTGGCAGCAGTTTCAAACAACAAAAAATAAAACAACTCTTGGGTAGCATAAAATATGCCTTGTAGCTCAGCTAAAAAATTTTCAAATAGCTGTATGTTCATGATACTGGTAGAATAATTAATGAATTCTAATTTTCAAAAATTAGTTATTTTTCTTAATCAGATTGATAACTGGCTTAAAATCCTAATAAATACACATTCTAAACCCTATCTCTTACAGGATGCAATTTCTCTGAAGAAGAAACTTACATTTTTAATTGGGGAGAGTATTTTATTTTATTAGGCAGTGATCTGTTGGGAGAAAAAAAAAATCCACAAAGTTTTAAAGCAAATGAATTCTTTAGATAGCAATGGATATGATAAAAGCCATTCATTATGTGGAGAAGTCTGACCACAGGTACACAGCATATGAATCTTTCAAAAATGTGTAGTAAAAAACTGAAAATCTATCTCTCACACAACAGACATAAGGATTTATCCAGCACTCAAAGATTCAGGAAGAAATGTGTTTCTGCATCACATTTTAAGTGCCATTTTTTTCAGTGTGTGCTCCTGATATCTGCCCAGTTCCCTCAAGTTACTAGTCATCAAAGATCTTCAAACACTTTCTACTGCAGGATTTAAGGAAGCAGGCAGGAGAGGCAGCAGGCTACAGAGGAGGAGGCATACAGAAACAGCACTCAGGCACAGTATTAGGAAGATGAGCACCCAATGGAAGTGGAAAATAATGAGGGCTCTGAATTTAATTTTATTTCTGCTCTTTTACAGCAGTAAAAGATCTAGAAAATATGAGTCTGACATTGAAACATGGTCTTTGCAAGTACAGTTCAATCTGTGGCCTAGAGGGCTCTGTGCCTAACAGGAAAGTCTGGGTAAAAACACAGAATAGGATCAAATTTGGAATCATTTATGTAAACTGGACATACACATACAGGTCAATGGGGTGCACTTGCAGGTGCTGATTGAGCTGCCAAAGGTACATTCAAGGCCACTCTACTGTCTTGAGAAGTGGAGCAGGTCCCTGATAACTTGGAAGATAGTGTTCTGATGGAATAAATACAAGAGAGGTAATATTGGAAGAAAATGCTTCAGCACAGATCAAAGTCATGGATGTTAGAACAAAAATTCAGGTTTTCATCAAAATCAAAGAGGGGGTTCTTTTGAGTAGTCAGATTACAATTTGGTCATCACAACCAAAAATATGGCAAGTGTTCCTGGCACTGATGGTTATAGCTGGCTTTCACTCAATTTTATTTCTTTGGCATAAATACATGTCTTACACCAAGGCATTTCTGTTAGTATTTTTTTCCTTTTCATCTTTATATCTGCTGGGAAACATGTTATCTTCGACTTGGTCTTTTTTTTTCTCATGCTTCTTGTAAAGTGCTTGATCTGATAGCATGACCTAAGCACAGCTTGTACAATTTCAGCTCAGTTTAGAAACCCATTCATTGGTCCCTGCACAAAACTCTAGAGAATAATATCCAAGGTTGAAGAGTTCCCAGGCATTTCTCTGAATATGGATACCACTGGACTGTCTGACTATCCTATTTTTCACTGACCCTCCAATTCCACAAAATTTCATTAAATTCCATTGTATTGTTCTCATTCACTTTGGCACAAGACAATAGAAGTTTATCTGTCAAAGCTTAAGGTCAGCTATAATGTTCAAAGCAAAACCACTACAGGCAAACAAAAATATACCATGCACTCTGGGAAGTTCAGCAAAAAGATATCATCCTGGTTGTTTTACTGCCACATCATTGACAGGTCTGGGGGGAAGCCTTGTCCTTCAAATCACTGCTCCGTGGGGTGTTCTCTTTTTTCTCCCTGGAGTATACATCTCATGCTTCTCTTTTATTGGATACAAACACCATTCCTACCTCTCTTTAGCAGTGGAAATGTCAGGGATACATTTTTATATGTTTTACTGTTTCTCCCACTTCACACATTTCTTTCAAGATGCCTCTGTGTTGCAAATCTGGCTACCACTTTGTCTTCTTAGGCATCTTCTATCATACAAACATCTTGTAATGTATATACTGTGTCAGGCACTAGAGAAAATATTACTCATACACGCTACATGAGAGCTGTGCTTTCTAGCATATTGCATATTCTCAAGTTCTTTTGGCTACATTATCAGAGTAGATGTCAGGCACAGGAATTTATTCAGCTATGGCCTTTTGATATCAGACACATTTTGATTCTTGATATATCAAGATATATCTTGATATATCAAGAATTGTGTAAACTGATCCAGAACCACCAACATATATCATCTTTTCAATATTTTTTACCACAGTATATGTCAGGAAGCCATTCTATGAGAAATGCATCCTCAACCATATCAATCTCACAGAGTTACATATTCTGGGAAAAAGCCCTAACGGTTTTCCACAATAATTTAGTAGTTTGATTTGGCATTTGAATAGTCTGCATTTGACTAGTCATTAATACTACTACTGTTGTGTATATATAATGCTATCTGTCTGGTATCTGTTCTTCTGTCTATACCCAATAGCCCTACATATCCTTCTTCAACATATTTTTTTGGAATCCATCCAAATATAATAGTTGCTTTCAAAAAGTGAAAAAGCATTCTGATGTAGTGTAGGTAGTCTTCCAGCATGGGAACATGTATAGCCAAGTGGAAAACTGCTTGTAGGCAATTAGGAGAAACTGCTAATTTCAGTTTCTATTCCTCTGAATTGAGCATATGTATAATTAAATACTTAACAGTTGTGCTTGATTTTAGGTTCCATTAAAACTCATACAGCAGCAATTGCCCTAATTTTAGGGAATTGCCTAAAATGTATAATGTAGTAAGATGCAATGTGGCAAATGAGTTTGTTTCTGCTGGTTTAAGTCAAATGAAGACAGTACCCTACTTAGCCAAAAACAATAAACATGTCAAGTAAATACTTTTTTCTGGTTTTGGTTGGTTGATATTGTTTTTTGGGGTTTTTTTCATTTTTGGTGGATTTTCTTTACATAAAGGAAGTGGAATTAACTGATGAGGAAAAGGCAATCAAAGCAAATCTAGTGGAGAATACAGAACTGCCTCCAGAAGTCCTTGATAAGATTGTTCCTGACTGGTGGAAGAAAGAGCCATTCCGGTAACTGTAATTAGAATCTCTCTTTCTTTAATTAATTTTGGGAAGTATATCATCCATTGTGTCCACAATTGTAAATAACTATCACAGAGATTATTTCAATGCTCTTGTACTTTTTATGAGTAATGACATACCTGTCAGTCTTGGTTTTGTTGTATTATTTTAAATGATATTTTGACAGTAATATCATGTTTCATATGCTGCCCGCAGGACTGGATGAAAGTACTTGACACACCTGAATTAGAATAAATCTCCTAAATAGCTGGGTAGTTTTCATGGTCTTACAGGATAGATACAAAAACAAACCTTTTATATTTTTATATAATTTTTGTCCTGACTGCAGATAGGGGACAATGGTTCTCTACACAGTGTTAAAACAGGGAGATCAGTTCTAAGAAAAAAAGAATGCACCAAGACAAAAAATTACCCAGCATTATGCATAATGTTGTAATATTAAATTGTATTACATTCTATTGTATTGTATTATATCACATCACAATATATTACACTACTACACTATACTATATTGTACTCTTCTTTCCCACAGCATCCAGGGCTACCTGTTATTTCCTCCACTACCACTTCTTCTAGCTTCTTTGGTTTTCTGCAATTTTACAATGTATCCTATAAAGTAATAGGTATAAATATTAGCTTCTTATCAACACAACATTCATCCTTACCTAACTACTCATCTAATTCAAAATTGTAAGAGCTCCAATAAGCCATAGAGCTTTCCAGGTATAAATTCTTTTTTCCAGGTATAACTTGTTTGTGACATGTTTTTAACATATTCAGGAAGTGAAATATGTCATGCTGAGTGGCAAATTTCTCATCCTGTACTACAGAAGCATAAATTTTCAGGCACAAGCTTTCTTGGAGAGTTATTACCAGAAAAGTGTTTGGGGCACCTTCTATTTTTTGAGACCAGTGCCTAAGAAGTATTGTTTTTAGAGTCACACAAGTGAGTCTGAGGACACAATTTGGTTAAAATATTTAAGTGTTTCACATTAAAACCTCAGAAGAAATTGATTTGTAAGTACACTAATCAAAATACACAGCAAAAGATCAGTTTTACATTGTCAAGAGACACTAGCTGAAAGTATTTTTAAAATTTTGCTCCTAATGTATACATTTAATATGGGAGGGTTTATGGGGTTTTTTTCAAAATAATTACATGTTCACTGTGTTGCACTTTAAACTATACTGTATTATAATAAATATCTTATTTTCCAATTAGGTCCACAGGCTTTATACTGGATGGCTTCCCTCGTACTTCAGATGAAGCCAGCTATTTGTCAGAACGAGGCCTCTGTCCTGATGTTGCAGTTTATATTCAAGTAGAAGAAGGTAACATTCTTAACCGTCTTTTTCCTCCACGTCTGAAAAAATGGAAAGACAAACAGCTTAAAAAAAAAGAATATAAAAAGAAGCTGAAGGAACTAAAAGCAAAAAAAAGGGTAAGTTTTCAGCCCTATGTTATGTTTTTGTTGTTGTTGTTTCTACAGGAGAGGTCTGAACACAGATTCTGAAACTCCCAAAGCTTTGAAGAGCACACAGAGTAGCAGGTATTGGAGCCAGGAGAAACAGTGCTACACATTCACAGCATTCCTAGGCTTACCATAGGAACCAAAATTAATTTAGGGCTCCTTTCCTCTTCTATGCAATTAATGCATGTAGGAGTTTGGGCATCTTGCAGCCCAAAAAACATAGCTGTGCTGCCAGATAAATGGCAGTCCTGGAAACTCCAGGAAAAGAGACAAGTTGATGAAGGGAGTGAATATGACAATAAAAAAATCAAACAGTTTTTTTGAATCAAAACAGAATCGACAAACAGAATCGACAGTTCATGCACTGTAGTATTGTTGCATCCCAGATTCCCTGAGCATGTGCTGTTGAGTTATCAGCATCTCCCACAGGCTGACTTCACAGCCATATGGGGAGTGTGTCTGTGTTCCCAGCTCTGATACTCTGCACAGGAATGCAGTAACTCCAAGCCACATTTTCAATGCTGTTGCAGCTGCTCTGTGTCCCATTCAAATGAAGCTGTGCCTACTGTTGAACAGGTTACAAATTGGTTGAGGTAACCTGAAGCCTCTATGCAGACATTTACAATTGGCACATGTAAAATTTTCAAGGTTCCTCACTTTCTATAAAAGTGAGAAAGCACTTCACATGTAATACCAGAAAAGGTCTGAGCATAATTACTACAGAGTAGCTGACACACAGGAAGTTAGGACAATGGAATTTGGGACAAGACTCATACAATACCATTAATATCTCTAAACAGTCAAAGGGAACACACATTTACTACCATGCTCAGTGACCCCTTTGCCAAATGGGTGAAAGCCACCTATAGAAACCACCTATAAATTTAGAAACTCTGTAGTTTACCAATAAACCTATTACTATATTTTCATAAGAATCACAGTCTTTTTTTATAAGAATCACAGTCTTTTTTTTTCATTCTAATATCAATCTCAGAAATTGCCAAATTAGTTTTTCTAAAATATGCTTAAATGTTTGCCTATAGAGAGTTATATCTGGTCTGCAACATTTTAAACTCTAGGTAGTATTTTTTAACATTAGAACCAACTGGAACAGAATTTAAGGTGGAAAGAAAAGTGTTAATTATAGGTTACATTACCAGTTTTCAGAGGGGAATTTTTGTTAGGAAATATCATCAGTCTTTTTACATATTTTTTTCACTAACAGAATGAGAAGATTGCCAGAAGAAGAGAAGAACTTTTAGCAGAGCGACAGAAAAAGAAGCAGGAGGTAAGAAAACCTAATAAGACAGTTTTTAAATAGAAGCATTTGCGTTCATACCATAGAAATTTCTAGAGCATTTAGTCACAGACTTCAGGACAATGTAGTAAAGTAAAATTATTATAGACTGTGAGAAACTTTGACTTTCAAAAATAATTTTAAATTATGTTTGAATTGCTTTAGAAACTATGGATTCATGAAAACTAAAAACTATTTTAAAAGAATTCTCCATATGTGCTTCAGTTCAGGAAAATACTTATGAATTGTTTAAACGATCTCATTTGTAAGCATAAGAGTAGCCCCACTAATTGAAATTAGGCATGTGCCTTTAAGTACACTGTCAAATCCATGGTTAATCCAGAATAGAACTGTACCAGGATTTCTGCCCAAAATCAACTACAAAATATACTTATAAATGCATTCATGTATTACTTGACTGCTCATGATATTCTGTTAGCTGCACTTTCATCAAACATGCTTGTTTATAACAAAGTCCTGTCAAACTACAATACCATGCATGAAAAAACACTCATCAAAACTGCAGTGTAGCTCTTCAGATTTTTTAGATACTCTTGGAACTGGTATGATGCTTCACTATATGCACTATGCAATACTGCTGTATTTTCTTCTGAAATAAGATTCCAGAATTTACTAGATTTTTTGCATATGATAAAGGATATCCCAAAATGAGGTTGAATTAATGGCTTTTTTAATTTAAAAAGACAAAAGAATACCATATGTTCCTTCAAATTATCTGTATCATAGACATGAAACAACAAAATATTTTCTCTTTGTAGGCTTTAGCAGATAAGGATAATGATGAAGCTGTTGAGGAGGAGGAGAATGAAGATATTGAAGCTATACTTGCAGAAGAGTTTTTAGAAGATGAAGAAGAGGAAGAACCAGAAGAAGAAGAAGAAGAAAATGAAGAAGATGCTGTTGAGCGCATGCAAAATGAAATTTCAGAGAAGTTTGAATCAGAAGTAGAAAGATTAGAAAGTGTGCAGGTACTGATATCACTGCTTCTTTTGTTAAATTAAATGATCACATGAAGAAGAATTTCTATATTTATTTTTCACATTTAAAAATTATAGTGCCTAAATAACTGTGCTGCTGTACTCATGATCTAAGTATGTGAACAAGATGAAGACTGTACTGAGAAGGTATAAACTTTAAAGAGTATATAATTTATATAACTAATATAATAGAGGGGGGGAAAAGGAAGCTTTTGGGTAGACCTATTCAATCTTGGTCATACAGTTTTGATAGGTCAGTTGACACAGGCAACCAACCTAGAGAGTTGTGAATGTATGAACAGTATTTCAAAATAATTTTTGAGGCAAAATTCTTACTAGACACCTCTGGTTTTTAATGCAGATCCTAGTTGTTGGTGATGAAACCAAATGTAAAGAAAAAATCCAAATCTAATCTTGGATTAGATCTTGGTAAGATGCCAGGTGTTTGGCACCATTCCCACACTCAGTGAAATAATTTTCTTGAAGTCAGTGCAATTGCCTATGGCAAGGTAACCTCATCTAACACTGGATATCTGCAAAGCTAATGCCACATCCAAGGCAGTAGGTAGATCGGTAGCGTTTGTTTATTATCTACAAAGTATTTCACTTCAGAAAGAAACTAAACATGATTTAGAAGAAGCTCTATCCACTGACCAAAGAGAAGGTTTTCAAAACCAGAAAATAATATAATATTGTAGCAGTGTGACACCTAATATAGAAGTTTAACCTTCAGTGGGCAGGAAGACCAATTCCCCCCAAACTTTGCTGATTTATGTTGACTGAGAACATGCTTAGGAAATCCTTGATAGTTCACAGAAAATCTTGCCGTCAGTCTTCATTAAAAATCTGATTGCATTTATGATTCTAATATTTCATTATGTTTTCATAACCAGGAAGAACTTGAAAAGTTACAAATACCACCAGCTGAGATCAATGGAGGACGGAAGCCTCGTGTTGTAAGCTACCAAATATACAGCAAGCTGAAATCCCTAGTGGAAAACCGCAGGAGCATTTTTGAGAAATGTTACCCAATAAGTTTGCCACTAGCACAGAAGATGCTAGCTTACTCATATAAATTACAAAGTTCTTTTGGGCAGTGGGATCCAGTCAAGGTAATGTCCTTAAATGGCTGAAGAATGTTTTCAAGAGTTGACACTCTTTAAAAATGTATTTCACATTATCAAGATGTTATCAGACAGCAGCAACTAATACCAGAAATATTTAATGAAAACTACATTACTGAATCAAAATTACACGACTGAATATACACAAAATACAGCAGGCATTAAGAATAAAAGGTGTTGGTCTTTTCAGTGTTGCAGCTAATTTAAAGCTGAGAAGCATTTAGTAAAATTTGTTGCACTATCATTGGTGACATGATTAAAGGCATTGAATCAGAAAAAAATGCCTAACTATTAATGATATACCAAACACAGGACAACAGAGAAGGTCTTAAAACCTTCCAATAGTAGTGAGAACAAAGTGAAAGGATTTGGAGTATGAATTTGTAAGAAGCCACACACGCAACTGCCCACTAAACAAAAATTTTTTGTGGCAAAAAATGTACTTAATTAGATGTAATTAATTCATTAGCAATAATTCTTTCTTGTCAAAATCTAAAATTTTTGAAGAGCAACAAACCTGTTTCCATGGTATTTTACTAGAGATTTAGAAAGTTGAGGTCAGAAAGTATTCATCACTATCCCCCAAGGTAGGAAATTAAATGTTCACAGGTAATTCTTTTGGTTTAATGCTAGAAATTAAAGCTGATTGGATTGTGAGTAAATAAAAAGTAAAAAGGAAGATTGAAAAAAAGTCCAGTGAACAACATACAGAAAGCACAAAAGCCCTGAAGGAAATATACTATGGCCTTCATTTTACTATGCCAATTAATCAAACCATTTTATTCCTGTTTGCATAGCATCGTGTTGGTCTTCAGCTGTTCCAGATCATTTATCTCTCTTTAACCTTAGGATCAGAATCTTCATTCTTTTTCATGGCTGCATCAATTGGCATCTAATAATCTAGGTACATACTAATAGAAGTAGATATGTCTGCATTTACGTAATTTCCAACTACTGGACCACAGTTTATGTGTTTAACTGCAATTAGTCTCTATACCCTAGTCCTTGCACTTTGTTCTGTCAGATTTCACTACATTTTTGTATTCCATTTCTCCACTTGATTCCTTTGTTCTATACAGTGTTTTTTACCAACCAAAAAGTACAGTTCAGTTAGAAGAAAGAAGTCATAGGAAATTATTGGATGAAATAAGAGTGGTGTGCTGACAGTGAAAATGTACAAGCTGATAAAAACGAAAGGGAAATAGGATCATTTTTAGGGCATTTTAGGATAATAATAGAAATTATAAAATTGATTACAGACTGGAAGTTTTGGAGTAGAAAGGCAGATGGAGTATATTCGAGTTACTTTGAGATTAAGTTTGGGGGGGAGGGGAAGTAGTTATGCAACTGATTAGATGAGCAGAGAATAAACATTATGAGCTGAGTGAGGAATGGAAGCTGATATGCAGTAGACCAGACTCATGAAATCCCATAAATTGAGGGCAAGCACCCTGAAATGACTTGATCCAGGAATAGGAACCTAAGGGTATGAGAAGAGTCTGGGAGGACAATGCTACACAGTAGAACAGCCCCAGCTCTAGCTGTAATAACCAGACCAGCCTTACTGACTCCTTCAAAGAACAGTAATAGATTTATGACAAATTATTTTCCTTGACAAGAAGCTGAGTTGGCTCTTCCCCATTATTTGATATGTATGCATGTAACTGCTGGGAATTTTTCCTTAGTGTATTGCAGTTTGCTCAATACAGAGTCAGATTTACTGGACTATTTTTGCCAGGTTCTACGCTGGAGGAAAAAACTTTTTTAAAATGGTCATTTTTCCCACCTTCCTTCTTTTTTGTAGGAAGGTCAGTGTTACACATTACTCAGAAGTACGCTTCTGAGTCCTTTTAGAATAGTAAGGTGAATGCCATCTGGTCTGGGCAATTTTTTCTACATACTGCTTTTCTACATTTTGTTTTAAAGCATCTTTTATTCACACTTTGAGACAGTTCTTCTAAGAAGGCTGCAACAGGGACATGAGTAAGTTTTTCAATAGAGAAGAATAGTGCAAGGAATTAATTTGGTATTACTTCAATGACTATTTCTGCCAATTGCATCTCATACATGTCAATGATCCATCAACACTGCAGACTTTTTAGTGGGCTGTCTGATGTGTTTGAAAATATTTCATCAGCAATGCATGTATTTTTCCAAGAACTTTTTGAGCTTATCTTGTGTTTTTTTCACTTGACCGTAATGTAAGTATTGATATCTTTTTACATTTTCTTCATTTGTATATGACTTCTGGTGAATACAATATTCTCAGTGCATTTTCTCTTGGCAGGCAGGCAGGCAGGCAGGTGAGTTTAATTCACTGAGGAAATTTTATTCTTTGAAAATTTAAAAAACTATTATGTTAATCTTCTCTGACTGCACTATCTTGACAGACATAAAGTGTTATGGTACCACCTACTGGAAATAGCAAGTATTCTTTCTGTCTTCGATCTTTCATCCCTTTGAACAAGAAGTGTAGGTATAGAATTTTGTCAGATTTGAGCAAAATATTATGTCCATATGTGTGAATTTTAGAATGCTTTGATGCTTTGTCTCATATGGTTGGTACTCCTCTATCTGCCTACAAAGCCACTTCTCTGGGATGGAGGAAGAAAAGGCTTTGTCAAACCTAATTAACTGATTCTCATTTTGTATGTTACACAGTTAAGCCAAGGAGATGTGATCAAGCCACAGCAAAGTCAGGAAAGAGCAGTCTTTCCAGTAATCCATCGACAACATATTTATTTCTTTTCGAGTAAAGAAAATAAAGAAAAGTTTATGACAAATCCCATCAAATATATTTGTCAGCCAAAACCTAAGCACTCTGTGCCAGTAAAGATTGCAATTGTGGGACTTCCAAAATCTGGAAAGACTACAGGTATGAGCAGTCATCTATTAAAAAAACCCATTTTTTAATAACTGAAGCTGTACCTGTCCTTACTGTTATTAAAAAATCAGAAACCATTAATATTGTTTCTCTTCCTGCTTTTCTTGCTGGGCACAGATTCTTTTAGTTACATTCTCTGGTGTCTCATTTGAGTCTGATAGTTATGCATTGTCCATCTGAATTTTATCCCAGATCCTTAAGATGTTAGTGACCTGGACTTGCATTTAGAAAAACTGGAGTTAGCTATTTATACCCCTTGTATTATTTATTATTATTTTATAATTGTTTCTTACTTTTTTGAGTCAATATAAGCTAATGTAAAATGGAGAAATAGTCCTAAGATCAAGGATGAGGACCCCAAACTCGCTACTTCCCTATCTGTTTTGAAATTTCTAGATTAAAAAGCACCCAAGATTTCCATCCCTCTCCCCTCCCTTTCCTCCACCATGACTCTGTCAATCCACTCATTTCTGCCTTTTACTAGAGGAGGAGGAAATTAATTTTAAACTATAGTTATTGATTAGAATAGAATGTTAGGAAGAAAAGAGACAGGTTTAAATGATCTCATATTTAGGATGAAATTTTAGCATATTTCCCATTTCCTGGATAAATAAGGTTACTGATGGGCTGTTCTGTAAGAGGAACAGCAGTGGAGGTATATTTTCTAGCACACTCTAATAATATTGACTATGTCTGCTAAGGTTTGTGCTAAATTGAACAGTGTTATCATGCCCTGTACATATGCCAGATTTGTGATGTTGCTTACCTTAAAAGTTGTGACTTGAAATCAAAATATTTTGCAGTTGCCCAGAGACTTGCGAGTGTTTACGGGTTCCTGCGCCTGTCCCTAGGAGATGCCATCCGCTTTGTGATCAACAGCCAGCCAGAGAGCCAGTTGGCACTTAAGGTACAGTCACACCTTCTCCAAGGACTCACCGTGCCTGATGAATTGGCCATCCAGGCTCTAGATGTGGCTCTGCTAAATCACGTGGATAATCCCACTGGGTAAGAGTCTTCTTGGGGTTTTGGGGCTTTCTCCAGAAAATGTCAGTCTATTCATAGCCACGAATTCCCATATTACCGCTGTAAAACAATTTCACTAAAACACATCAATGGTTTCTGCATTAAAAAAATAATCTGTACAAAAGGAGATATTTTACAATTGCTCTGGGAAATGAGACTGAAGCATAATTTTCTGCAATTTTCAAGTAACTATATTCCAGTACATCCAAGTAATATACTTTATGACAGTTACTTTTTTTCAGTCAATAAGCCAGTATCTTCTACTATCCTTTGAGAACTACCATTTGGTCTCTCTTATACCAACTCCAGAACCAACTTGGACACACCTGATTCTCTTCAATCATGCAGACTGTTTCAGTACTCAAGTTTTTTGTTTTTATTTTTTCTTAACAACTGAAGTTATTAAGGAGGAAATGAAACCAGTGAGTGTTTCCACCTCATTCATATGTAATCCTAGGCTCTTTCTCCCCCACTGAAACACTTTTGAAACTGGGCAGACTTAAAAAGCTTTATCATCATTAGTATTTCATGAAATTCACCTTCTCTCCCCAAAAAGGAGAACTGTTACAGAGAAAGGCAATTCTACAATAATCTCTGAAAATTATTTATGCTTGAGATCAGAATTCTGTCAGCTTCTCTTTCATGTTAAACCCAGGAATATTGTTTCTGTATATTTTGTTAAGTATTGCTTAATATGTGAAAAGCATTTCTTCTTCAATATGATTACAAAAACTCTTCAAATACTGTAGTAAATAATTTTACTTACCACTTTAAAAACTGCTCCTCCCAATCCACATGGAGACTTCTCATAGTTAAAATGATGTTTCTGAATGATTGATATGTCAGAATATTAAAGTACACCACTTTTATAAGTCCCAGCCATCCACTTACTTTTTGCCCTTTGTGCATTTCCTTTTCTCATTACTATTTCTTCTTCTGCCTACTTGGTTTTTTCATTTGGTCATAAATTCTTAGGAGTGAAGAATGTGCCTGTCAAGTGAGAGCAGTGATAACTTCATGGCATGGTATAGGCCTTTTTCTCCTTGGAAAATGTACTAGAAATATACATAGACTTAGTGGTTGATTGGAAACTCACTTCTTAGTGATTTTCTTCAAAATTATTTTTCTGTTTCTGTTTGTGTGCAGAATTGTAATTGATGGATATCCTCTGACAAAAACACACATAAATCTCTTGGAGTCAACTAGGATAATTCCAGTGAAAATCTTTGAATTAGATATGGATACAAAGGAAGTGTTCAGAAGAGCACTGCTGGATAAGGAAAGAACCAACCGGTAGTGATACACCCTGATAGAATTTTTTTTTATTTTCTACACGATATTGTAACATCTATTTATGTGCCTCAGTGCTACACCCAGGGGTTGTATCTAACCTGGAGCATAACTCAGATGTCTCTGAAGTCCACATATGAAAAACATGGGAACCAGTCCCTCTCCTTTATAATGCTTTGATTTCCACAGACCAGAAATAGGGATGTAAGGTGTTTGGGGCATGCTCTGGCCAGATCCTTCAACTGCATGACTGAGATTACAAATGTGCAATGCTGTGCACCCACTGCTTAGTTTAACTGGTTTAATGGAACTGTATATCAGAAATGTTACCACTTCTCTCTGCTGCTGCAATTTATTTTTTATCAATTATTATTATAAAATATATTGATACTTCATCTAATAATATCTCTTAAAAACTTAATTAGAGTTCTTTTAAAAATATGAAAATAATGCATATTTAGTAGTGTATAGAATTCAGGACTTCTAAGCCTTTCAATTCAGTTCATTCCCTTCTTTGTTCTTCTGAGAAGATAAATATTCTGTTTAAAGAGCCATCGGTTGTTTTTGAGGAAGAACAGTAAGTAGTTTATAAGCAGACAGAGAATGAAAAAGAACAGAACATTCACCTTAAAATTAAATTGTGTAAGAACCTGTTTCTCATTAGAGGAAGTGTTTCTAAGAAGTTCCAGATAGCTTGGAGCATTATTGCATGCCTCTTTCATTTTGTCCTTTTCTTTTTGTCTCTTTCTTTTTATCAAGTAATCAGTACAATGTTAAATTGTTTACTTAAAGACTAAAGACAATTTGCATTGCAAAAAAATTAAATCAATTATGTGTTTTGGAAAGTATTTACTTTAAACTTCATTTTAAATACCAAACTAATTATATTTCATAGGCTTAAGTACAAATCAAGTGTGCAATATCAGGGTACCATTTAATGGTGTATTTGTAGTGTATGTCAAGTAATATGTGTTGATACATTCCAAATCCTTTGCAAAATAATTGTTGAGTTGTATTTGGGACATAAATAGAAAAAGTTTTGTTCTTCGTTTTTGAACATGACAGTCTGATCATAAGTATACTGCTTTTCACACGTAGCTGGTAGTATTCTTAGTAAGAAATTTGTATTTCTCAAGTATATTCTACAGTGTCAAATAAGCAAAATTTTGTAAAAAGAACTTACAATGAACTCCAGAATTTACATTTGAAATTCAATGAAATTATCTAATCCTCAGATTTAAATCACTGTTATTTTTCATTGTCTTTAGACCTCCCTATCCTGAACATGACAGCCCACAGATTCTAGCTATTAAAAATTCCTGCTATAAACAGCACATTGATGATATTAGAACTTACTATATGAAGGAACGTCAGAACTGGTGTGTGATTGATGCCAGTCATAGCAAATGGAGGGTCTGGAAGACTGTTCTGCAGAAAGTTCAGATGGCTGTTAAACAAATCCAGATATACCTGGAAAGAAGAAAAGAAGGTAAAAGAAAAACAAAGTTTCCCAGAATATTTGTTTCTTTAAAAAGCTGCAATGTACTATGTACATGACAACTTTGCCTTTCTTTGGATGAGGCTAATTCTTGGGCACATACATACCCTTAAATTCTTCAGTCTCATCTGCAGAGATCTTGAAGAGATCTCTTGAAAAGAGTGAAGACAAAGCCAACTACAGGGCAGTCTGAGGCCATGCTCCAAAGAGGAGGGTAACAGAAATTTGCTAAAGGAAATCAGAGTCCTTGATCCATGGTAGATCTGGCAACAATGGGTGGTAAATCACAAAGAGTGCCCCAAAGGTACAAGGGGAACTCTAACTTGCAGCTTCACTTTAGTGTTAGTAAAAGAAAAGGGAGGGATAGGAAGATGTTAATTTAAAATCTAGAAATAAGCTTAAATATGCCATCTGAGTTAATTTCTGTGCTTTGGGAAGCAGACCACTTTATTCTAAAATGGCACAGTTCCCACCTGACTTTTTGTCTGTCAGCACTGGTCAGGATTAAATATGCCTTTTAAACATGTCTATACTATTTTAAACATGTCTATACTATTTAACTAGAATTCTTCTGAAGGGCAAATACACTTCCTTATCTTATATCGACCTTTTGGGTTTAATTCTTACAGCTTTGTGGCTGTACCCATCTTAAAAATTGGAGTCATAATCAAAAATATTAAAATACACTTAACTTTTACATATCAAACTTGAAAAACCACGATTTTTAGGTAATTTGGTTTTGAGATGGTGTTTTATTCAAGATTTTGAATGTATTTCCTCCTGATAGACTGTAGCATTTGTAAGATATGGATGAATAAAGGGGAGGCTTTCATCACACCTTGTACTCATTTTCACCAATGTAAAGATATAAAATAATAGCTGAAATGTCCCTTAGTAACACAAAGGAGTGAAACAATAAATCATGAATAAGAAGAACAGACTAATAAGCTGAGCATGCAGAGTATCCCACAACTTTAATAATTATTCTATTTCTTAAATGCTACAAAATGTTATTAAAATTAATTGGTAAAATGAGTTACAACTTCATTTTATTATCAAATTGCTGGTTCAGTTCTCATTATTTTACATAATTTTCAAGTTATTAATTACTTTCTAGACTGTAGCATTCCTGAGTAGAATTGTTTGATATTTCTATGTCTCTCATAAATTAAACTTTATCATTAATTGCTTTCATTAACAGGAAAAGCAGCCAGCATTGCTGGTTTATGTATCTCTCCCAAGGAACTGCAGGATCAGCTGGGGGAGTGTGGACAATACTGTCCTGTCAGCCTTGCAGAGAAAGGTGAACTGGTTGACTGCTCTGTAAGCCCCTCACTGGAGTTTGCTGCAGAATTTCAGGGGCACTATTACAGAATGGCTTCACAGGAAGAACTGGAAGTGCGTGTCAAAAAGCAGGTCGAAAAGGAGGGGATTATGGGAAGAGGGAACATTGTTGCTTAGATTCTTTGATTCCATACAGAAATAGGTAATATGCAACTTGAATTAGAGCACTGTTGTTAGCATTCAAGCTTTTGTTCTGCATACTTCTGCTGTCAAATGTCTAGGCAGTCAAAATACAGCACAGACACCATTAAACTAAAGCTTATCTTACAAATTGTCACATTTGTTTGAAACCAGTAACTTTGTCCTTTCTGTATCTGTTGTGGAGAGACTGGATTAGAAAGTGGCTTATGATAGCAGTAGATAGTGATGGATGGTGGGTGAATAGTGTCTACTTCAACTAAGAGTAGGTTGGAAAAGAAAAACCCAAGAGCAACAGCAATGCCAACACACTGTTGCATTGTAGAAAAAATAGGTATCTAAATTGTGTGAGCCAGTGCTCTGGAGTTTGACTAACAGTCCTACAATGCTTCTTTCATGATAAAAACATTTATTTTTCTACAGAAATTCTTGAGCAGACCTGAGGTTTATGTATCATCACTGGCATCTCACCCTCTCCCACCCTCACATAAGCTACCAAAGAAACTGACTGCAGCAGAAGTGAAGGCCTTATTCCCTGTAAAGCCTGAAATGCAGGGATACTGTCCAGTCACTTACCTAGATGGAAAACAGAGGTATGTCGCTGAGTTTTCATAATCTGAATTGCAGAATATGTGTCCTATACTAATGCATTAATGAGGAAATATTTTTGAAGTACTTTTTAACGCTGTTCATGGTTTGGACAGGAAAAGCAATTACAATTCTCTACATTGCACCTGTGGCTTTGGAAATCAAGATAAAATCACCTTTAATACTTACATAGCTACAGGTTCTACAAGAATCTGTGTTGGCTTGGTGTCTTTCATGATGAAGATGGACAGATAAAGTTTGAATTCTCTGTCATAAGCCTTCAAAGGTTCAAAGAAATTTCATAAATCCCTAGATGCAAAACTAGCTATTATGGTTTTTGTAAGAGATCCATAAAGAGCTCCATCATAAAGTGATAGAGATTTCCTCAGTGTGCAAGAATTTATCATCAGAGGAGAACCATAATAGCCAATTCTGTTATTCCTTTTTAATCTCCTGAACAACTATGATTAGTTGTTAAATTTTAAACATTTTAAATGGAGGAGCTCTAAAGAAGCACTATGAAAGTTCCTTAATAAGCATATTTTGAGGCAGAGACACAATCAGATTTTTAACCTTGTAACTGTCAGTCATATAGTGGAAACTTGGATGATCCAATTGCTATTTTTTTTGTAGTTGCTACACTTGCTAAGTTACCAGAAGGCTACCAGTAGCTCATGAATTTATTCCACACAAATTATGTTTTATGTTTTCTGTGAATGAGTTATTCTTGCTCCATCTCTTCAGATATGAAGCTTTGGTGCCTGGCAACAACGAGTATGCAGCAAAATACCAAGACAAGGTATATATTTTTGAAAGTGAAGAAAAACTTCAGGAGTTTATGAGGTGAATACACTAACAGCATTTTAATCTTCAATCATGTCACTGCTTATATATCTTAAAGTGCTTACTTTATATCTGGTTAGGTTACCAGAGAAGTACTGGAATCTGAAGCTTCCCCATAAACTCCCTCCAAAAAAAGAGCCAATGCTACTAACTACACTTCCTTTGCCTGGATACCTTGAACAGGCCAGTTTCTGCTTTTCTATTTTAAAACATGATTTTGTGATATGTAGCATATCCCACTCAGTTTTTTTAAATTTTTAATGCATTTGAGTCTTATAGTTATTAATGAGATTATATTAAACTGAATTTTTTTTAGTTACAATTGAGAGCAATTTTTAAAATAACAGATGTTTGTAGCTTTAACAGAAAAAATACAAGACCATCAGAGGGGGATAATAAGCTGCAGTATTAAATGATGATTTTCTGACTTAGTTGTTTACCATATCTTGTAAGAGTACATTTTGGTTTGACTTTTAACACCAGCATAGACACAAGCTTACTTGGAAAAATTTAAGAGTAGTTTGTTACACTTTGACACATGAATAAATAAGAAAATGATTCATGGTCACAGCCCTCCCTATTTTATGCTAATTTGTTATCTTCTACTATTCACCAACTTAGGATATCATCCTGTATTCTTAGATCTGCGTATTCATTTATTCATCTATTCATAGATCTGCATTACAACAGAATAAGGCATTGCTCAGGATTTCTGTAATGGTCTTTTAAACCTATTTCCTTTCTTTAGGGAGTAGCAACTTCTCTAATAAAAGCTCTGCATGAAGTTGGCAGCCTTAAGCCAAAGTTTCCGTTCCTAAGCGTGAAAGAAACTGCTCTGCTTTTTGTCTCCTTCCATCTAAAAGGTAATGTATAAAATAGCATGCTGTAAAAATAACTAATTGTATAAATGACATAAGTCCTCTGATACAATATAGATAGCAAATCTGAACATTAATTGGCTATTTTTTAGAATTTCTGTTTGGGTTTTTTTCAGCTGGAGATATCAGTTGCACGTAATGATCTTTAATAGTTTGCAATCAGCTTAACTATTGCCAGCTTTCTCAATTTCAATGTCCTTGTTTGCAGCTCTGCTATAGCTTTGGGCTGGTTTCCAGTACTGCTGGAGATTTCTGGAGCAAGACTGACATTTCTTTCAACCCACCATTTTTGTCATTTATAAGCCAACCTGTTCACTGGATGAATTTCACCTGGCCTTTCATATTGTACATTTTTACTCATTCTTTTAGATAATACTAACCTTAATTATTTTTTCTAAGCTCTTGACATCCTGTGTTTCCTCATGTAGTTTCCAGAGCCCTCCAGAATTTTCTTAAACTGTCACAGATTTTTTTTTGCTAGCACAGCTTTGTTAAGGAAGACCATTGAACAGGACAGGCACATAGTAAGCCCCTGTGTAAATGTACAATTCCTAAGCCACCAAACTGCTTTTATACTGTAGTTTGCTTCATTCACAAAGGCTGTTTTCATTCTGTTGTTAGCATGGCTTTGCTAACATAAGGATGCCCATACTAGGAATGTTTTGTTCATATATTGCAACATTAAATCATTATTAGTAGTGCATGATGAACCAGAAGGGTTATGCAAGTGCAGAAATCTCTTCTCCTCATGCAGTGCCAAACAGTTTGATCATAGGAATCCAGGAAAACAAGTTATCTTCTTCTAGCACTGGGTAGGACTGCTTCCAGCCTTAAGGTATAGCATTCCTGTACACTGACAAATCACTTGAACGTGAGGAAGAACTTCTTTCATGTGCCAGTGACCAAACATAAACAGATTTCCCAGAGAAGTTGTAAAGTCTTCATCAGTGGAAATATTCAAGAGCCATCTGAACACAATCCTGTGCCATGTACTCTGGGATGACCCTGCTTGAGCAGGGAGGTTGTCCCACATGTCCCACATGTCTCAGTGTGGTCCCTTCCAGCCTGACCCATCCTGTGATTCTGTGATTAGTTGCAAATAGAGAATTATTTATTATTGTGCATCTCTTCAGAGTAGTCACGCCATTCTTGATAAAAGAAATTGATCAAAGCGCCTTAAGTTGTGGTCCACTGGAAATTTATTTCATCCTATTTCTATGTGAAGTTAGACTTTCTCATCTTCAATTAACATAATTCTCTAATCTCACATTTAAATACAGGACAAGAAGCAGGAGTTTGGTTCCTGCTAAGGACCTAAAGCTCTTTCAGCTTCTCTCAGAACACTGGATTGCTTTCAGTATCTGAGAAGGTACAGGTGATCAACCAAAAATGCAGAGGGATTTACTCCTGGAAAGAGAGTAGTAAACTCTGTATCACTAGAGAGATTGAGTGTCCTTCAAGCTGGACTCCTGTAAGGGCTGTATTCAGAGCTATGCTTGAAAAATCTCTCAGAAACTGTTAAATGTAGCTGTCTACAGTTTAAAGCTAGTGGGCTGAAGTGTCTTGTAGCATAATTTTTCATGTCGTCCAGTTTTTGTAATGAGATATAAAATACTGTCCATAAAAAAAAAAAGGCTCACTCCTTCCCCTTTGCCTTGGGGTAACAATTAAAATAATAAACTGTACTCTGAGGACTGGCACTTAATACTAATGTATGCCAAAATAGGGCTTAGGGCAGAGAGAAACCTTCCTTCCTCCTCCAAACTACTGGTCAGCTCTTCACAGACTCATGGAATCACAGAATATGCTGAGTTGGAAGAGACCACAGTGATCATTGAGTCCAACTCCTGGCACTGCACAAGACCATCCCCAAGATCCGATGTCCTGGAGAGCATTGTCCAAACGCTTCATGAATGCTGTCAGGCTTGGTACTGTGACCACTTCCCTGGGGAGTCTGTGCCAGTACCAAACCACTCAACCCAGTGACGAACCCTTTCCTGATAGCCAACCTAACTTTCCCCCTGGCACGACTTCAGGCCATTCCCTCAGGCCCTGTCACTGGTCACCACAGAGAAGAGATCAGTGCCTGCTGTTCCTCTTCCCTCACGAGGTTGTTGAAGACTGCAATGAGGTCTCCACTCAGTCTCCTCCAGGCTGAACAGACCAAGTGACCTCAGCCATTCCTCATACAGCTTCCTCTCAAGACCCTTCACCATCTCTGTTGGCCTCCTTTGGACACTCTGATAGTTTAATGCCTTTCTCATACTGTGGTGCCCAAAACTGCCCCCAGCACTCGAGACGAGGCCGCCCCAGTGCAGAGCAGAGCAGGACAATCCCCCCCCTTGCCCGGCTGGCGATGCTGAGCCTGCTGCCCCCCAGGACACCACTGGCCCTCCTGGCTGCCAGGGCACTGCTGACTCATGCTCCACTTGCCATCCACTTGTCCCCTTCCACAGCACTGCTTTCCAGCATCTCACTGCCCAGTCTATCTGTATTTCCAGGGTTGCCCCATCCCAGGTGCAGAATCCAGCACTTTCCCTCGTTGAACTTCATATGGTTGGTGATTGCCCAGTTCTCTGATTTGTCAAGGTCTGTCTGCTGGGCCTCCCTGCCCTTGAGGGAGTCAGCAGCTCCTCCCAGTTTTGTATCATCTGTGACCTTGATTAGTATCCCTTCCAGTCCTGCATCCAAGTCATTTCTGAAGATATTGAAGAGCACAGGGCTGAGGATGGAGCCCTGTGGGAAACCCATTAGTGACAGGTCACCAATCTGATGTCACCCCATTCCCTATAACCCTTTGTGTCTGAGTGGTGAGCCAGTTGCTCACTCATGGCGTGATGTGTTTATCTAGCTGTGTGCCTGACATTTTGTCCAGAAGAATACTGTGAAAGAAAGTATTGAAAGCTTTACTGAAATTAAAAAAGATTACATCAACTGGCATCACTTGGTCAACTAGGTGGATTATTACCTTGTCATACAAGGAAATCAGGTTTGATAAGCAGGACTTTTCTCTCATGAAGCCGTGTTGGTCACAGTTCTGCTTATCAAACCTGACTTCCTTGTATGACAAGGTAGCCCACCTAATGGGCAAAGCATTTAGGTCATAGAACACCTGTGCCAAAGACACAGTGGCCCAGCGCCAGCCATACCAGACTTGGGCTATCCCCAGGATGTGCCACTTCAGATTCTGTACCACACTATCCAAATTTGTCACTGCCAGGAGTTTCACCAGTATCTCACGATGGGAGAAATGGGAAGTTGACAGCAGCTTTGCATGTTTGTTGTGTCTTCTTTTAGAAAAGCCTGATCCTTCTGATTATCATAACCCTTTGGAGTCAGGAGCTTTCTAAAATACCAGACTTGATCTTTTTGTCTTGGCACCAGCAGTCAAGGTGTTTATCTGTACCATGGGTAATGCTAACAGAGGTAGACTTGGTCCCTTTGAAAATTCCTGTAATGTAATTCCACAAAGTTTATAAGAGACACTAACATGCTGCTTAAATTCTTGCAGCACACAACCCCCAGAGCTCAGAGCCAGTACGGCAGATGTACAGGAAGAAGCTGTTGCAGTTCACGGAGCACTGCCAACTCATCCCCTACCTGGGGACTGCCATGATGGGCCCGTACAAAGAGCCAAGAGATCGGCCCCGTGGCCTGGATGACAGACTGCAGACTTTTTTTTCCCTGAAAGGCACCCGCCCCACTTTTGTGTGAACCCTGTATTTCCACTGATTAACACATGGAGTGTTGCCATCAGGCACCAGCCTGATGACAACACTGAAGCCTGATTTTTTAACTATGAAATCTTAGAAATAAAATCTTTTGTCTGAAGTTGAGAGATATCAAGCTACTAGAGAGTGTCCAAAGGAAGGCTATGACAATAGTGAAGGGCCTTGAGGTGAAGCCATATGAGGAGCAGCTGAGGTCACTTGGTCTGTTGAGCCTGGAGACTGAGGGGAGACCTCATTGCAGCCTAAAACATCCTCGTGAGGGGAAGAGGAGGGGCAGGCACTGATCTCTTCTCTGTGATGCCCAGTGACAGGACGCGAGGGAATGGCCTGAAGTTGTGCCAGGGGAAGATTAGTTTAACTAGNCGGGGCAGGGCGGGCGGCAGCCGGGCCGGGTGCTCCGGGCCCGCGGCTCTCGCGGGGCAGCGCCCGCTCCCTGCTCTGCCCCACGAGGGACGAGCGGCTTTCCCTTGAGGGGCGGCCCGAAGGGCTCACACGGTGCGCGGGGGCGGCGACCCGCACGGTGCCCTTGGCCGTGGCCGTGTCCAGGCCCAGCCCCGGGCCGTGCGCTGCCCCACAGGGTCACCTCCCGGGAGCTCCTGAGCCCTTCCACGGCTGGACCGGAGTGTGTGTCCGAACGCACTGCCGGCAGCGTGGGGCCTTCTGCTGGAGTACAGCCTCACTCTATAATGGTGAGGGGTTTTTAGGGAAGTTGCGTGGTTTGGATTTTGCAGTCAAAATACTAATGCTGTCCCCTCCTAGTTAAACATCGAAGTCCTTCATGCGATCAGAACTCACAAAACACCCACTGCCTTGTCTGGAACACGTGTGGATGTTAGGGGATGCCTGCAGGCAGAGTTGGCAGCAGCCGTCCAGGAATTCTTATATTGCACGATAAGGCAGGTTGGGTCACTCCTGCAGCTGTGCTTAAAGGTGCTCCAGCTACAAACATCGGGCTCACATGCTCCGGAAATTAAAGATCCCAGATAAAACAATTTGACTCTGCCATGAACTGTTTGGTAGATTATTAGGGCTAAAGAATCCCTTTTTCACCATTTCAGTAGCATTTAGGTATCATCTGTATGTAGTGTCTGATGTTTCATGGAGCATTTGTTCAGGTCATTGAAACTGTTGCACTAACTAAATACAAATATGTAAATTTATATGTGTTTAATGTGACACTTGTATTATCTTTGGTTTAGCTGAGCTTTGTAAATAGGACATTTTGGGCATATCTCTTCCATAATATTTTGTGTATTCTTCTGAAATTGATGGGTTTTTTGTTTATTATTAATTTTTGCAAATTTACTATTGAAGAAGCTTAGCAAGTCAAATTGATCATTAATAGATACCTTAATGAGCTCTGTATTAGACAGAACGCTTCAAAACATTGCTGTTTGTGTGTTTGTACTGCCTACCTTCTTAGGCTGAAGCTTAGTAAAGTTAAAAGTGTTAAAGTGTTAAAAATGTGAAAGTGTTAAAAAAGAAATTTTCAGAAGGATCGATGGGGGTAAAAGAAGTCATGAAGTCCTGCCACATTGAAATCAGTGAAGTTCTATTACAGAATCACTAGGTTGGAAGAGACCTTTAAGATCAAGTCCAATCCAGCCCTAACACCTCAAATAAACCATGGCATCATTTATTACAGGATTTCCTACCTTGTCCCTGAGTAAACTGCACTGTTCAAACTGCAGTTGACCTTTTTGTTTCCAATGTGGTGGGTTGGTCCTGGCTGGACACCAGTGCCCACCAGAGCCGCTCCATCACTCCCCTCCTCAGGGGAACAGAGGACAGAAAATATAATAGAAGCTCATGGGTTGAGATAAGCTCAGAGAGAGATCACTCACCAGTTTCCAGTACAGGCAAAAAAAGACTTGACTTGAGGAAATTACTTTATTGTCAGTGAGATCACTGTCGGATAANGGAAGTGGTCACAGCACCAAGCCTGACAGAGTTCCACGCTATCTGGTACGCGGTGTGATTTTGGGGGCCGTCCTGGGCAGGGCCGGGAGCTGGAGCCGGATGATCCACGCGGGCCCCTTCCCACGCAGGCTGTTCCGTGACTGTGCGGCCCCAAGTCCCGCCCGTGCTGCGCTCGTTGCGGCAGCGCAGGCGCGGTGCCAGCCCCGGCCCGGAAGTGCAGCGGCGGCGGCGAGCGGTGAGTGCCGGGGCAGGGCGGGCGGC
>VZRH01001496.1:1095573-1108142 GCA_013397555.1 Urocynchramus pylzowi | reverse complement strand
TTGCACTAACTAAATACAAATATGTAAATTTATATGTGTTTAATGTGACACTTGTATTATCTTTGGTTTAGCTGAGCTTTGTAAATAGGACATTTTGGGCATATCTCTTCCATAATATTTTGTGTATTCTTCTGAAATTGATGGGTTTTTTGTTTATTATTAATTTTTGCAAATTTACTATTGAAGAAGCTTAGCAAGTCAAATTGATCATTAATAGATACCTTAATGAGCTCTGTATTAGACAGAACGCTTCAAAACATTGCTGTTTGTGTGTTTGTACTGCCTACCTTCTTAGGCTGAAGCTTAGTAAAGTTAAAAGTGTTAAAGTGTTAAAAATGTGAAAGTGTTAAAAAAGAAATTTTCAGAAGGATCGATGGGGGTAAAAGAAGTCATGAAGTCCTGCCACATTGAAATCAGTGAAGTTCTATTACAGAATCACTAGGTTGGAAGAGACCTTTAAGATCAAGTCCAATCCAGCCCTAACACCTCAAATAAACCATGGCATCATTTATTACAGGATTTCCTACCTTGTCCCTGAGTAAACTGCACTGTTCAAACTGCAGTTGACCTTTTTGTTTCCAATGTGGTGGGTTGGTCCTGGCTGGACACCAGTGCCCACCAGAGCCGCTCCATCACTCCCCTCCTCAGGGGAACAGAGGACAGAAAATATAATAGAAGCTCATGGGTTGAGATAAGCTCAGAGAGAGATCACTCACCAGTTTCCAGTACAGGCAAAAAAAGACTTGACTTGAGGAAATTACTTTATTGTCAGTGAGATCACTGTCGGATAATGAGAAATAAATCCAAATCTTTAAACAGCTCACCCCACCTTTCCCTTCTTTCCAGGCTCAGCTTTAGTCCCAGTGTGCTCTACCTCGTCCCTCCAGCAGTGCAGGGGGATGGAGAATGGGGGCTGCAGTCAGTTCATTGCACATTGTCTTTGATTCTCCTTTGAGTCCTCACACTCTTCACCTGCTCCAGTGTGGGGTCTCTCCCACAGGAGACAGTTCTTCTTCCACAAACTACTTTAGCCTGAGTCCTTCCTGTGGGCTGCAGTTCTTCACAAAATGCTCCAGCTTGGATCTCTTCCAGAGGTGCACTCCTTCAGGAACAGTCTGCTCCAGCCTGGGTTCTCCATGGGGGCACAAGTCCTGCCAGCAAACCCATTTCAGTGTGGGCTCCTTTCTCCATGAGGCCATAGGTCCTGCCAGGAGCCTGCTCCAGCACAGGCTTCCCACAGGCTCCCAGCCTCTTTCAGGCATCAGCCTGCTGTGGTGTGGGGTCCTCCAGGGGCTGCAGGTGGATCTGCGCTCCACCATGGGCTTCCAAGGCTGCAGGGGCACAGCTGCCTCCCCATGGTCTGCACCAGGGGCTCTGGGGGAATCTGCTCTGGCACCTCGAGCACCTCCTCCCCCTCCTTCTCCACTGACCTTGGTGTCTGCAGGGCTGCTGTTCCCACATATTCTCACTCCTCTCTCCAGCTGCAGTTGTGCACATTTCTTTCCCCCCTATTAAATCTGTTATCCCAGAGGTTGATACCACCATCAGCTGATGGACTTAGCCTTGGCCAGCAGTGGGTCCATCTTGGAGCCAGCTGGTGTTGGCTCTGTAAGACATTGGGGAAGCTTCTGACATTTCTCACAGAAGCCACCCCTGTAACTGTCCCAAAGCCTTGCCGTGCAAAGCCAGTGCTGTACTAATGAGCTGTGACCAAGGAATTTTTTCTGTCTGATTGTTTTAGTTTCAGAAGCTAGTTTAGCAATTTTTTTTAGGTAATACAGGGTTCACAGTACATCAGAGATAAAAAAAAAGATGATAGGCAGTAATTCTGATCTAAAAAACTATCTGTAGCCTTTTCATAGGATTTTAAAATACTTTTTGAAGAAATTCCATGTCAACAGTAGTGTTGATTTTTCAAGAGTTCAGAGGATTCAGAATTGCTTCAGAAACTCTTGAACTCTCTTATGAGTATAACAAATGGGTCTTGGGTCTTACAATGCCAACTGTTAAAATAATTCTTTACTAAAGCTATTCTGTTTTTCTAGGCACCTCCTTTAATATTCATAATTAAAATGGCAAAAACAACTGATCCTTCTGAGAAACTGATCATCCACTCCAAAGCTCACAAAGATACCATTCTAGCTAATTTTGAGGAACAAAGAAAAAAGGATTTTCTTTGTGACATTACTCTGATAGTAGAAAATGTGCAGTTCAGAGCCCATAAAGCTTTGCTGGCTGCCAGCAGTGAATACTTCTCAATGATGTTTGTAAATGAGGGTGAAATAGGGCAGTCAATTTACATGTTGGAGGGAATGGTTGCAGACACCTTTGGAGTTCTGCTAGAATTTATTTACACTGGTTGCCTCTGTGCCAGTGAGAAAAGCACAGAACAAATCCTGGCTACTGCGCAGCTGCTGAAAGTAACTGACTTAGTATGGGCCTGTACAGACTACCTGGAAAGCCGCAGCCCAGGGAGTGCATTGCCAGCTCCAGCTGAAAGTGTAGCCTCTGTTGTTGCAAGTGACAGGAAAAATGATGATCCACCAAAGCGAAAACGGGGGCGACCAAGGAAAATCAAGATAGTCCAAGAAGAAGAAGAAGAATCAGGAGCAAATTCTGCTGAAGATGGGCAGCTGAGAGAGAACAACTCCATGCAAAATGAGCAAAATTATATGAAAAAAGACACTGAAGTAGAAGAAGCAGTTGCCAGTGAACAGGCTTCAGTGAGGAAAGAGGGAGAAGAAACTGAACCTGCTTGTGGCTCAGAGGCTGTTGTTGATCTGTCAGCTGAGAAAGATGAAAACTATGATCCCAAATCTGAAGGAATACAGAGCACTCAGAGCCGTTACAGCAAACGTAGAATAAGGAGATCAATCAAACTAAAAGATTATAAACTTCTTGGGGATGAGGATGAGAAAGGACTGGCAAAGAGAACTGATGGAAAAAGAAAGCGTGTGGGTTCTGAAGCTCGCTGTAAAGACTGTGGCAAAGTATTTAAGTATAATCACTTCTTGGCTATTCACCAGCGAAGCCATACAGGTAGGCCTTCAGGGACTGCTGCTTTTGGGTTAAGTTAAGGGGTGTTGCCAAATGCAAGTGACTGTTGAAGTATTGGTTGTTGACTACAGCAAGAATATCTAAAATAGCATGCTGGTCCAAATTATGGTGTGTTCTGTGTTTTGCATTCATTGTTTTATTCTTGTCACCAGATCTCAGAACCTTTATGTCTCACCTAGATTTCAGTGTAGTTAATAATTTCATTGTTTAAGCACTGAATTATATGGCAATAGCTAAAGAATTATTTCATTCCTGTGTGAAGCTTGTCTCTTTGCCACTAATTGAGACTAATTTTTTCAGTAGCAACAACATTGCAGTGCATCTCACTATCAGCTTAGAATATCTAGTGAGAAATGATGCATCTGTACCTAAAAATGTCATCTTTTGCTTTCAGGGGAGCGCCCTTTTAAATGCAGTGAGTGTGGCAAAGGCTTTTCCCAGAAGCATTCTCTTCAAGTCCATGAGCGAATGCACACTGGGGAGCGGCCATATACGTGCACCGTTTGCAGTAAGGCTCTGACAACAAAGCATTCTCTTCTGGAGCACATGAGCCTACATTCAGGTAAATACTTCAAGGCAGATGTAGCTCTCTGATGCAAGAATTTGCCTTTTTGAAAAAAAGGTACTTCTGATCTGTCTTGTGTATGCTGGTGTCATATTCCACTGAGGGAAACTGAGGAATTTTTTTAAAAATGGATGGTTGGGAATGAAAGAATGTCACACGAGACAAACATTGTATCTGAGAACTGTTTATTGGTAATAAAAAAACAAAATTAAAAGAAGTTATCCTACTAAAGAGAAGAAAAGACATCCAACTAGAAAAGACAGAAGAGGAAGGAAAATAGGAAAGGAATGGGAGGAGAGAGAGGGTAGATAGAGAGAAAAAGAGGGCTTTACCACCGGAGTTGGGGAGTGCTGTCACTGTCCACGAGGTGAGGGGTGTGCACGCTGCCTGCCTGGCACGGCTCCTGCGGTGACGGGTGGCTGGACACAAGGTGAGGGGTGCTTGGGCAGGAGGTCCAGAGCCCTGGACCAGAACCCTGGACACGGTTGTGGTGAGGATCGCAACAGTGGGCTGGCTCAGAGGTGGGCGGGGTTGGATGCAGGGACGCTGGGACAAAGCAGGCAGGGAGTTGGTCAGGGACACAGGCAGGCAGGACAGATGTGAGGGTGAGTACAAGCCAGCGAGGGCAGGAGAGCCAAAAAGCAGGCTGGGGCCAGAGCAAAAAACATCTGACTCAAAAAGCCCTGACTCAAAAGCAAGTTTCAAAAAGCCCCTTGAATCACCAAGCCACAAAGGCACTGTCTGAGAAAAGCCCCAAGCCAGAAGCCCAATTCAAAAAGCAAGTTCAAAAAGCTCTGGGGCTTGTGATGCAGTTACATTTCATGCCCCAGCTCCTCCCAAAGTCCCCCTGCTGACAGGAGACCATTGGCCCAGTCCAATGTCCCAGTGCAGTCCATTGGCAGAGACCTTTTACCATCTGACTGGAGAGTGTCTCTGGGGTACAGTGTCTTCACTGTTCCCCTGCTGACTGCCTTTCTCATGCAAGACATGAACTGCCTGCCAGGAAAAGTCCCCCCAGAGACAAGGATTTCCTCCAGGTTTTCCTAGCTGCCTCCTGGATGTGGTGCATGTGCAACCTCTCCCCCATGTGCCTCTGACAACCACTGTTGAGGCAAATCAAAATTGAATTGGTTTCTCACAGCTGGCTTGAGTATTTTATTTATTTCCTTACACTTGCTTTTGGACGTGGCTTACATTTTAGTAAGTGATTTTCTCTGCAGGGCAGAAGGCTTTTACCTGCGATCAGTGTGGGAAATACTTCAGCCAAAAGAGACAGCTCAAGAGCCACTATCGACTACACACAGGTATAACAAGTTTGGGTTGAGGACCTGGCTTACAGTCCATGCTGATTTGTCTTCCTAAAGATTGACTTAGGCTGAAAGTTCTTCCTCAGTGATGTATTTAGTCTCTGGTACCTTGATGTGTCCTATCTTGCTATAACAGTGGATAGGGTGAAGAAGACATAATGGTGTATAGTAAATGCAATGTATAGAAAAGTGTTTAATTGAGAAGGGCTCTTATGATGATTAAAAATTAGTTACACTGTATTTGATATACAACTTGATTATTTTAGCCCTGTTGTCCATGCTATATAGAAACTGGGAATTGTATAAACAATTGTGTCTGCTGCCTGGTGTGCAAATTGCATTGTAGTTGCCCACTACTTTGGACCAGTAAGAGCATACAAGCTTTAGGAAGTGTTCTTCCCACTTCTGGAACAGGATGGAGATACACACAGAGGAAGGGGTGGAGAAAATCAGAATTTACGAAGCTTCAAGAGAAGGTGTTTTTGGGCAAGAGCAGGTGTCAGTCCCCTCTTTTCCTGTGGTAATACTAAACTGAGAAATAGGAGTGTGACAGTTAAGATAGGAAGGAGGCAGTGATACACCTTTTGTTTTCTCTCTATATTATATCAAAGTGGTTATTTTACAGGAAAATGCTTTTACAAAGATCACTGAAGAGATACAGGGGATCACTTATGCACTGACACTTTTTTTGTTATTGCGACAAGGCCGCTCACTGCCGGAATGTAACCAGTGTCGTCGCAAATTCATGGATGCAGCTCAGCTAAAGAAACATCTGAGAACACATACAGGTAATGTTGTACCTTGGGGTTTGTGGTTTCTTTTTTTCTTGAAGTAACGGGGACAGAACAATGTTAGGCAAATTATACTTGTCTCTGTGGAATGAACTTCCGCTCTACTTGTATGTAATGATGCCTGTGTTGCTAATGAAGAGATTTGACATCAGGAATGCAGGAGCACAAAAAAGCTTGTGTTATAGCAGCACAGAAGCAGTGCCTGTTACAGGAAGAGGGCTTTTCCCCAGTTTTATAAAACCTGCTGCAGAAAATGCCAGTTAGCTTTACTATGATAGAATCCTAGACTGAGAATTCAGTTTGGGAGAATTGTATCCAGCATGTATCAAGCTTGCAGTGAGCTGACAAGCTACAGGAAGTGTGTGTCCTAAATGAGTTGGACACCTCTGTCTGTGAAGGATGGGTAAAGTGGCATCTTATGAAAAGTGCTGTGACCAGAAAAATAATTATTTCCATTTAGCTATTACTGTGCCGTAATAAACCAGATGTTGAGAGGAGATGGGCTGGAAGGGATGATTTAATGCAAGTGCGTCACAGGGTGTTTCAAGAGATGTAGAGGGCAAGCTGGTAATGAATCACTGGATTACAGAGATAAAAATGTTGATCTATCCTCTCATAATAACAAGGCATAAACTTCATAAAATACTTCCCTTAGAAGAGTAAGTTCATAAGGTGACATGTGAATAGTTTTGTCTTTTAAAGTAACTAGAAACAGTGGCAATTATTTCCTCACAAAATCAAATTATTCTTACACATGTTGCTTGCAGTTGTAATACATAACTCAGTCTCAAGCACACTTTATCTCATTAATTTTGTCCTCTTTTTTTTAGTGAATAAGATTTAAATTTTCTGAGGTATGCTGGGGTCAAATCTTGTGCTTCTGGGAGCTTTTGGTTTTCCAGAATAGTGCTAGCGTGTGATACTTAAATAATTTTGTATTGAGGAGAACACAATGTTGACACATGCAAGAGTTTTGTATCTGAAGCTGATACAGCTCTCTAAATGTAGTGGGAAACGAGTTTGGGGTGGGAAATTGGAAGAGGAACCTTACTATCAAGGTAAGTTGCAAAAATATATGAGCTAAGCTGATTTTTAACAGAAACTATTGGCTTGCAATATATTTTGCTACTAGAAACGACAGGCAAGATACCTGTATTAATACAGTATTAATTATGTAGAAATAATAATTGATCTGTCCCATCTCAAAAGCAAAGTAAAATTCCAAGGCATTTGAGGGACAGTTGTTAACATAGATACAACTGTTCTCCTTTGGCAGCAGTTTGGTAACACTGTGTCATAATAATACTGTCTACTTGGGAAGTTACTCCTGTTTTCAGTAGCAAGCTGGGACTGGGTGACCAGAGGTCCCTTCTGACAAATGTTTCTTGTTCTCTCATCCTTTATCCATGCCCTCCAAAGCCACATGAAAGCTGGTAAGCATTGCAGTTCTATGCTAAATGGGAAGCTTCCTTGGAAACTGGCTGCTGCCCAGGCTCTGGGTTTGGTGTGCTTTGATGGTGTGAATTACAGCAGTGGTGATCTGGATTCTCGTGTCTGGTGTCTTCAAGAATCTCAGTGCTACAAAGATTTGTTATGGTGTGAATTAGGATTTGCTTTGGTTGGGTGGTATCTGTTTCTGTGAACCTTCTTATAATTTAATTTGGCCTCTCTGATTCTACTCAATGAGACATCAGAATTCCAAATGTACTAAAAAAACCCCAACAAATAAAAAATCCCCAAACACACTCACGTTTCATTTAACTCACAATAATTTAATGTTTTCTAACTGGTGTGCCCAGAATATCATAGTCCTAGTGTGATGGAGCCTTATAGAAAGCCAAGCAAGTTTTTAAGATTATGGATTAATTTTCCAGCTTTGGAAGTTTGGGCTTACTCACCTGGATGGTGCTGCACGTGAACGTGGCATTAATGCCAGGGTTCAGGGACAGCTTTTTTCAAAGCGTTTCTGTCCCATATGGAACACCCACATATGTGCCATAGGTACAGCTTTTTGTTGCTTTGGGGGCTTGGATCATCTAATTCTTCATTTTCAAAGGGGAGGAATGCTAGAGGTGTACATTTAAAATGTTATACCCTCATTTTGACTAGTGAGTCCATTCAGTTTTGGATATCTGCTGAACCGTGGCAGAAGCGTGAGGAGCCAACAGTGCACTCTTGATACTGTGTTTGGTAAAATTCAAAATATTTTTAATGAATTGATGAAAAGTGCTATTTAAAAAGGGAAGTCACATTTCTTTTTGATAGGTGAGAAGCCCTTCACTTGTGAGATTTGTGGCAAATCATTTACAGCTAAAAGTTCACTTCAGACTCACATTAGAATTCACAGGTAAAGTATATCTTATTTTCATTACCTTCTTTTAAAATGTAACTTCTAGTTTTATAACTTGTATGTAGTGCTTGTTTAATTATGGAACAGTCAGGACTTGTTTGAATTTTGAATGATTTTTAAAAACTTAAATTTTTGCTTAATCTATGTAAAGAAAAAATTGGTAGTGGAAAGTACTGAAGTCCTAAATACTCATGTGCCAAGATATTGTAAGAGTCTTCTTTGGTGTTTTGTGTCTGTTCGCTGACAATGTACTTACTGCTATACTATTTTTGTGAAAATTTTACTGTAAGCTTTGTTTGAGAGCAGAACAGTAGCCATGATGTATCAAGGTTATTGGAGCATTGCCTTGTTGCCCTGTGAGCTATCCTGTCTCTTTAACAGCATTAGTTGTATTTTACTCCTGTCAGTGCAGTGCATTGCATAAAGACATGATAGATTTTAAATCACTGGAAAACTGTTGTCTAAGAAAACATTTCCAGTAAAATTTCTTGTCCTTTTGGCACAGGCAGCAGGTTAGGATTTGGAAACTTCTTTTTGTTTTTAAGCCCACACTGTTAATGAATGTTCTTAAAATGATCAGTGCAATGGAATTGTGCAGTTGTTGCATTCTTGTCAAGGTCTAGCAGCAAGGAGCTTGTACCTCTGTTTTCATGAGAGGAAGGCAGTTATTTCTGTAGCTCTGGAGTATATACTAATTGTACAGTTTGTGAGGTCAAATAGAGATAAGCAGGAGGTCAAATAAAGGATGTTTTCAACACTACCCTTTAAGTACTAACAATTTAGAAAAACAATGTAATAATTTAAGTATTTTATTAGAGAATAAGTTTCAGAAAGTAGCATTGTCAAAGTGAATGTTTTAATGAGATTAAATTCTTGCCTTTTGCAGAGGAGAAAAGCCATATTCTTGTGATATATGTGGAAAATCCTTCTCTGATTCCAGTGCTAAGAGAAGACATTGTATCTTACACACAGGCAAAAAGCCTTTTGCCTGCCCAGAATGTAGTTTGCAGTTTGCTCGTCTGGACAACCTGAAGTCTCATTTGAAAATTCACAGCAAGGAAAAGCAGTTTCAGGAAGCCAGCGCCACTCCAAACACCAGCGCTCATCCGGAAGAAGTGAGAAACATTCTCCAGCTGCAGCAGTACCAACTTGCCACCTCAGGAGGGCAGGAAATTCAGCTGCTGGTTACAGATGCAGTACACAACATCAATTTCATGCCCAGCCACAATCAAGGCATCAGTATTGTGACTGCAGAAAATGCCCCCAGCATGACGACAGAGCAGGCTGCAAACCTCGCGCTCCTTGCGCAGCCGCCGCAGCAGCTGCAAAACTTGTTGCTTTCAGCTCAGCAGGAGCAAGCAGAACAAATTCAAAGTATCAATGTGATTGCAAACCAAATAGAGGCTGCCCAGCCTGAACAAATGCATGTCATTACTCTTTCCAAGGAAGCGCTAGAACGTCTCCATGCTCATCAAGGACAAAATGAACAAATCCACTTGGCGGGATCTTCACATGCAGCTCAGCACGTGCAGCTGGCTCAGGAACCAAGTCAGCAGTCTCACTCTAGCCACAATACAGTTCCTTCCCATCAAGTCAGTGAAGAGCAGAATCAAAGTGTACTTGTTTCCGATTCCCATCAGCAGCCTCTGTCGTAAATGAGTCACCTCGTGAGCATCCCATCCAGGGACAGGCTTTCTGAAATGCTTGTTTGTCAGAAGAAGGCTAGGCCAGAGAATGCTTCTCATCCAGGCAGGGATTACATGTGTCACACAGATTTTTTCGCAACATAAGCTATCCAAAGATGCATTTCTTGGTGATTTTGGATGAGTGACTCAATTTCCTTAACCATATTTATTTTAGACTATTTGGTTTTTCTGGATTGCTATTTCTTTACCATACTTTAAGTCCTCACAAGTACCTCACAAGCAATTAATGTGGGGTTTTGTGCCTCATACACATCTCTGCCTCCTGAGGAGATAATTTAGCCCTTATTTGCATTTATGAGTGACTCTCCAGAGAAGTTCACCTGGCTGGTAGGAGAACAATGTTTAGGACATCTGCAGATCACAAAGTACCACTTCTCTGACAAACTTAACGTTGTACCTGAGCTACTGTCAAGCTTAAGACAACTAGTACTTTTTGCAAAGCTAACACCATATTTCTTATGTTTAATGAGCTTTCTGCAGGTTAATGTATAATTCTCTATGTAATCATTCCCTGAAGTGCATTATGAGTTACTGACTACCAAATTCATTTGGTTTGAGTTGAAACTGTTGCAGCCTTTAACTGGCCCTGAATCTTCCCTGCTGTTTACTGTGTGCTGTACACATCTTGCTCCTCAGAAACATTTAAGCCGTTGCACTTGAATAGTGGCAATGAGATGTGATGGTTACACTGGAGAACTGAAACCCCAGAAATTCTGCTCTGTTAGTTCTACCACTCACTCTCTGTGTGGCTGTAGGCAAGGTAGTTGACCTCTGTGCCTTATTTCATCATCTAGTAAGTGGGGATAGTGTTCACGCACTCTGCCAAGCACTTTGAAGAGCTCTTGATGTTGAAAGCACTGTCTGTTGAAGTGCAAAATCCTCTTCCTGACAGGATTCTGTCTAAGCTTAGGAACCACTGTATATTTAAAATGTTATTTTTTGTACTTTTGAGAGAAGAACCTAATCTTACTTTAATATATGTTAAGACTGGTAATTGTTTATGTGAGGATTCAAACAATGAGGAGCATCACTTCAGAGCTTAACAAGTTACATAAATGGGGCACATCACTTAAAGTTGTACAGCTATTTTTGTTGACTAAATTAGATGTGTACAGATTGTTTTCAATGACTGACTGCTAACAAAAATGATTTGACATCGTAATAAAATGCCTTGCCAAAATACATGCTTTCTGTTTTCAGGTTTGACTATTGGCAGCACCTTTGCATGGTTGGACTGGTGTGTTAAAATCCAGATAAAATGGCACTGTTAGTTAAAAGAACATGCTCAATTGTCACTTCAGCTTTAAAATGTCATACTTGTGATTTACATGGATGTTTTATGTTACAACAAACAAAAAATTCTAAAAAACATGGTGAATTTAAAAGTAAAATTATCCACATTTTTTATAAAATCCCTTGTTCCAAGTCCAGGCTATTTGGCCTGCTCCTGACTGCATGCTGCAGAAGTTCGGCTAAGTAGCTCTATGTCATCAAAGTACTGGACCATTTTTATATAAATGGGTCATGTTAAGAATAGACTGTGGGAATAAATCAATTAAAAAAAAAATCCAAAAAGCAACAAGCCATCGCACAGCAAAGGTGTTTAGGCTTTTCACCTTTCCTCTCAGAATGGAGAAATAAAATTTGCATACATTCCGCCACCAAAGTGAACCAGCATATTCTGCAGTTCTGCCTGAGAAGAACTCAGAGAGGCTCGAGAAGCCTGAAATCTTGGTGTAGTAAGAGCAGATAAATACAGTAAAGCCTGTTACAGCACTTATGACAATCTTGCTGATTAATTGTATAAGCTTACAGTAAATATTCTTTATATTTACTGCGGTTTAATCCTAAAACTTCTGCTTTTATCTAAAACATTGTACAGTGCTGCCAGACTACTATCTGGTCATAAGTTTACAGGAACCTGCACAGAATTCATTGTCTGCTATATATTTACGAATCCTGAAATGCTTAAAAACAGGTTACAAGCTAAATTCTGAGGCTGCCAGCAAAGATGCTGTTCAATACTTTTCTTCGTCTTTGAACTTTGTTTTGTTCATTATGCAGTTATCCTTGCAGGGTTCAGTTCCATGCTGCAGTTAAACAGAGGACACTTCCACATGCTGATTTATCAGTGGTTTCCCTGTAACTAAATAACCTGAAGTTTGGTGTTTGGAATTCTGTTTTGCTTTTCTGCAGATTACCAGTGAAGAAATGAGCTGCTGTGAATAGCAGGGCAATGACTAATCTTGCACCCTGCATTGCTTAAGCTGTCAGCACATATTGTAGCTTGCACTCAAGAAGCTGGCGTGGCTTCTCATATCAACAAATGTTGCTTTTTGGACACCATTTGCTTCCTTTCTAGTGAATGCCTTTCTGTTAAAAGTTGAAAATTAATCCTTTTTCTGTGTATGCATTTTTAAGGCTTCAGCTGAAGTCTAGGATTGCTTTGAATTTGAAAGGAACCACTTTAGCTTTGTTTTTCAGTTCAGCTGCCACTAATAACGATTTAGGAAAAAAATGCATCCCTTAGAAACTATGTTTCAGAACAGCTCTCTAAATATCTTCACTCCTTATCCAGTAAACACCTTAACTTCTCTTTTTCTCACATAGACTAATCCTAGCAAATCCGTCTCACTGCTTCCTATGTTAGAATAAGATTAAGGTTTTAGACATAAATGCAGTAAGAGGACTACAGAAAGATCCGGGTTTGTAAGCATTTAACACCATTGTGTGTTACCTCTGCTCAATTTGTAAGTTACCCAGTGTAGTTGAACTCTAATAGGATCTCACTTT
>VZRH01001496.1:1077749-1095512 GCA_013397555.1 Urocynchramus pylzowi | reverse complement strand
TTTTTTTTTTTTTCCAAATGCAAGTTTATCAGATTTTGGCTTTTTCTGAAGATTTTGGTTGATTCTCTGTCACTGCTGCGACACAAAATAACATGACTTACGCACGGTGTTCCAGCATCTGAACAGGAACAGGCAAAGAGAACTTTATTTTTCAGACCTCAACATTTATAGAATTCTAAAAGTGACAGTGGATTGGAGGATGGCATTGCCACCTTTCCAACCACACTGGTCAGACTAACAGTCCATCAAACTTCTCCTACAGAGAAGAATACAAACAATCATTATTTACATGAAAGTGCATGAGAAACTCCATTACAAGAATATAAACATCATAAGGCTTAGAAAAATCTCAAAAAAACAAGACAACAGTTCTCCAGGTGCAAGTTGAAACAAATCCCCGAGAGGTAAAGCAAACACACTCTGGAGCCTGCATTTGCCTATTGTGTGCATAATTCCCCTGCTTGGCTTTCCAGTCCAGCATCTTGGGTTTTGATTAATGAATATCAGAGTATTTATTTCATATGGGCTGTAAAAGCAAATTACCCTGCCAGTAGGAAAAGAAAGTGCTACTAGGGATTGTACAGCAATTTTCTCTTAGCATAAGAGGGAAAGGAGAGGACTCTACCTCATCACAAACTCTTTCCAACTGAATGCCTATTCATGGGTTAAAATTAAGGATATCGAGCCTGGCATTGATCTTGCCAGTTGTTGAGGAAAGAGTTTTGCTTGCATTTCTTTGTTTGTGAAAGACTCATTAAAGTGTTGTAGCTGGTTAGTCATCGTGGTGAAGGTCATGGTTGGTGTTTGCTAATACCTGTCCTGGTATGCTTGGATGTGGGTCTTTTCAGTCTTTTCCCACTTCACCTTAATTGTGGAAGCTAGTATGGGATTCATTCCTAATCACCAGCCCTGTGCCTGTGTGAGCACAGCAGCTGGGTATGTTTCCTGTCTCCCCATGTCTTCCAACTCTGCAGCAGACTGTCCCTGACAGTATCCTGTGTAAGTATGGTTATCCCAGAGAAGCGAGTCTGAGCTGGGAGTGGCTGGGAGGAGGCCAGTTTGCACAGCAGGCGTGCCCCGGAGTGCAGGAGCAGCCAAGGGTCCTTCCTGGGCATGCTTATCTTCACATGAGCAGAAGTCCATCTGTGCAGGCCTTTTTCCCAGTCCTTCTGCACTGCAGGTTCTCACCAAGAGCAGAGAAGGAAGAAGTAATGCCATACTCTCCAGAGCTATGATTTCAGGACCTCTTTTACTTAGTCATTAGAGACTAATTAGTCTGCTTCTTGCAGAGTTGCAGTCCCGTGGCCTACAACAGTTCTCTATGTCCTATCCCTTTTCAGATCCTCTGTAAAACATGGTGAACAATAAATGGTTTTCCACAACAGAGGGACTGCTGATCATATCTGTCCCAAGCAATTCTTCCAAATGGAAAAACCCATCCAGGCATATTCTCAGCATCTCACTGTAGTACGCTTACTGGTCATTTCTGGCTAATATTTTAATCCTACCTAATTGAAAGCATCTTTGGAATAGCAGGAAGCAGACTTTTGCTTTAGTTAGCAAACTTCCTACCCTGTCCTGCAAATTTTTCTGACATGAGGAAGAATTTCTCTGTGTGAGTGACTGAGTATACTGCAACACATTGCCCAGAGAAGTTGTGGAGTCTCCCTCACTGGAGATACTCAAGAACTGTCTGGAGACAATCCTGTGCTATGTGCTCTGGGATGACCCTGCTTGAGCAGGGAGGTTGGACCAGATGGCCACTGCGGCCCCTTCCAACCTAACCCATTCTGTGATTTGGTGATTTTACTTGCCCTTCACCAAGATGTCTCTCTGTGACCCCTAGCAGCTCTGCTTTAGTACCATCATGTAAGGGTCTCTCTCAAATACGTGTGTGTGTGTGTGTGTGTGTGTAATTTTTTTTTAATTAATTTTGTCTGCTTTCTCTTCTGTTTCTCAGTTTTTTTCAGATGCTATTTTGGACTGGAAGGAACTGAAACAGCTGCAGCTGCACCAGGTGGAGAAGTTTGGACCAAGAAAACCCTCTAAGAATCACACAGAAGCAAAACTCTCGGGTCTTGTGTCAGGGTATGTGTGCATTCTTCATAGGACTTCAAGTTTCCAAGAGCACTGCTGCACAACCTTTGAAAGGCTTCCAGGATCATTGTTTAAAGGTGCTGCACAAACTTGTGTGCTTTTCGTATTTTCCTTCATGGTAATTGTTTTCCTTTCTGAACTGAATGCAGCACAGCACATCTACCACAGCTGGCAAGCAAAACAGCACCAGCTAATTCACATCTAACTATTGCCACCCACAGAACATTTATCCTCATCTGAGTACTACAAGCAGGCCAGAACAATATCATGTTGTCATAAAGAGGTAATAAATAAAGTATAAAATTAGTATTAGTCACCTAGTTCAGGATTTTAATATATGTCATTTTCATAATTGGCAACCTGTTGAATAGAATTTAATGCATCTGAATTACCAAATTATGAGAAAAGAAGTGGAGAAATAAAAAACAGAGTAGATTGAGACAACAGGTAATTGGTGGTTCTTGGCATGATCTTTTTATAAAAGAAACCCAACATAAATTTTCAGAAAAACAGTCCTGTTATGCTTATTAGGCTGATCATTGCTTTTTTTTTTGGCTTTGACTGTCAGGTGACTATTATGTTTATAGTTAATTCCCTTTCTTGTCCACAATGACAGTAAGAATGTCTAGAAATTATCAGTTTAAAAAAACCCTTTTTTTTTTTTTCAAAGAAAAAGGATTAGTGGGAGCCAGTCCTATGTATGTGCAGGATTAAATTTCAGTAACAGAATTTCTTGTGTGTAAATTCAAGGACATTTACAAAATGCAGACATCAATCTCAGGATTTTTTAAAAATAATATGTAGTGGATTGATCTGGGTTTAATTCTTAAATGTTGTGGTGCAAAAAGGAGAAAAGAGATGTTTCAAAAAGCCCAATAAATTTCAATTGTATTGATCTGTATCAAGCTAAAAATATGGATGTAGGGAAAAATAGATAGCCAAGACAGTATTTTCTGAAGCTGATTTTATATTTGACTCTGGGTATGCTGCTTCTGCTCTGGACTTTATATAAGGCTGCTGTAGACTTTTTTTGGCTATGGCAAAAGCCATATGGTCTGGCTACCAAAATTAGATTCTGCTTAGCTTACAGCCTACAGCAGCTGTGCTGCCGACCTTTGAGAGGAGGAAGGAAAGGGCTTTCCTTTGCATCACTCAGTCACAGCCCACAAAACATCCCTGCATTTGCCTGTGCTGCTTGCAGTTAGTTACCAGCTCATCTGCTGCCACCCAGGACCTGGCTGTGAATTAAAACTGCTCTGTCTCACCATTTTAACATGTCTCCTTGTCCAAACTGTTCTGTCTGCCTCGTTTTTCTGCATTTTTTCAGCAGGACAACATCACATGAAATGATAACACCGTGTGCACGGATCTTTCAGGCAAGGGAGCAGTGTGGTAGCTAATCATTGAGAATCCAATCTTCTTCACAGCCTCTGATATTGTGAGGATGGAGTTCTTCAAATCCAGCACTGCTGCAAATCCCAACAAAACTCTTAAAAAAGCATTGCCCTAATGAATCACTGTAGGAAACTACCACTGAGCCAGACCAGAGAGACTTCAGGGCTACCTGGAGGAGGCCCATCTGCAACCTGTGATTTCTTTCTCAGTCTGGTTTTTTTATAGACACTGTAATTCAGCAACATTTAGCTCAGAGGCTTTTTGGTTCTCACTCTGTGGTTATGTAAAAATGTATCACTTTATAAAGCCGGTAGGATATACAGTTGGGGGGAAAGTGCACATTGTTATTAAAATGAGAAATCAGTTTGTTAGGGTTTTTTAAATTTAACATAGGTTTGTTCTGCATGAAAATCACGACTGTCTCATCTGCAACAGAACTTTGACACATGAAAGTTCACGGTGCTCAGAGATGAAAAGTGACCTGACCCCGCTGTGCTGACTGAAGCCCGAGCTGAACCTGCAGCTGTCCCACAAAGCAGCTTTTGCACATGCTGCATGAGCCAGAAGAGAGCAAAGCTGCCGTCGTGGCACAAAGCTTTGCTGTGGGAGCCACGACCCCTCTGGAACTGCTCCGTGCACGCGCTGCCGGCGGGAATGATGTCTCAGCAGTGCCCAGCAAATACAGCTGTGGGTAGGAGTTGCTGCGTCAAAAGGAGGCAGACACTTTAGACAGGGTGTAATTAAGCTGTAAATCTCATTGCCACAGAAATTTGTGGATGCCAGACTTTCACATTTCCCTGAAAAGCAAAGAAATTCAAATGGAAAAGAGATGCCAAGGGGAATTAAACACAGAGATACCAGGAAATCCATGAGCAGAGGCTCACTGGAGGCTGGGAGCGGAGTGGGGAAGCAGTTCTCTCACGTTTGCTTTTACTTACCCTTTTTGCTGGGCATTTGCTATTAGCAAGAGTCTCTTCATCCTTTAAGTATTACTGACAGCATCCATCAAGAGCTCTGGAAAGAGCTGGCTTCAGTCCTCTGCTCTGCCACATGCTTTCTGTGTAACCTAGTTTTCCTTCCTTCAGGGGAAAACACAAATTGGAGCATTTTCTAACCTCCCACAGGGTTGAAAACTGCTTACATTAGGCTTGGGAAGTGCTTAGAAACGCAGGGTGGGTGGGGCTGGTGTCTGGTGTTGCCATGTTACTGGGCCCTGTCGACAGACTCAAACTCATGGTGGCCAGACTGCCACGGGGCCACGGTGGATGCCTGTGGCAGTGATGGTGGTGGGGCTGCTCCAGCACCTGGTTTTCCATGGGACCAAATTTATGACAGAAGTGACTCCTTGGGCTTCAGCCCCTGCACAAGTTTGGAAGCCAGAGGGAGTGGTGTGGGCTTCAAGCAAATTAATAATATCTATGTAGTCCATAAAAGTAATCTAATATTAAGTTTGCTACTGTAGAGGACTAATGATAACTGGACAATGTCTAAACAGTGTAGCAAAACCAGGCATTTAAACAAAAGTCTGTTTTCCTTAGTGCGTCATTCAGCTGAATAGGAATTTCACTCTTATCAATTCTCCTTTCTTAGACAAGGTAGTGGCCCTAACTTACTATAAAATCACAGCTGCATTTTCATTCTTCTTTCTTCTAACCCTACTCCCTCTGATCAATGTCCTTCTCTGGGGCACTGCTTCCATGGCTCAGTGCTGCCACTGCCATAGCTTTCCCAGCAGGAGATGCTGGACCTTGTCAGTGCAGCAGCAATTAAACACACTGCATGAAATAATTCATAGAGACTGTCTTCTGGAATGGAAGCAGGACCCTGCCCAAAGGTCTGTCAAAATTTCAGTAGTGAAACAGAGATGGAAGCAGTTGTTCCCCCAGGCTGATGGGCAACCCAGGTCTCTGACCTCAGCTGAGCTGCTCACTGACAACCCTGTGACAAATGCCTGTGATAATGGCATGGTCTCTGATGATTACTTTTATCTATCCTGCAGATACCATAACTGAAAAGGGAGATGAAGGAGACTCAGTTTATGGTCCTACTTTTGAAGGTATGTCTCCCCAGCTATCTGACTGTGCAAATGGTGAATTTCCACAAAAATCAAGTTGTTGATCTGATCTTATTCACATAACAACCTGGAAACTGCTTTTCATCTCCCTAAAGCAAAAAGGTTTGGTTTTCAATCAGAATTATAATCTGTTTGTACTAGCAAGAGCAGACTGCTTTAGTGAGAACACTTTTTGATCTGTAACACTTTTTGAACACTTTTCTGAACATTTTTTGTCTCTGTCCTCTTATGTTCCCTGCCTGAGGCTCAGCTCTACCAGCCCCTTGTCCTTGCCTAAATGAGGGCTGATGGTCACCCACTGCCTACTTCAAACTTCAAATACTCACCTTTGTGGACAGGACCCTAGAAATGCAGAAGTAGATTAGCTACAGATCTCCAGGCATACCTACCACCTGTTTAAATGCCTTTAAAGTAACTGAAGTAAGTCAGCTTTAACTCTAGATTTCCTGGACCTCAGGCAGCTTCTCAGACTTGGGCAAGCATTTGGCATTACTGCCAGCAGCCTCAACTCTGCGGGTGGAAGGGGAGTTCTGCATCTCATATAAAACCCTGAAAGTTGAGAAATTACAAACATGACCTAAATTTAACAGAAAATGTTCCCTCGTACTGGCATAAAGTAATAAAATGTAAATATTACATTCTAACTTGTAATATTTAAGAAAAACAACCCATGTAATTGACATAGGCATTTGGTATATTCTGTTTAGATTAAATGCTATCCATTAAGACACTTTATGACAGTTAAAGCACTTTTGAAAATTATTTATGTTCCCTTCTATAAAAGCTTTCCCACTGGCAATGGTGCAAACCATTTGAGCAGGCTGGGCAGCAGCCAGCACTGAGATCAGAAATGCTAAGTGCAGCTAAAAAGTTTCTTTCCCAAGATGCTGAAGAGTCTGACTGTGAGGAGAATCTGCTCTCACCTCAAGGTCCCAGGTTGGCTGAAGCAAAATGTAGTAGCACTGGCAAGCAGGAAAGCTGCTGGAGGTGGAAGCCTGGTGTGTGGGATTTAAGGCACTAAATGCTCTGAACTTCCTGGAGTGGAAAGAAAAAGGCAAAAGTAATTTCTTTGATGCTGGAGCTCCTGGAACAGGAGCAAGCCCAGGCTCCCAGGGCATACATATCTCCAAGAACATAACATAAGCTGATATTGGAGAAAAACAGGACTGGCTGTTGACTTGTTTTCAGGGTGGGTGTCACCAAGGACTTCAAATTTTGTGAATCCTCTTTTCCAGCAATGTTATCCAATGTGTTTGTGCTAGAGCCCATCTTGCACCTTCTGTTTGGGTAAAAGTTGTCATTTTTTAATGACCCATAGATTTACTTGATTTACATATCAGGTAGAAACAAGTTTGTGTGTACCCAGGTACCTCTGCACACAGGGGAGCTGTGGCAGCTTGCATGCACTGTTAGACTCCACCTCCATCATCCTCCTCCAGGCAGAGCTTGTGCTTTCCCTATGCTACTCAGGAAAGAAGCTGCCATGTCATGTGGGAAGGGGACAATATACCAAAAACTGCTTCAGTAATTTTAAGGTGGATTTCATTTGGAATCGGTCAACCTTGAATGTGTCCCTGCAAGAGTTTTGTTACCCATATTGCTCATAGTCCATTAAAGGAGGAGATTGCTACTTCTTGCTCTCCCCCTCTTTAATTAAAAGTAGCTTTCCACCTTTAAGAAAGGTGTTCTGTTAGGTATGCCTTTCTATTTTAAGGCTTAGATGGCTTTCCTGATACTTCCCGGCAAACCTACTTTACCCTGAGGGCAGAGGACAAATACCTTCAATATCTGAAAAGGGTGAGAGATGCCTCTATCAGCCAGTAATGTTCTGGGAGACTCTGTGCTTGGCACATGTCTGGGCACTGCAACCAGTGCCTGCTGGAATTGATGGGACACAACCTCATTTTACTGTAATGAGATGAGAGGACTGAGGCAATCACACAGAATCTCTTGTACAGGAGCATCGTGTCAAAGGACAAAACATCCCACTCCAAAATTAGTCTGCTGAAGTAATTTTGCAAGTCACAAGGCAGCAGTCAGAGTAGCTGTTCAGTTAAAATTTAACTACCATTTGTATGAATCAGTTTCTGAGAAAGGCTCTCAAACAAGGCAACAAGAATAAAAAAAATTCAGAGAAAGATAAAATCTAAATATTTCTTCACTTTCCTTTAAGCTTGTTGAGAGCTTGATGGGGCTCTTGACTGCTCATTGTGATTAGGTCAGATGGTGATGGAGGATGACAGGATCAGTGGACCCCCTGCTCCCACCCCACAGCCAGGCTCCTCTCCACAGAAAAGGAGTCAAGTCCTTGCCATAATCCCCGAAACCCAAGCACACCTAATGCTTGCTTCTCCCCAGTCATCACTCTTGAGAGTCATTTCTTCTCTCTCTCATCAGTCCTTTCCCAGCCAGCATGGAGGATCCTCTTCACCTCCTCACAGCTCTCACTCCCATCGCCTGCCTCCTCTCCTCACCCTGGAAAAAATCTTCTACTCTGGGAGCACCCTGGCCTCCTTAACTCAGTATCTGCTCTCCATTCATTCAGCTCTGTCATTTTATTTAGACAAAGAAGTATCCTGCTCACCCTCCTGTGCAAGTTGCCAAGGGCTGGGAGCAGCTGGGTATCCCAGCCCAGCCAGCCATGTCCCGCCCTCACAGCCCTGACTGTGTTCATGGGAGCCTTGTCCTCTGCCACTGGCATTGGCATGAGGGGAGCAGAGCTGAGCCTGTGCTTGGAGCACCCCCTCGGCCTCCTATCTTCCTCATCAGCACAGTGGGAATAATCAAGCAGCCATAGGGAATTGCCATGATCAGTATCTTGAGCTACTCTGGTGAGAGTCATTACAGACCAACAACAGAGATCCAGAGTGCTTTTTTATGGGTATATTTTCATTAGCTTCTTTACTGGCTAAAAGATGGATTTAAACCAGACTCTGCTGGCATAAGACTCAGTGTAACCTCTGAGGGAAAGGAAAAAACTGAGTGCTAAAGAAGGAAAGGGATCTTGAGGGAGCTGGTAAAAGGGACTTGTACAGTGAATAGCAGCAAAGGGAGCACCACAACTGCATCCCTTCATCCCCCAACTCCTTCCCTGGATGAAAGCTTCTCCATCATCACAAAAGAAGAAGAATCCTCAGGATGGCCAGCAAGAGTCACCATAGGAACAGCACACAGTTCCATATCACCTTCCAGCCAGCTCCCCACCTGGACAAGAAATATATTACTCAAACTAGAAAACCCTATGGCAAAACTAAGGAAGCTGCTAGGGCATCTCCAGGACCAAAGGTTACAAACTTGTGACTGCAGAGCTCAGTGTCAGCTCAAGGTGGGCCCTGACAGACAGGGAGGCATTTCAGAAAACCTCCAGGCTCTGCTCTGCTCTGCCCTCACAAGCTGAAAAACATTGTTTTAGCAAATGCATACTAGAAGTTTGTTCTCAGTAGGTTAACAGAAAGGACTAGCCTGTTAAAATTTTTAGATTTTCAGGAATGTAATGAACAAGAATATTGCTTTTAGCAGTTTGCTTGATGGAAGAGAACAAAATATTTAAGTATTACCACAGAGAGAACAATTCATAGTGTAGTTTCCATGTTACCACACCACGCAGAAAGACAGCATCTTTAACAGTAGCAAAAAAGCATAACTTTCAAACCTACAGAGAACAACCCAAAAGCTGGATATATTCATAACCAGCAACATTCATTTCAAGTTGCTGCCTTGCCACCGGCTCTGTGCAATCTGAAGGGTGTAGGATCCATGATCTTATAGCCAGGCCCTCCTAAATCTGAGTGGGAGTTTAATCCTGAGGAAGCAAAAAGAAGCCACAGTGTACAACAAGGACAGCCAGTACTTTCCAGGCTCTGCTCTGTTCAGATTTTCTGATGTCCCCACTTGGACAAGGGATGCCTGCAGCATCCTCCTTGCTTGGTACCACTCTGGTGATGGGGTGGTGTGGGGTGGGGTGGGATGGGATACGGTACAAAGCTGTATGGAGCTCTGCTGGCATCCATCGCCGTGCCGGCACCTGCAGGAGGCACAGCGTGGGAGAAGGACAGCCTGAAAATCATAGAGATCACAAAATGTTGGACTGTTTTCAGCATTCAGATTAGTGCTGTGAAGGAAGGAAATAAAGGATATTTCACAAGGAGTCACTTCTAATACTGTCACTTCTCACAGTGTCTCCTGACTTCATTTCAAAAGTACTGGCCATTTGTAGCTGGGGCACATGGAACAGCACTTGCTTCTTTAAATAAATGTAGCTGCAGTAAACCACAGTATTTTTACCTCTCCTAAAATGCCAACTGGAGGCTACTTAATCAAAAACTGACAGCATTTGTCACCGTCACAACACAAAATAATAAAACTCACACAAGGTGTTCCAGCATTTGAACAGGAATAGGAAAAGAGAACTTTATTTTTCAGACCTCAACATTTATAGAATTCCAAAAGTGACAGTGGATTGGAGAATGACATTGCCACCTCTCCAACCTCACTGGTCAAACTAGCAGTCCACCAAAATTCTTCTCCTACAGAAGAATGTAAAACAATCATTAATTACATGAAAGTGCGTGAGAAACTCCAGTACAAGAATGTCAACATCAGAAGGCTTAGAGAAACTCAAAAGAACAGGGCAACAAGCATTCATTGTGAAGAAGAACTTTCTAAAGAGCGTAGTGAGTGTAGCCTGTCAGTAGGAAACAGGTGCCTGGGTTTCTAATGGCCTCACACAAAACAGAGGCTACAGGGCTTGGCTTTGGATGGAGATGGATCCCATGGGCACTTTTTCCCTCCTGTAGGCAAGGGATCAAGGACATGGAGATCCTCCAAACACTGGAGGCTGTACCTACATATAACAAAAAGGCCTACAGTAGCCTGCAAGATAATTAACTGTGGAACCTTCAGTTCATGATTCCCAGATGGTTTTCCTGCCTGCTGTTAGGCAGAGTATTATTTCCCACTTAGCTTTTTACAGACAATGATAACTTTCACTTACAGCAAAAATAAAACCATGTCTTGCACTGCACATGTGAATGGCTTGGAAATACTTTTTTTTGGCTTAAATGTTCACAAGGTGTTAAGTATTTTTACAGGAGAAGAGAAAAAGACCTATGAACATAGTGCACCTACAATTTATGGAAAAGAGTGTTCATATGATTATATAGTTACAAGCACTGATATGATAAAATGACATCTCAGACAAAAAAGAAGAAAATATATGTTTGTAGGACTGTGACCTCAGTGAAGGCCAAATATTTGATCCTGCTCCTGACTACTATAAACTAAGAGTAATGTCCTTGAAATCATGTTGGCTGCATGAGGCTAAAACCATGAAATGCTAAAGCAGGCAGAAGATTTAAATAATTATTTATAGCAGATGGTCTCAATTAAAAAAAAAAAAAAAAGTGACTGCTGCCACTAAAACATAGAAAAATGTTGTTTATAAAGTTGTTGCAATACTGTTAAGGTTATGTGTGGATGTAAATATATAATCCAAAATGACTGCCAGTGTCAGTGATTTCTTGCATGCAAGATCTCTCTGATACGCAGTGCAGAGCTGGGGCATAGATGGATCCAGGGGAGCATTAGAAGAAGAGGTGTGTCTAAGACCATAATGCAGGCTGGAAAGAGAGGCCATAAGCAAGTGCACTGGAGGTTCAAAGGAAAGAGCTGGGATGCAAACACAAGGCTAAACCAGCCCTGCTGTGCCAGGGCAAGCCAGACACCATCAGAGTGCAGCTCTCCCATCCCTACTCCCAGCTCTGCCAAGAGTGCTGTGCTGGGTGACCTTTGCTCCTGGGCTCACAGCATGAGCTGCTAAACCTCACAGACCAGCACCAGGGTAAGATGGGGAAGGCTGAATTAGGGAAGTATTTGGAGAGACCTGATTTTGTCCGAGCTTAAGTCCATGGATTTAATGAAAAGTAACGATCTTAAGTTTACTTGCTAAATGGGAACGAATTTAACAAATCAGCAAATGTTTAACTGAATGCCTGAAGAGGGCATAGACCCAGAGTGATCTCCAGAGGCTCTGAGGATGAAGACTGTGTTAATTTTAGCATGGGAATTTAGGTTTTTCTTTAGTGATGCTACAAAACAAGAAGATTATTTAACCTTATAAAATACCTTTGTATATCTGCAGCTAACTAAGAAGCCTGTAACACATTTCATCCTTCCATTTTCTAAAGCATTCTGCAATCTATACACAGACTATTATATAGGAATTAAATCTTTTGTAGGAACATTTCAAATCAATCTGCCTAGAGCATCATTTTTTTCACTTTATAGTTCTGGGTCAAATATTAAAATAGACTGTGATATTTTCTTCATAAAACCCCACATTTCCTGACAAATTACTTTTTGTAACTAACAGAGACTACTGCTATGAAAAGATATGGTTTTGCATACTCAGTATTGAGACAGAGGTTAGTGGCTGTTATTTCTTGCAAGGTTTTTAAATTATATTCAGATGTTTAAAGTCAGGAAAGCAATTTTAGTTCTGAAGACTATCAGAGGACAATGTTAGGAGGCCAGTTAATTGATTTTTCATTTGCTGTTGGTTTGGTCACCCATGGCAGGTATGCTCTGTGGCTGCCACCCCAGTGTCTTGAGTGTTCCACAAGAGATCAAAGCAGAACACAGCATGAGATTTGAGTCCAAATGATCTGATCTGAGCAGATGTCAGAGCCCAGAAACTCATTCTCTGGCAGTGGGCAATGTTCAGGGGCTCTGAGGGCAGGCAAATGCCTCATCACATCAAGTATCAGAAAGCTGATCCTGTGCCAAAAGTCACAGACCTGGTGACAAGGATGATGGCTGGATGTACAGCTGGATGTCATATACACAGGATCTAGGACAACAATGCATGGGAGCTGGGCAGGGGACAACTGGCTGAAGCTACACCACATGAAAAAAGTTATAACGAGAAGAGAAGGGTACAACCAGGAAATATTTTGAATTTCAGGCATAACAATTCTTCAGGCAAGCCATAATTACTATATTTGCATTGGTCATGGCAGGGCACTCTGCCAGAAAAAAGCATGGTAAAATCTTTCATCCAGTATTAAGAGGTTACCTAAAGAAACAAGTGCGTCTTTCAAGCCTGGTTCCCCAGTGCCTGCAAGTTGGAGTCCAAGGCTATGAACAATGAAACAGAAATGGAATATTCATCTTAATACAAAATGATGTTTTATGACATATTTTCTGCTATAACTCACATCTCTGGTCAAGTCACTAGAAATACAGTGCTGCCTCTCAGGGTGCCATACCAGAGAAATAAATAGCATGCACAAGCATCCAGAGGTCATGCAAGTCCAGAGGCAAGCCATAGGGTCTCCCTAAAATCAGGAAATTCAGGGGCAGTCGGCAGATGGGGAGGTAAAGACTTTCATTGTCAGCTGCTGGGTTTGGAGAAGTTCCCTTCCCAGCAACCATATAAAAAAAACTCCCTTCTCTACAAAGAACAGCTGGCAGCAACATGCATTCTGAGAAAACTATTATCTTACCAGATTACACAGTGTTTCATTTATATAATGTGTCACCACTGTAAAAAAAAACCTGGTATCTTTCAAGTTGTGCTTTATTGGGTTTTCTTTTAAGTTTATGAGCTTCTTACTCCAGCAAAACACTCTCTTAGACACTGCTTTAAATGAAAAGTGACGAAAGAAGCCCTCAGACTACACACCAGTTTTCTCTGCACAGGCATATGTGTTAAAAGCACAAGGACGTTGTGTTAATACAGCACAGACAGTAGGCTCCAATCATTCCCCCCTACCTATTCAAGCACTGATGAGACAAAAGTTGGAGGCCAAAGTCATTATCTACAAGGTAGTTTACCTAATCTGAGGCCACAGGGTCTCTGAATCTGATCCAGGAGGGCTGCTAAAGCCAGCAGAAATTCTTAGTGTGGCTCCTCAGCTGTGTAGGTACTCCACGGGGATCTGGGGAAGCCCTGGGATCTCTGAAGTGTATGTTCATTTTCATGGTATCAGACAGACCCCTGACAGCGTATTTCACCTTCCTACAGATCAACCTCACCTTCCTTTTTAGACCATCATGGCTACAGCTCTCTGCTATTGCCCTTCACATACTTTATTGCTTGGAATACCCTTCACTAATTCACTGTTGACCCCCAGCTGTGAATCAGACAAAAAAATTCTTGCCACCAATTCCAGGGAGGAAAAAAAGGTACTCGGAGGGACTGGTTTTGACAGAACTTTACTGATAATATCAACTATGCAGCACATCAAAGGGATCAGAATGGTGTCATACAACAATTGCAGAAAGAAAATGGGTAAGTGGAATGATTTTACAAACTTTACAAATAGAAAAAATCTTGATACTGTAATTCTGATGAGATTTAGGATGTTAAGAGGCAGTAATGGGTGGCCAGATCAACAGAGCCAAATTGTGCCTGTACCTCAACTACTGTGTGGGAAGAAGCACCAGTTCAGCCTTCAGTCCACCAGTCCAGGCCCTCAGGGCTCAGCAAGAGCACAGCTGAGTGGGACCCAAGGCCAGGCACAGGCAGCCCACAGGTGTGACATCTCAGGCAGGGGCCAGATGCAAGAGCCTCAGAACAAAAACATCTACTGAGAAAAAGTTGTGGAGACCCTCCTGAAGTTCCTTCACTTGAAAAACTCCCAGGCTGACCGAGGCATTTTTATCAGCCAGCCTTGAGGACACAGCTAATCTCCTAGGGAATATGCTCCTGCCCTGACACAAGCCAAAGCCCACCACTGTATTACACTATCACCAACTAAAAAAATGCACATTAAAAATACAGTAAATGGATGTACTGTTGCAAGAACTCCATCTAAACATTAACCTTATTTTACTTTGGTCACCTAAATCAGCCTGTCCTCATTCTCTGGTTGGCTACAGCTGCACAGGTGAAAGGTTTATTCTTTCCACTCCATCTTACCTCTACCTGCTGCCTTCTATTCTTCTTCTCAAGACATGTCTCTGGTTTGCCTTAGGCTAGAAGCATCAGCCTGTATCTTTATCTCTAAAAGAGTTAAGAAAATATTTTTAACATCACTCACTAACCACTCTCTCTATTATTTTATTTGTTCTTTATGTTAAAAGCAGCCTTTCCACCCCACCTGGTGGGGCTGAGTGAGTGCCTATAACAGAGAATTCGCGTGTACCAAACACAACTCCACCTTGCCTGCCTCAGACAAGCAGCTGGTACAGTGCAGGTGCCAATGTCCTCACCCAGAACTCCTGCTGGGGACAGACACACGGGCACCTTAAATACAGCCCTGATGTCATGCAGCGCGGCGTGCACCGCCCTGGATGTGCCTGGGGCCGTATCCAGCCCTGGCTGGACACGCCCCGGCAGCGGGATTTACTGCCTTACCTGCCTCACGATGCAAGGACAAACAAAGGTTACAAAGCTCCGGGCACAGGAGTCAACGCATTATTTCTGAGCATTTCACCATTCTGGTGAATGGCACCAGGATACAATAATGCATCATTATGTAGTGATAACAAAGACCTCAAAACCTCCTTAGATGCTGTATTTCCCCTGCTAAAACACCCACCGCGTATTTACATTTCACATGCACTTCTCTTTCCCTGCACTTGAAATGACAGCATAGGAATGAGAAACATTGTTTACAAAGTGAAGGAAATATATATTCCCTTCAGTTTATCTACTAAATTTTGTTTTTCATTTACTGCTGTCATCCCAAACTGCTGTATGCTCCTGTGGAATCTCTTCAATCCATTATCACGTCTTGCCAAGTACCAATTGATACAACACAATCTGCTCCAAATCCTGGGCATTTGCTATGTTTCAAATGGCTTCCCTAAAATGGGCATCTGCAGACTCTTAGGTTTTGCCCATTTTGTCAAGGATTTTACATAATTTTCCAGTAATGCAGTGCTTGGAATTCCTTATAGATGCAAAACAGAGGTAAATGCCTTACTAACCACTAAGTATGTAACAGTGCAATGAGAACTGAATCCAGTGATGAATGTGGTGTTTTAAATCCAACAACAACAACCCAGACTGCCATGATCCTGCTGACTGTATGCTGCAACAAATTCCCAAGATGCTGACTATAAGAAAATACAGACAAACCACATTTATCTTTTCCCAGGATTCCCACCAGCCCCCAGAATGATAAACATGTTTTCACTCGCCTGTGGAGATGTTCTTGCCCTTGCTGGTAGTCTTTGTTCTATTTTTTTATGTACTTCATTTTCTCCCACTTTTTTCATACACATAAACACTGATGAGAGTCTTTTGTCTGATTTAACTGTCCCATTACTTTCTCAAAAGAAGACATTTTTAGTTTGCACTCCTGATGAAATGCAGATTGCAGCAACCATTGCACTTCATGTGTCCAGCACATCAACAGAACTGCCACTGCAATCCCTCATAAAACACTGATAACTGCTGAAGATACATTTAACATTATAACCCACAAGACCTGCAAAACAAAAAACCTGAGTTCAAATAATATCACATGTCTAGTGAAATCTCAATAGACTCTCTGAATTAAGCCCTGATCCAAGCAGAAGCCCCTTGTGCCAGAAGGACATAAAAATCTCTGCAGGAGATTTTATGGATTTCCTATGGATTTTCTATGGATTCCACTCATCCCATCCTATGGCCAGGAGGGATGAGTGGAATCCATAGAAAGCTCCCTTATTCTGGGCTCCTTGCAATTTTGGTTACATTGCAAAAAATTTTTACTTGTGCTGCTCCTCAACTTATGCTGTTTATTCAAAGGTAGAACAGAAACATCATATTTTAATAATACATGTGAAAAGTATTTCCTATTAAAAGGCCAGAAATTTTTTTCATACTGTAGAAATAACTAAATTATTGTACAGTACCACTCCAGTAAAAATGGAGAATGAGAGATAACTAAAGTCAGTGTGCAACTTCCGTTTCCTTATCACTTTCAGAACTAAATTCTGATGTTACTGACATTTACATACAACAGAACATATTTGGTCATTTTAATGCAGCAGTTCATATCACAAAATTGATTCTCTTTTGTTTCTTTGAACGCTTTTCTTTCTTTTTTCCCTGAGGCTTCTTTGCAGGAAGGCAAAGCATTAGCCATCCTGCCTGCTAGCAGAAAGCACCACAATATCTGACAGTACAGAACGCTGTCAGAAAGCTCTGGACCCAAATTATGTTTTACCAGCAGCCCTACAGGCCCCTCCATAGCTAACACAGTAACCATGATAGGTGGCTTGACTTAAAATTTCTGCATTTGTATTGGTCTCTTGGCAATATAACACCTTCAGGAAAGAAAGTAAAATGGGAAGATTAAGCTAGGGATTTATTTGGCAGTTTCCTCTTTATTACCCAAGTCCAGCTCACACTTAGGAGAACCAAGGGGGAATTGTCCTGATTATAACTCTTTTCTTTCATTTGTCCTTCGACCTAGACCGTAATAAAATTTGCTTTATAGCTCTAGCTTAGCTCTCCTTGAATACAAGCACACGTGACTGTTTGCCTTGGTTTCCCAACATTCACCTGTGTTGGCACTGCACAAAATGCTGAGGCAGATTTACACAAATAAACTTTTATTTGCAGAGAGCCCACTGATGATGATCTATAGCAACTCAAGGTGCTTTAGGGAGAAACAAAGGACAGAGAATGTGACAGGCATAGGGGGAACTCTGCCCAGTGGTCTGGGGGAACCACTGATTCTTAGAATCACTTAGGTTGGATACATACTTGGAGTCCAACTGCAAACCTGACACTGCCAAGCCCACGAAAAGAAGTGGTGGGATGACCAAGGAGCCTTCTCCAGGTGCTCTCGACGGCGCAACTGCAATGGTAAGGGTTACAATTTGTACCACGCTTCCCTTCTACTATTGCAACCATTTCATCCTGGACCTACACAAACTCCCAGTGTGCCGCCTGCACCCGTGATGGCACCAGCGCTGCTGGGAGCACAGCTGGACAACACTTTGCAAGTGCCGCACGCGGATTACTGAGGTGCGATTCATTAATGGTACCATTTAAGTACAATTTCAGTACAATTCGCTGTTTTGTCGCGGTAGAAATGGGGGAGCGGCGTGGGAGCGGGGCAACAGCTGTGGCCCATGGCTACGAGCAGCTGCTGTGGGCCGGTGGGAGCATCTCCTCCCTCCCCACGGCCCGGTGCGACCCCCGCAAGCGACACCGCCGGCCCGGCCCGGCGCGGCCCCGCGCCCAGCACCCAGCACCC
>VZRH01001496.1:1007824-1075918 GCA_013397555.1 Urocynchramus pylzowi | reverse complement strand
AAATGACCGACTTTCCCCCCCCCCCCGAAATCTGTTATCGAGAAACAGTCATAAAGCTCTTGAAGTGCTTTGGGTGCTGCCTTCCTGTAGGGAATAAGGCAGCTGTTGCACACCTCACTGCTGCAAGCCCAAAAAGGTCTTCCCATATCTTTGTATGTGAAAGGGAAGGAATAGTGCCAGCTTTTCTGACCTGATCCTGCCATAGCCAAGAGAAAGGCTGGATTCAGGCTTACTTGGATTGTCAGAATACTGAAGTTAGTTCATGTACTTGTCATTGTTATTTGAGAGGTAAATGAGTATGCTGCCTGCCAAAGATCTGTGGATAGCAGCATTCCTTTCATGGAGAAAAGTGAAAGGTCACCCCTAGGTGCCTGGAGTGGGTGGATATGATGTGAAATGTGCTGGAGAGCATGCAACAGAAGGAGTTGTGGGTTGTATGTGGGTTTGCTGAGTATGATGGCTTTATGAGTAAGTCTCAATTAAAACTAAAGTGGTAAAACTGTAGATTATGAGAAGATCTTACTTGATCCAGTTAGTGGATGTGTTGTCGTCGTGGTTTTAAGGTAACAATGTTACTGAGATTGACGTAAAAAGGCAGCTGGACTGGTTAGATTGCTGGCTTCTGCTGTGATCAAAGTACAAATGGATTGACTTTTTCTGCTCTCCTTTTTACGCATGTGTACATGAATTTCTCCAGGTTCTTGTCTTTATTTCCCATGCTTTGATTGCTTTGTATTTATCGCTGGCTGCATTGCCTAAAGCTGAGGTTCAGTCGCAGTGAGGCTGGGAAGCAGTGCTCTGTGCCTCGTGTTGTCCTGTGCAAGCATTCTGCTTGGACAGTAGGGTTCTTCTCACTCCGCTTTGCTTTGAGGAATCTTGAGTTGCCAGTTGAACACTGGCTTTATTGGGCTGCCTGTGACATGATTTTTCATGTATTCACTCATGCAATTTTTGATGTTAGTATGGTGGATTCAAAAGCTTTGTAATTTCAAACTCAAACTACAGCAGAAGTCAGTGGTGTATGAAATTCCTAAAGCTGTGCCTGCTGATGTTGTTTTGTTGGGTTGTTTTTTAGTTCAATGCCATCATTAATCTCTCTAATGTAACTTTATTTTTTCATAGCTCCCACAGTTTCTTCTCCTACCAATGTTACTACACCCAATGTCACTGTAACACCTACTTCCATTGTCACTGTAACACCCACCAATGCGACCACGGAGTCTTCCAATGCGACCACAGCAACTTCCAATGCGACCACGGCGTCTTCCAATGCTACCACAACCAGTCCTGCCACCACAACTCATACTCCTATAGGTAATACAGAAGCACTGAACTCAGAATGGCAGGAAACTAGGAACTGGTGAATAACACGAAAGACAGGGGCTTCTTCCAGAGTTCACTGTAGTAGCTTGGCTACTAAAAATCTGATGTGCAGAATGCATAAAAGGGTTTGGAAGAAGTGGATTTTAGAAAACTTAGTTATGTTGGTAGGAAGCATTTTCTGTGTTAAAAATTGGCTCAGTGGCAATTGAATTAGTAATTGCCGCTAGTTATGAATTCTTAGGAGTTTGGGGTTTTTTTGGGGTTTGGTTTTTTTTTTCCAAAAATTTCTCTGCCATCTCTACAGTGAAATTCTATTTTAAAAAATCACCTAATCTTTAAAAACTTGCTGATCAAGGGATCTGGGAGGTAGCAAGTTGGTACTTGATTAGGCTCAGAAGAGCCTAATGTATAGTAAGGTGATTAGCTTTGAGTAAACCCACAGATGTTGACACTTGTCCCAGGCACATAGTGGAATACTGATTAATTTTTAGGAATACTAATCTTTAGGGGAGGGGGAGAGGTCAGAGACCCAGCATACATGGCTTTATTATGAAAGGTTTTAGGAGACAGTTTCATTTTAGGTGAGTGGTTTTATTCTAATCATGGCATTCACACTTAATGTTTTGAGGACAGGAGAAGAAAGAGTGTGTATCTCCTATCTAGAGGTATTAGATTATTTTAGTACAATTAGTACTAACTGATTCTAATGAAAGTTTAATGAAAGTCCTTTGCCTTGATACAGATTCTCAGTTGTCTTGAAGCAGATCTCTTGATTCTTGTTCAAATACCAGCATTTATATGAGTGCTTGAAAGAAAAGTCGTTTTGTCTGAACAAAGAATCACTGATCTGTGGAGAACCTTGAAGTATTTGGGTAACAGTAGTATGCAAGTTTGAAAATAATCCTTGTTGCAGAAACTTGGCTTAATGCCATGCAGCTCACCACCTAAATTATGTGGGATACAGGCTGAGGGCAAAGGTTATCCTTGTTAAAGCAAAACAGGAAAAATTGTTTGTATAGGAACGTCAGTGCTTGCAAACTTTGCTTTGGAGCTTATGATGTGTACGTACTGTCTTCTCTCAAACAGCCAACGTCACCAATGCAACTACTCATGCTCCTCCACCTAAAACTACCGTGACTTCAGCCACCACGTCAGCCACCACTGCAGGTAACTCGTCAACTGCCACAATTGAAGCTTTAAGTACTTAGAAATCAGTGTTGCTTTCAAAGCATTACCTGGAAAGACTCACCAGGTGACACCATTGAAGTAATATTGGTGTTATTGGTGTTATTGTTGTTGGTGTAATATTGTGAGATTTAACTTCATGGCAAGTCTAATTTTGTTAAGGTGATGCATGCAAGTAGCAGGGTTATATAGCCTGAGAAAGAGAGCTAATTGGTGAGATATAAAAAGTCAGAAACCTGTTGGTCAAATGAGATCAGCTGGATGATTTTAATAGTGTGGTTGGAAGTCCCTTGTTAACTCCCCTGTCTTTGGGATTTGCAGCATAATAATGGGATGGGGTTTTGTTTGTTTTTGTTAAATGAAATTGTGCTACAGTGATGGGAATAAGCTGAAGTATTTCATTTCCAAGTCAGTCCTAAATATGCCATTTCATGAAAAGGTCTCACAAAGCAAAGCTCTTTAAAACTACCCATCAGCAGATGGCTGTTATTTCCAGACTTGTATTTGTGACTTCAGCTGTTTTTTTAAGCCTAACTCTTGAAGTAAAATACAGTACATGGAAGATAACAATTTATGTTAAATTTAAGCAAAAAAACCAAAAAAAACACAAAAAACAAACCTGGAGCAAGGAGCTTTGACTGGAAAATACGTCTTGAATGTGGGCATATCAATAACATATTCTATGTAGAGGAGGAATGCTTTGGCTTTTTGAAGTACAAATAAAGTCCAGCTGGACATTGCTCAGTTTTGAGGTCCAGAGCAGTTTGTCTATAAATAGCTCTAGCCTTGTACAAACAGCATTAAATCAGAATTTCAGTACCAGTAACCTAAATTCAGATGCGAGCATGGCTTCACTTTTGATTGTTTTTTGTTTTCTTGTTGGTGTTTTGATGTTTTGAGTAATCCTAATACAAAGAATCCAGCACTAAAATCTGTAGAACTGTTGTGAGCCTTGTGCACTTACAGTTTCTAATTTGTTGTTTAACAGATTCAAATACTACTGTGGCTCCTGTACCTGTTCCACGCAAATCTACGTTTGATGCTGCGAGTTTCATAGGTGGAATTGTCCTTGTTCTGGGTCTGCAGGCTGTTATTTTCTTTCTGTACAAATTCTGCAGATCTAAAGACCGAAATTACCACACACTTTAGGACCTGCCCCTTGGTCATGGACTAGTAGCCCAACACCTGTAGTTCACTGAACCAAAATGTTTTCTGTTGCTCGTGAAGACAGCAGTTCATAATATCCTTTAAATCTCTAAAAGAAGACTTCAAATGAATATTTTTGCAACATTATACTTGGCAAGAAGTGATATGAATCTCTTCAACAGGATTACTTGCAATATGCTGCATGGGTTCTAATGGCTGTTTTATTTTCCTTTAGTGGCTGATGATGTGGGACTTTTCTTGATACGCCAAATGTAGAATGTTCAGAGATTCTTACTCAGTGGCAACGCTGTCCAATAGACAATCTTAAAATTACTTACTCTGAAGGCTAATATAAACAACATCTGATACAGTGTCCCTTCAGTTTTATCAAGATGTGAATTATTGGTGACTGATTTCAGGGAGCAAAATACCATTTGTAGTAGCTTATGGCTCTTACAGTGTGTTGCTAGAAAGATGGACAAAAATGTAGAATTAGATAGTGTCTTAACAGAATAGCATAACCCCTTTTTTTTTTTTTTTTAAACACAAGAATGAAAGTTGCCTCATAAAATACTTCATTCCAAATAGAATTCCTATGCCATTTCCAATTATTGTTGAGGGTGGATATAGGAATAATCCTTCTAGTGGGGAAATAAATATTAGTGCCTTAAAAGACTAAATTTCAGTAGGCTGTAAGCATGTCCCAGCTATATCAAAGATAAATAAAACTTTTAAGTATTTACTTTACATAGGAATATAGAATTCATGTGACTTGAGCATTCCAGTTAAAAAAAAAAACTTTCCCTAGAATAACTATCCCTTAGTGATTTTGTTTTAGAGTGAGGAGTGCGGTACAGCGATGTTCAGCCACAAACCGAAGCTTTGGCTTGTTTACCTTTTGTTCTGGCCTGCAAAGACCAACCATAAAACTAGTGATATAATTCAGTTCATTCCCTGAATAAAAAGGCAACAGCTCACATTTATACTTGAAATACTGATGTTTGGGAAATCCTAATGTTTTTGTTATTCAAACGGTTCTTAAAACTCATTGCAAATGATTTCAGGATTTGGGTTGTTGTTGTTTTTTTTCTTTATGACCCTCCTGTGTGTGTTCTTGCTGAGGGAGCAGTTAATGGTCATTCAGAGGATCTGCTAATTTGATCCTAGTCAGGATTGCTGTAATCCTGGGACCACAGGCTACACCTTTCTTCTGTCCCTTCTCCCCTTCCTGGCTTCAGGTTTGTGTCACCTTGCAGTGAACTGGTTAAGGAAATCTGTTATGCCAAATAGTTCAGGGTTTGTTTTTTTTCCCTTGGCTGGGTCAGCCATGTGATCTGAGTATCAAAGGTACGTCATCTCCAAAGCAGACTGACTTGAGCACCTGTGAAAATAAACCCACAGGAAAAATGGAAGTAGAGATAAAATCAAGTAGTGGAGGTAGCACATAATGCATAGCTTGTGATGATATCCCCTGATGATCAGTTTTGGGATAATCTGTAGTACTGTCTTACTAGCTCTGACTTGACTGGAATTTGACACCCAATACAAAAATAGCATTGATAGCAGATAATAGTCATGGCAGTGGGACTTGAATTATGAAGCAAATTAAGTGCATTTCAGTTGGAAACTTGAGGTGTACAGTGTTGCTTTCTTGTGTTCTTCTAGTTTGAATGGCATTGTTTCTATTGTGCTGCATAGAAAACTCAAATTGCTACAAAGTGCAGAGGTTACTCACCACTACTGTATCTTTGAGTTCATTAGCTTTTGGTTTTCTAAACAAAACTAAGACAATCAGCTCAGGTTTATGAAAACAGCAGTGAGCAGCCAGTTTTCAGCAACAGTATGTGTGTGAATTAGATGGTATATCCTTGGCCTTATTGTGAAATCACTTAAATCTGTCCTTTCCCTATCTAAGAACTATTTTACTACATTTATTTGTTTAAAAAAAATCCATGAGCTTGTATTCTGTGCTTTGAAGTGAACAAAATACTCTTTTGAAATATGACGGTTTGCCTTCAGCTCAGGAAAGCAAACTATACCTAGGATACAACTTTTGGCCTCAAAGGGCTCTTTTGGTAATCTTGCAGAAAAGTCCTAGAGAACACTTCATAGCATAGAAAACATTGCCACAAAAAAAGTTGCTCTGTAAAATGTTGCTGAAATGCTTATTCATTAACTTTGCTATTCCTGATTTAGGTTGCTGATGAAGTATGCTGGTAAAACAAACTAAAAATAATGTTTAAAGTGCCTTAAAATTGCTTACTTGTTTGCCTCAAATTTTGTTTTAAAGGGTAGAAGGGATACTTTGCCTTAGTTACTAAATTTGTTGTGGTGCCAGCAATTGCAATTTTCCAAGACTTTAGGAAACCCAGGATCTCTGGCACATACAAATGTCTATCTGAAAAACTCAAGTTTGTGCTGTATCAATTTAGTCACATTCTGGAAGGCCTGCACTACACACCTCTTGCTCATTAGCCTTGCCAGCAAGGTGTAATTCCACAGTTCAGAGTTGTGGCTTGAATTGTTTCCCTTTTAGTTGTTTGGGGGGAGGGGAGGCTGGGTTATACATCTTCACCATGTGCTTGGCTGCCTCACTGTCGAAAGTAATTACTCCTTTGTGAAATGCAGTATCAGCTGATGTGTGCTGTGTACTAGCAAAAAACCTGAAGCAACAACTTGCAGTTTTTCTTGGCCTTGTGTTTTGAAGTGGAAGGTAGCTCATAGATCTGCAGTTGTATTTGCCCCTAAATCAGTTTTAGGCACTGAATCGTAGTGACTCTTCAAGTTATCTGGCTTTTTCTTGAAGCCAATTTGTGCAAATATCAAGCTGTTACCTTAAGAATGTTCTCTGCAAGTGTTGCTGTAAAAGTTTGTATCTTGTCTTCAGTGGAAGAAAACTGAAGCACTTGTAATCGCAAAACCAAATTGATAAATAAAATCTGTTGAATGGAATTTTACCTGTGAACTTTCTTTCATGTGAGTGATCCCCGGGAGGAATGTCTGCTTGGTGACTCGGATATGAGCTGTTTCTCATGGGAATTGAAAAATACTAAGGGAAAGAGGAAGAATGCAAGGTTTGAAGAGTTAGTTCCCCTAAAAACAGTAACTTTGTATTTAACAGTACTGATTCAGATTTAGAATTATCTCAAAAAGAATTTTCATTCAGGTCATGCTTTTCCATGTTAGCTTAATTCTTGTTTTCTGCTTAAAGCCAAAGAGGAGCAATGTAGGCATTAAGTGTTACATTTGTAACAACCTGTGAGGCTTAATACTCCTCTTTCTAAGCAAAGTTTGTAATGCTGGATGTCAGGTGGAAGAGGGGCTGCTGTCTGTGTTTGCATAGAGGCTGTTAGAACTTTCATGAAAAAGTTATTGCTCTGAGCCTTATTTCTTTTCTGATTGCATAGAACCATGGAGTGGTTGCTATTGGCAGGGACTTTGAGGATCATCTAGTTGCAACTCCCCTGCCCTGGGCAGGAGCACCTTCCGCTAGACCAGGTTGCTCCAAGGTCAGGTTGGATGGAGCTTTAACATTTCCAGGGATAGGGTATCAACAGCTGCTCTGGGCAACCTCTAGACTCACTCCTACAGATCTGATGGATGCATTACTTGAGGTGGGTTCTCACAGGAGCAGAGTGGAGAGCAAGAATCACCTACCATGACCTGCTGATCACACTTCCCTTGACGCACCCCAGGACACAGTTGTTGTTCAGGGCTGTGAGTGCACATTGCCAGCTCATGTTGGGCTTCTCGTTGACCAAAATGTCCAAATCCTTCTAATCAGGGCTGCTCTCAGTCCATTCAGTGCCCAGCCTGTATTTTTGTGATTGTACGGACCCAGATGCAGGACCTTGTACTTGGCCTTGTTGAACTTCATGAGGTTTGCACAGTCCCACCTCTTGAGCCTGCCAAGGTCCTTCTGGGTGACATTCCTTCCCTCCAGTGTGTCCACTGCACCACTCAGCCTGGTGTCATTGGCGAACTGCTGAGGGTGCCCTTGATCCCACTGTCTGTGTCACTGACAAAGATGTTAAACAAAGTGCTGGTCCCAGGACCGAGCCCTGAGGACACCGCTCGTCACTGGTCTCCCCTTGGACACTGAGCCATTGACTGCAGCTCTGAGTGTGGCCAGCCAGCCAACTCCTTATCCACCCAGTGGTCTGTCTGTCAAATACATATCTCTTCAGTTTAGAGACAAGGATGTCATGTGGGACAGTGTCAAATACTTTGCACAGCTCGAGGTAAGTGATGTCTGTTACTCTTCCTTCAACCACCAATGCTGTCACCCCATTGTGGAAAGCCACCAGATTGGTCTGGCATGATTTGCCCTTAGTGAGGCTATGTTGGCCGTCACCAATTGCCTCTTAATTATCCATGTGCCTTAGCACAGATTCTAGGAGGATTTGCTCCATCTTATTGCCAGGCATCAAGGTGACACTGACCAGCCTGTAGTTCCTTGGGCCTTCCTTTTTTCTTTTTGTTTTTAAAAATGGGTTTACATGTCCCCTTTTCCAGTCAGTGGGAACTAAACCTGATTACCATGACTTCTCAAATATGATGGACAGCAGCTTCATCTGCCAGTTCCCTCAGTCCCCACATGCCAGGGAATTTATCAGTATGCTTGAGCAAGAGAATAGAGGGTGTGCAGTTCTGTGGTTGCTGAGTGTCTGAAATGATAACGAGCACTGGGGGAAGAAACCTCAGTTTCACATCATGACCTTGATGCTTATGTGGGTAGTGTATCAAGTATGAATGTGTATTGACATGACTCAGTTATATATGATGAGAAATTGCAAAAAATTCAGCTGTAGTTCTGGAAAGGCTGTATGGGAATGAAGGAAACTAGAGCTTCCTGATGTTATGAAAATTTCTATGCCTTCCAGAATATCATCCATCTGCTGCATGCAGTTAAGGACTGAATTCAGTTTTTGTAACAATGCACCACTGAAAGTCTGTGTACAGTGATTTATCCCTGTAGTACCAGTATGTGTTACTGCTGCTCTTTGAAGACTATCTCCTGTAGGTATAATATTTTTTCTAAAATAGTCTTTGAATTTTGCTATATTGAGTACTACTTCAGGTGTTTTAACAAGAAGCTGTGATTACTGGAGACAGCCCTTCCTTTTTTGCTACTGCAGTGGCACGTTAAGTGCTTCACACTGATGCTATTGCTCTATTTCCAAATTGGCATTTGGTTTCTGGAGTGTGCTAAAATCACATTTGATGGCTTCTCTAGTGACAACTGACCATGGGTAGATATCATTCACCTTGCCCTTCTTTTATTGCATACCTTAAAAAGAACTGATGTTTTTTGATAGCTGATTCCACAGCATTCTGGGAATAAAGTTAATTGTTTCGATGTAGAAGCAAGAATGCATGAATTAAAACTTGGTTCAGTAATGGTGAAGGATGTCAGCCCTATTCTAGGAATCCTGTATCTGTACATACTACAGCATTTCTAATGCAATTTTGAGCTCTTTTAGTCAGTGTTTAACCAATGCAGTGCTGTTAAGTTTTGCCTGAATTTAATTCTAGGTCTTAGTTGCTTATAAAAATAGTGCTTAAGTGTTTGATTGTTTGTGTTCACAAGCATCCAGGCATGTGGATGATGCCAAAAGGCACATAGATTAGTATTGTCACTGATCAAAAGCTGCAATACAATTTGATGCATCTCTGGAAGATACTGAGTCCTTTATTGGCTAGGCTATAAAAGCAAGCTTTTTTCAATGCAAAATAAATGCAGATATATTTATGAACATTTTCTGTTTTCTTTTAGGTAGTGTAGCATTGTGGAAGGAGCTGCACTTCTTCCCCTTTCTAGGTGGAGAGCAGAGAAGGTGCTGGGGCAGGTCAAGGCAACACTTTTGATGAGTCATCTTTAAACAGACATCAAAGGTTTAGTGTGCAGCCTCTGGGGGTGAGAGCACTGCATTGGGCAGGATGTGGTAGGTAAGGGTTGCAATAGGAAAGCAGTTTTAAAAAAGCCCAAACACCAGACATCAATGTTTTTCTGTAAGCACCTAGCTGTGTTTTGCACCACTGTGTTCCAAGGTTACCACAGTCAAAGGAAGCCTTTTAGTTTCAGCTGATGTCCTTGCTTTTCTGTACTGTGCTGCACTGTCTGTGAAGGGAGAACATGAAGTGCTGCTCCTGCTCAGGAGGGAGATCTGGCATCACCCAGTTCCTAAATGGATTAGCAGATTGAATGACTGGAGCTGGTATTGAACACTGCATCCAGATGCATTGAAATACATGTGCACAGCACTGGAGTATCACTGCCTCTCTTTGATTTGTGTGTGAGTTATTCTTCTCTTACTTCAAGGTTGCCAGTTCAGTGGCATTTTCTAAAATGACCTGGAATGATTATAAAATACATTTAGGTTTACTTCTGAACCAGCCTTTGTTGCTGTAGCTATGTGAAGACAGTAGGAAGGGACTTTTCATTTAGTAATATCCTATCTGTTGTTCTCTCCTTCCATCTGCTAGGCACCTGGAAGCATAAGTAACATATGAAAAGTGTCATTAATCATGACACAGTACTAAAAAAATTCTCCCTTTGACCACAGCTAACTAAATACCTCCTTTCTGCTCACTTTCCTTAGTCAGTTTTTGGAACTTCTTTTCCCCATTTACTAGCAATGTATTTTGTCATCTTGCTCTTGAAAATATATCTTCAAAGGGCTTTGACTTACTGTCCACATGAAACCTGCCTGGGTCTGTGTACAAATCACAGCATGCAGACTAGCAAAAAATTTGCTCATTCTGCAACCATATCAGCTGATTATCAATGCCATCATTACTTACTGTCTTTGGTCTTAGAGTGTTTCCTCTTTTGTCATTGCTGCTTCTTGGGTCAAAATTAAAAGGGTATTGCTGGTAATGCTGACAGCTTGCACCTGAGCTGCAAAACCTGAAGAGTTACTAACACAGAGTTAAAGCAGAGCTCAAGTAAATGCAAAAGCTGTTGTTTCTGACCTCTCAGAAAAGTGTTAGGGTAGAGGGGAAAAAAAAAGAGAATGAACCCCAAGTTTTGAACATTCAGCATAGTATATTTGAATAATACATTGCTTAGTCTGCAAAAACCAATTAATGGATAGTCTTGACAGAAGGTAAGACAAAGAAGTTTTGCAAATAGTTGCAACTACTCACAAAACCTGAAATTTTCTGCAATTTTTGCAGCTCACCCCATGCCCTTTCAATTCATAGTAATGAATGTTGAGTGAATGTCACAGCATTCATTCCTGCAGCAAGAGACATCCCAGTGGAGCAGAAGATTCCTGCTGTCACAAATCTTCTTTATTATATGAGACTGTTTTCCCCACAACTGTGTCTTTTCTGGTACTGTTGAAAGCTAAGATTAAAAGGTGCCTAGACGTGTTAAAAGATGGAGATCTGTTCCCAGTGACACCAAATTTCCTAGTGAATTCCAGTCTTCAATTTAATTTCTGAAAAACAGAAATGCAGCCCCTTAGTACCAACCCTTCAGCTACCAAGAAACTGATTCAAAGGCTTTGCTTGCTGTCAGCTTTGATGTGATTTAGCCCGGATTAATATCTGTGTGCCATGTGATGTGATTGTATTGCTCCTCACCCTGTGTTAGCATCTCCCACTAACTTTAGCTAAAAAGATGAGGGTGTTTGTGCAGTGTATCTGTAATCCTGCACTTAATATGTTAATTGAGACACTTCTCAGATATGATCCAAGATGTTAGCTGTGGTTAGCTGTTTCTGGCATTATTTCAGGGTGCAGGCCCAAGGGACTCTGGCCTTCCGCTGAAGCAGCAGGAGAGCAGCTGGCCAGAGTGCACAACGACCCAGTCTGGCCAGATGCACCAGGTGTCCACACATTCTGCAGCAGGGGCTTGAGAGGGCTTCCTACACAAACATCACACGAACCCAGGAAGAAGAGCAGCAACACAAGAGGGCAACAAGAGGAAGATGTGAATGTGAAAGGAAAAGGACTGGAGAAAATGCCTAGAGGACATGGCTCAGACTGCTAATCTGTAGATTATTCTTACAAACTGACTGAAGTCTTAGTCCACCTGGGCAATTCCTGAAGCTGGCACAATCTGTTTCCAAAACACCTTTACCTTTACGGTCACAACACAGCTATTGCATGTAAGACTTGCCACCCCAATATAGATAGATAGATCTGGCCAGGTCCTGTAGGTCTGAAGTCAGGTCACAAGCACAGGGCAATCAATTTAACAGTAAAGACAAACCTTTACATGATGCAAGCCTGGATTGCCTTATCAGAAGCACTAGTGTTAATGCTTAAAAAAAATAGTAATTTAATATTGACTTATTATCTGGAAAATTACTTTTTATATTGTTTGTACTGTGGGACAACAGCTGGGCAAGCTTCCTTCTACCTTTTTGAAATTGAAAAAAAATCAAAACTTCACAGTATCCATTAAATATTAGACACAGGAATAAAAATACCACAAGTGAAAAGGTAGCTACAATACATTGCAGGGTTTTGATGCATTTCAGACTATGTGTCTAAAGTTTGATGGCACTCCTGTGTTGATCACAGAGCTCCAAGCTCCTCAGACAATTTTTCCAGCTCTGCATCATTAACAATAGTAACTCATTGGAGAAGAAAAGAAAATCCCAGCTGCTGAGATCACCGCTGCTGATGTTGTGCTCAGTGGCATCAATGTGACTTACAAGTTTTGCACCAAGTCTTCCTCTGAACTTGCTTGGCTTAAAGCCAGAGAAGCCAAATATATTTGTGCATTAAGTAAAGATCTCTCCCTTTTCTTGATTTTCCCAGATTTGCTTTGTGTCTTGTCTTCAGCAGTGTGCTAAGGAGCATTTCTCAGTTTCCTGCAGCAGGAACAGCTAACATTTTCCTACAGGAGGAAACTGTAATTAACTTTGTTGTACTTTATACTCTTCATAGCATAGAAATGGGCCTTGAAAGATCATTGGAGTTTTTTTTCTGTGTCCTTAACTTACTAGGAATTTGGGTATTGCCCATCAATTTTTCTGCATGCATTTGTCAAATTGACAGTAGATTTTAATAACACAGAAAAAAAGCAGAAACTTCAGACAGGTAGGGGTAGAAATCCCTAAAAAAGCTTTAAAAACTATGGGAATTACATAAGCATTACCTTTAAAAGTTACATAATAAACAGCTGAGAGGAAAGATTTCTGTTAAAAGGTTTAAATTCCAGGTTAATTCAATGAAGGGCTAGAAAGCTCTCACTGCTGTCTTGAAAGCCTCTACAAAACTCCTGCAGTCATAGGCATATACCTAAGGGAATTACAAGGATGCAGTCTTGTTTGACTGCCCCACATGGTTTCTAAGTAAGCTGTTCCAAGAACAGCACCACTACTGAAGCCTGATTTCCTACCACTTGGAATCCTTCATCTCCCAATTGCCTCCCCCACTAAATGCATCTCTCTTTTTATTTCCCATGCTATCCCTACAAAGCAGAAGACAACACAAATTATGGTTTGAAGTTATTAACTGGGTATGTTGTGCTGGTTCAGCAGCTGTGGTGTCAGAAAACACAGATATGGCTTTTGAGTTGTCTGACTTTTCCTGAAGGTTGGTTTTGGTCTCTCTCCTCTACATAAATGCTTTCATTACAGAGCAGGTTGTCTCTCTTTTATGTTTGGCTTAAGTTGCCTATTCCTTCAAAGGTTAAAGAGGCATTCAGAGACATGGACACATAACTCACAACCTGTCTTTACCTGCAGTCACATTCCTCTGGGAAACTGCAGCTTCCAGACCATCAACTTGACATTGCAGTTCATCAACCTGTCTCCCATTTTAAACTGCACTCTTGGGTTAACTGACTTGGTATCTTAAAGGTGGTAAAAGGATTAATGGCAGCAATAAAAATTCATCATCTGATAGCTCTGCCTCAAAGCAGGGGCCTAGATTGAAATGGAAAGATGTTGCCTTGTGCACTCAAGTGAATGAGTTCTCTCTGGTTGAAATAATCCATAATTACAGCTTTGCTGAACATACCTATAATCCCTCTGAATGCAAAGTACAGCTTGAAGAGTGCAAATTGCCATTCTCATTGTTTAATAGGACATCTGGGTTTCAGGCATTGCTGGAGGAAGATAAAAACAATAAAGAGGCCTTTTTCTCACTGTACTCTGCACATAACCCTAATTAGACAAGGTCCTACATTGATATTCAGGGCAAAGATGTGTGGAAAAAACAGCACCTCTTCCCTCACCTCTCAAACAGACTGTAATTTGCTAACTAAATTTATATTTGAGGTTTGTTATTGTTAATGACCACATAGGTGCTAGGACTGTTGTGTGGCGATAAAAGCGTGAGTGCTGCAGTTATCCTTTTCTGTTCTGCTCTCCTCAAAGGCTGATACAGCTGTTGACATCTCTGATCTCTTGAAGGGTTATTTTTTAAATAAAGCAAAACAGTTCAGAGCCCCATCAAAGGTAGACACCTATGAAATCAGCGGCCTCATGCGTCTGCACCAACTGCTGTGGCTGTGTAAAAGTCTCTCATATGATTTTGTTTAGAAAACATGCCAGAAGCCTGAGAAATTATTTCCAGCAGAATGGCATTTGTCATCCTGACTCTGGAAAACAAACAATTCATGCTTTCACCTTGATGCTGGAAAAGATTGAAGACAGAATGTATTTTTCTCAGTTTAGGGGAGAGACATTCAGATACACTTAGAAAGCTTTTTTCTCAATAAACCAAGAAAGCAAGGGTAAGGAGGCTTTTGAGGCAGCAAAATTGTCAGTAGATGGATTCATCTAGTTAAAGTGTAATCAAGTAGTTTCCAAACAATATTTTTTTTTCTGCAGGCTATACTACAAAAGAAGCACTGCACGTTTCACAGCCAAGAGCCTACTCTACCAACTGTGCTAAACACAGAGATTGTATTTACTTGGCCAAAACAGTTTTTAAATTGAAGCAGCTACAGAACCTTTCACATGGAGACAACCTTAAGAGTGGATCTGATTTCAGTTACACTAAATTAATGATTAGCAACTATGCACTAAGATTTAGAGTCAATGCATCAGTTCAGTACAATGGCATCAGTTTAATGAAAACTAATGCCATTTTTGAGGTCTGGCTGGATTCAAGCAATTCCCTTCTCAGTACATTCACTTGGTAGTCCAGAGTTTGGGGAACAGTGTTGTAATGTGTGACAATGTGAAACAATGTGAAACAGAGGTAAGGGCAGAGAGTTCATGTCCAGTGCAGAGTAGATAAAGCCAAAGGACAGCAGTTTGTCAGCTCTGCAGCACTGGTGTCAAAGCCCTGCCTGGAAAATGTCACAGGCACTGTAGACCCAGGAACATGGCCCCAGCAGGGAGGCAGTGTCCAAGCAAGGCTCCAAAGTTCTTTGTTTAGCCTGGTGATGAGAATGGCCATTATGGCAGAGGACTGGGGCACATCCAAGTCCCCCAGATCCACCACACCAAACCCAGCCAGCTGCTGCTTTAGCTGCTCTACCCTCAGTCTCCCCAGGGCTGCCAGCATGTTCTGTCTGACACTGCATACCCATTCCCTCTGCACCAGCACCTCACACAAATTCTTAGGCAGTTTACCTCTTCAGTATGGAGAATACTGCTCACTTTCTAGAGCAAGGATACTGACCCAGGGTCAACAGGATGGCCCTGAGAAGTAGGAGAAAGACAATCATAGAATCATAAAATATGCAGAGTTGGAAGGGACCTATCAGTATCCTTGAGTCCAGCTTCTGTCTCTGCACAGCACCATCCTCAAGAGTCACACCCTGTGCCCGAGAGTGTTGTCCAAGCACTTCTTGAACTCTGTCAGGCTTGGTGCTGTGGCCACTTCCCTGGGGAGCCTGTGCCAGTGCCCAACCACCCTCTGGGTGAGAAACCTTTTCCTGATATCAAACCTAAACCTCTGACTCAACTTCAGGCCATTCCCTCGTGTCCTGTTACTGGTCACCAGAAAGAAGAGATCAGTGTCTGCCCCTCCTCTTCCCCTCATGAGGATGTTGTAGACTTCATTGAGGTCTCCAGGCTGAACAGACCAAGTGACCTCAGCTACTCCTCATATGGCTTCCTCTCAAGGCCCTTCATCTTTGTAGCTTCCTTTTGACACTCTCTAACAGCTCAACATCTTTCTTACATTGTGGTGCCCAAAACTGCCCCCAGCACTCAAGATGAGGCTGCCCCAGTGCAGAGCAGAGCAGGACAATCCCCTCCCTTGCCCAGCTGGTGATGCTGTGCCTGATGCACAAGATGCCACTAGCAAGTGGTCCATGACCCTAAAGCCCCCAGCAGGCAGGGGCTAGCACAGTGCCAAGGCTCCTTCTGCAAGACATATCCAGCACACTTAGATGGCTCTGAAGTTCTGACACTTGAAGGGACACACTCAGATATGTGGTCAGACAGTGTTAAAACTTGAGACATCTCTTCACAAATGCTAATATTTCCTTTTTTCAACTCAGCATTATGAGTGTATCTGCTGCATTTCTTTCTTGTCACCTTTTTTGTTGAATGTAGTATGTTTTAGAAAGTTTTTCAGCTTGCCTCAAAGAGGCATTTCACTCTCTGCTCTTTTTCTTTCTTCTCTTCAAACAGCTTCTCCATGTTTTTGGCTTTCATTGCACAGATTACTTGTCTCTTGGAAGTTCTTGGCTGTTTGTAACTTCCTCTATACTACTTCCAACAGCTTTTGTTTCTAAAACATGCAATTATAAACACTTCAGAGTTAATTACTTTATCCCCAGTTCCCACACCCATCTTTTTGATTTCCTTTTAAACCCTGATGATCAATCCTCAGATGTCATGCCCAGCTGAGCTGAATGAAGAGAGACCCAGTCCCACATTGTCTTCATTGTTACTGAAGATAATGAATTGTGAGAAAACAAATCTGAATTATCCTGATATCTAAAAAACCCACTCAGACCTAAACCCAAAATAAAATCTGGGTTGTGAAAACGGGGAGCACAAGGGAAGGGTAGGGTGAGTTAGAAACAGAATGCTGTATTTATATCATTGCTTTTTAGAGAGAGAAGCCTCAAAACAACATTCATGTGGAGAACTCATTCAGTTGCAAATAAAAAGTTCAGTTGCTTCCAGTTTCCTCATTCTGTTGTAATTTGCTTTCTGCAGCCATCCTCAGTTCTGCATGTGAAACTTGTTTTTAAAACAATGTATAAAAAGGAAAGGGGGGAAATGAGCATAGCTTTTTCTGACATTGCTGTTTGTACATAGTTTGTAGAGACAGACAGTATGGCTACATCTTAGAATCTGCACTTCAATCAAATGCAATGGCATCACAAGCCACCCATATCAGGACAAACCCTCCTGTACAGGCAACGATGGAAGCTTGCTGTTGGTAAATTCCATCATCATAATGGTAAGAAAGGAATTAGAAAGAAAGGAAAGAACCAGAAGCTGATGTTAAGAAACCGAAAGAAACCAAAACCAAAAAAAACTGCTGCTAGAAAGATGATGGATGAAGTGGGTCTTCTGGAAGTAAATCGACAGTTTGTCAGTGAAGAAAACCAATTTATTAATTCCACTCTGCTTAAAAAATCTGAGCATGCAGAATTTAAAGCAGTCACAGCCCAAGCATTTTTCATTGGGGAGCTCTCTCAGCCTTACTAAGGTTGGAGTTTCATAGACTGATAAGCTCAGAATGGCGCAATTGATGTACCAGATGTGAATTTTTAATATCACCTTTACCTTCATTACCCTTGTACTGAAATGAGTAAGTTGGTTTGGCTAATCCATGTTTCCCAAAAAGGCATTTGTTTTTGATGACACTCCGTTAGCCATGTTGTCATTGCTTAATCACATTTTGAAAACATTGTTTCTAATTTCCCCTTTTTCAATTTTTCTGGCCTCAACTTTGAAGCTTCACCTTTCCCTAAGTACTTTTTAATGTCTGATCTTGTCTCTGAACATAATTATCTGTAGATTGTCTGCATGCCACACTTCTTTCAGATAAGCTAAACAGATTGAGCCCTCTGCTAGAAAGCATTTCTGCAGCCCTCAAATAATTTTTGGAACTCTTCGCTGTACTCCCTCATTTTTTTCTCATCTGTTTTACGTAGTACACTCTGGAACTGGCAGCAATATTTCTGTGTTGTACAGAGAGCTACAAACTCTTTTTCACTATATCTGCACTGCTCTCCTTTTTATAAACTAAAAGGTTGCAGCATCCATCTTTTCCAGTACCACACAACACAGCCAGTCATCTGTCTGTTAAATTCCCTCTCCTGTCCAGGGATGCAGTCACCCAGATCTGCACAAGTCCTGCTTTCTTCTTATTCTTCATCTGAGCAGGCACTGAAATACTTCTCAGAGGGAGAACCAAGTTACTGTGTTACCTGTGTGATTCTGTCCTCCTGCTCTGCCCACATCATTATTCACTGTATGTGCCTTATCAAATTCACTAACATTCCTCCCCAAATATATCATTGGCTATTTTATAATCTATAATTTTATATTTATTTACAAGCCACTGACAAAAATGTACACTGATAGCTCTGCTACCAACCCTTGTAGAAACCCATCAGAAACCAAATAAATTTAATGAAAATGCTGCATTTTTATATGTCAAAAAAAAAACTAGCTCTCAATCCATTTAGCATTTTTTATTGATATGGTGTAGTACTGAAATTTAAAATACAAAATTTATGTGCAGCTAACCCACACAGCCCTTCCAAATATATATTACATCTCTAGCATAATGTTTATCTATCTAACTGGTAATTTTATCAGCGGAATGAAATGAGGTTGGTTTGACAAGACTTATTTTCCATACGGTAATGTTGCCTGGCATTAAGTATATTGCAAGTGAAGGGTGTGCTTTTCAGTCTGACTTTGAGGAATGGGGCATTTCAGCATGTGCAGCCGTGTGTGGAAGTGAAAGGCAGCTTGCTGGCATGGTGATATATCCATGAAGGTGTTCAGATTGAAAAAAACCCAACCAAAAAACCATGTAATTAATTTATTCTGGTTTTAATGGCAACATCCTGAATTTTCCCTTGAAATTAATGATTGGGTAGGAGACTAATAACCTCAAGATCTGTAATTTAATTTTTTTTTGATCCGTGGAATAAAATATTAGTAGTGTCTTTTGCACTACTAAAACATACATCCAACACTGTTGATGACAGACGTAAATGTAGTGCCTGTAGGTGTCATTTGGATATGTGACTCAAACTTCTTCCAAGATACTACATTTTTTTGCTTAGTTTTCTCTGCCTGGGATGGTGAGAACCCCCAGACAAATACATTGTTTCAATGCCATAAAATGCACATCCAGCTCTAGTAACTGTATTATGCAGTTAGTTTTTAATCCATTTCTTTCACAGAATAACAGCAGGCAAATTGCTCATTAAAGCAAGTGAGATGGAGAGGAGAATACCAGTTTACATTGCCATTTCTTTAGCTTGACAGTGTCTGCTTGAGATTTTGCAAGAGCTTTCCTTACAGACATGAGCTGCCTCTCAAATGAAGCAGCACTCAGACACTTATTTTTGTTTTGAAGAGCTTCCTGTAAGTAGAATGCACATAACAGAAACAATATGAGAGCAGTCATTTTCTCTCTTTTATAGAGAAGTGGGTTTCTGGAAAGGTAAAACTCTCGGAGAGTTTTGAGTAGACTGGGATTGAATTGTTCTTATATTTTAACAAAAGCTGGACCTTTTATAAAGTAGAGATGGGAAGAGGATGGACAAGAGAGGTCCCCTAAAGGGGAAAATGTAGGATGATGTTTCCTATGAGTACAACTGCACATCTGTAATTGTATTTACATTTCAGCAATTCAAATTCTTGTGTGCAAATAAGCTCAAAGAAATGCAAAACTTGATGTCTCATGCATTAGAAGGACTTGTCCATCTACTAATCTGTTTATCCCTTCATTGTCTCTAAAGCAAAAATGCATGTGATGAAGCTTGTTTTCCTTCCAGGCAAGGTATTTTTGTTTCTTTTAAACACAAACATAAATGTGTGTATATATACATCTTACTATGCCAGGCACAGATTCAGCAGCCCTCTCTCCTTTCCCAGTCATTTGAACTGGAAAAAGAAGGGTCCAGGATCCTCTGCACTTGGAGTGGGGGACAGTGAAATACAAATTCTTAGATCTTCAGGACCATTCCAAAGTCAAACACAAGAAAGCTCTGCCAGAGTGAGGTGAGCTAGTTTCTAATTTTAAAAAAGCCAAATTCTTCCAATAATTTTTCTCAGTTTCAGACTTTCCTTTTAGATCCTGTGAATATGGCTCTCATTTCTTATTTAAATCCACCAATTTGCAATAATTCAATCAATTTTTGACTGAGCTATTTAGTAAAATATTCTGATGATTTAGCACCTCCCTGATACAGCTGAACTAAGTCTATGCACATCCATTTTATTATGGTTTAAAATTACAAGAACACAAAACCCATTTTTTTCACCCTTTTTAAGTTAACAAATATGATCTATTCTGCTTTCCTTAGTTTGACATGTGCAGCTAATTAGTCACTATAACAATCAATTACATGTTCATCCAATCCTAATCATCTTCATTTACAGCAGTGAGGCACTTTTCTTTCCATCCATCTTCAGTTTAATTTAGTAATTTTTGTCCTTAATCGTGTATTTCTTTAATTAAATTTATAAACCTCATGCTGTGCTCTGCTTCATTTAAGCAGATACCAATTTTAAAAAAGAAAACAAATGCCACCACTTCCCAAGCAACAATCTAATTCATTTTCTCTTCTTGTCTGCCTGTCTTCCCTTTCATATCTTCTGGTCAGTTATGAATTAGTAAATTTTGATGCAGTGTCATAATTCATCTTCTGAGTCAATGACAGAATTAGGAACACTACAGGCTACACATACTTCTTAAAGTCGTGCTTCAAGCAAGCATCAGAGATTTGTTTCACATTCATTCCTTTTGAAGACCACCATTATATCCATAAGACAGTGGGGAAAAAATTTAGAATTTTTACCCAAAATTTGCAGTTACCAAGAGCTCCTATAGGCTCACCATTATTCCATGAGCCTCTCCAACCTGACCATGAGTTTTGCAAAAAATTAGACATAGTAACAGATGAAATGCTAAGGAAGTATCTTCTCAGCATCTCTGAGCTTATCAGAGAGCTGTGCCTTCTGAGGGTTTTGCTTCCAATGGTTCAGAGCCTTTAGCTTACACACCAGCTTGTTAAGCCTGGTATTTTCATCCTGCATGAGCTGTAGCTGTTCCTGCTAAAGAAGACATTGTTAAGAGTAGACCCAAAAGGATTATTTCCCCAGGGAGCAACGTGGTTTGGAAGTAAACACAATTGCAAAAGCATGCAACTCTTTATGTCACTTTTTAACTTTCAAATGCTCAAACTCTGCAGTATAAAGGAGCGCAGCCTTTGGCAATAAATTTCTAATACTGCATCTCTGGGGAAACAGGAAATGTGGATGGGGAAAAAAAATAAGAAATTTAATCCCAAAAAGCAAGCAGTGAACCCCTCCAGAATGAAGCCCTCTTAATAGTAATGAACACTATTATGCCAAATGGAGATTCTGGTTTGCCCTATATTCGTATACTTGGTTGACCCTAATTACAGTGTCCTTAGTGGAAACAAAATTAGTGGATTCATGAAAGGTATAGTCACCAGGTTTTCTTCTTCATTGTTCTAAACAGACTTGCCCAGAGAAGCTGTGGATGCCCCTACCCTGGCAGTGCTCAAGGCCAGATTGGATAAGGCCAACCTGGTCTAGTTGAGGGTGGGATTGGGACTAGATGGTGTTTAAGGTCCCTTCCAACCCCTTAACATTCTATGATTCTGTGACTTCCTGCTGAAAACTCTTACAGAGGTTCTGGAGGACTGCTGGAGGTTCTGGCCCTCCTGTCAGAAGTCTCTTTGCAGAGAATGTCTACCATTCAGTGCTCTCTTACCTTCTTAGCCTTTGTGCCCCATATTATTTTTATCTGCAGCTGGGCTTTGGCCTTCCTAATTTCACCACTTTGGGTCTGAACTCCAGTACTCCAGCTCTGTGGCCTTCCCACGTTTCTACTATTTGCAATATCCCATTTTGCATTTCAGTTCCTCAAGAAGCTCCTTGCTAAGGCAAGCAAGGCCAAATTTCTGCTAAACTCCCTGGTCTTCTTGCATAACAGGGTAGCTGGTTACAAAATCTTCTCAGTTTTATTTAAAAATCAACCAGTTTTCCTCTGCACTTTTCCTCTCTTGGCAGTCTTTCAGGGATTCTGCCTGTCAATTCCCTAAATAAGTCACAGTCCACTTTCCTGAAGTCCCAAGTCCTAAGTCTGCAGCATAATTTTGCCACCTTTCTCCTGATCCTGAAATAATTTCACAGTCAATACAGCCTCACGTGGTTTTCCTTGTTTGTGAGCAGCAGAAATAGGGATTTACCAGAGTTGGCTCCTCTAGCATTTGCTTTTAAGATACTATCACTAATGCTACCCAGGAACTGCTTCAGCTTTCACAATGCTGTTTTCCCCTTCCAGTACATTTCCAGATGAACTCCAAGACATCAAATCAAAACCACTTTTTCCTATCCCTCTATAGACAAATCCATCTAATTTGTTCTCTTGACCAGGCAGACTGTCATGGATTCCCCACCGCTGTCATTAATCTTCTCTAACATTCCTCCCTCCTCTACTTTAACTCCTAGGCTGTCAGTAGTGCATCTGCACACTCCCTCAGAAGCTTTGTGCAGGGAATGAGCCCCTTACACAGAACACAATCCTCACTCCTCTTCTTCCCTGCTGATCCTTCTCGAGCACCCTGCAAGCTGGGTGTACAACAGCCCACCAAGTTCCCCTGGCTCTGCTCAAGCACAGCCCCCTGCTGCATGTGAGCTCTCCACTCTTCATGTCCACTGCATCTGCACACTGTCCCTTCCAAGCAGGGACACCAAGGTCTCCCTGCATCCTTCTCTTCCAGTTCCACTGCTTCCTTGCTTACCTCTGGCTGTTCCTACCTCCCAGGTACATTTGGAGTGCTGAAGGCCCTTCTCACCCTGATGGCATTGCAGTTATACCCTGCTTTGCAAGCTTCTCTGCTTGAGAGAGCTGCAGACATATTTGCTTTAGACAGAAGTGTATTGCCATTTTCCATTTGATCTCATTTGTATTCACTGGCTTACTACCATAATTTCAGTACAAATTGAACTTTCTGAGGAAGAATATGTTTGACTATAAAAGAAATTGATCTGGAAGTTGCAGCTTGGAAATAACTTTCCAGGCTTTAGTTTATAATTCCCAGAAGATCAGTTTTGGGGGCTCTTTTTCAAAACACAAAGCTGAATATATTTTTTATTCTAAATAACCACTGGCATGAAAAAGGATTCTGCTCCCATTCTTTTATGTGACCAGCCTGCTCAAGAAGAAGATAAAACTCCTATCAACACATTTATCAGGGTCGCTGAAACACCAGAAGAGGTGTCTTTTTTCCCTGCCCAGAAAAGGGACAATGGCAGTACATGAAAACATGGACATTATGACCGAATTTGTGTTCACATTTATACTTCCTCAGCTCCAAGCTCAACCTCTCTGATGTTCACCTGCTGCCCTGTTCTTTTGAGTTTCTCTAAGCCTTCTGATGTTTACATTTTTGTAATGGAGTTTCTCACGCATTTTCATGTAAATAATGGTTGTTTTGCATTCTTCTCTGTAGGAGGAGAACTTTGATGGACTGTTAGTTTGACCAGTGTGGTTGGAGAGGTGGCAATGTCATTCTACAATCCCCTGTCACCTTTAGAATTCTATAAATGTTGAGGTCTGAAAAATAAAGGTTTTTTTTCCTGTTCCTGTTCGAATGCTGGAACACCTTGTGTGAGTTTTATTACTTCTTGTCATGATGGTGACATTCACCTGTGCAGAAAGCATGGTGTGCTTTCATTCAGAACAGTTCGAAAGCAGAGTTTTTAAGTTAGGACCCAATCCAATTCAAATACATGTAGTTATTCAGGTTCTAAGGGCCCAACGTTTTTGCACTTGCAGCATAAACACACAAAGATTCGTGACAGGAAGTCACGAATTAACAGAGTCTAGTGATGGATCACCTCCAGCTCTTCCCCCAGCCATGTCCCAGGCAGAACGCAGTAACAGCAGCAGCGAGCTAAACCAGCACATTATCCTTGTCCTTGTTTACTGACACACAGATGTATTTCCTTGCTTTAGAAAAATGTTCTTTCAAGTCACCATCATTTTCAGTGGAGCCAACTTTTTCATTCAGATCAATCATATTGTTGACTCGTCCCTTCTCTCTTCACTGCTGATTTCAAATACTCGTTGCTCAGTGCTAAGGCAATAGACATCCAGCTTTCCCTGCAATTACAAACCCAACCTGTAAGAGATGGAGTGTGCACATATGGGAAAGCGACATTCAGAAGATTTCAAAAGTCTCTCAACTACAACCAGATGGTCTTTCTTTACTATTTTCCTAGAATCAATGTATCAGGAATACAGAACAATATTCTTCTTGCCTCCAGGCAGTAAAAAAGTGGAATTTTAATTGTGTCATTTGCAGGCAATCTATTGGCAGTCCTGGAATGTATGTTTTTAATGGAAGTAGCAGCACCATGGTGAAAAATCAGGCTCTCTGGTGAAAACTGCATTCGCTCTTAGGACTGCAAAAATAATCACGATATTCCTAGAGTCACTATTGACATTAATGGGCTCATGTACCATCAAATCAAAACTCTGAGGATCTGGTAGTTGTTCTATGGTGCCAGTCAGGTCCCTTTTTATAGACTACATTGGGATGTTTTATTTCCGCAAAGTAATAACATATGCAGCCACAAAGAAATCAGTGCACTACTTGAAAACAAAGGCATTGTTAGAGTGAGCAATACAATTATGCAGCAGACACAAAGTTTCCAAGAAAAATAATGCAGAATATTACAAGTTGAGGTATATCCAAAATATTCCCTCTGCTATGACTAAAAAGAGCTTCCATCACTCTCTGTAATGTGGTACCTGTTCCATCGAGAATACATCTCTCTCAGAGAAAGTACATTATTTTTCCGCCAGACATTTTTACAAGATGCTTCTAGCAGCAGGAGACAAATGATTCACACATTCATCCACCTGGTACACTGCAGCAATTTATTCCTTTGAGTGCTACACTTGTGATGAGTTATACAGCAGAACAGAAACACTGATTGAGTACCCCCTTTTATTTTGTACTTTTAGATGGACACAAGTCTCAAAAAGGTACTGCACTAGAGATTCATATTCATCCCTTACTTTACTAACCTGCTTTTTGAGACCAAGATTTTCTTCCTCTCAGTCATTGAACTGGGCTCTGAGAGCAGTTATTTCCATAATCATCCCATGGCACAGCCCCACAATCTATCACAGCAGGGAAAGTGAATGAGCAAAGCTAGAGATGAGCAAATACCACTGCCTAGGAGTAAGCAATCCAGAGCTCAGAATATGCTCTGTGTTGCCTATTTAATTAGAGCAAGAGTATTTTCCTAAATGAGTGGCTTGGTGAAAATAATCCTTTGATGACATGTAATAGTCAGTTTTGTTTTTCTCTGTTTGTTGAATAGAAACATGCTCCCTGCAAGCAATAGGAAGTACATGACCAATATTTGAAGGTGACAACCACTTGAGCTGGGAGGTTGGACCAGATGACCCACTGTGGTTCTTTCCAACCTTACCCATTCTGTAATTCTGTGATTCTGTGAAATGTGTAAGTTTCAGAAATTATCTTAAAATGTCTGTTTCTGGTCATCAGGAAAGAAAGAGCTCCTCACTGGTAGGTATGAGAATTGAGAGAATGAAATGTGAGCCAAAGACAGAGGAGCAGAAAGATTGGGGAGCAGGATTAGGAAATACGAGTTTTGGAGAAGATCCTGTGCCTGGTTCTGCTACATCAGTGAGCCTGGCCCCCCATAGCATAATGTCTCCTGCCTCCAGAGAGAAAGTTGGAACAACTGTGACCAAGCTTCTTTCAGCAAGCTGTGAGGTAATGTATTTACCAGAGCAAATATGCTCTTTCTGATAAGCTTGTACATACAGACCATTTAATATATGATAAAAACAATTGTGTGTTCCACTTGTTGATATTTGGCAATCAAGCTGCCCTCAGAAAGGGCAGACAGATTAGCACAAGTAGGAAGGTATGCGATAGAACTCAAACAGGTTTGAATGACAGTATTGAAGTTTCACATAGGTAGGTCACTGCTAGGTATAAATGTTAGGCCATTCTCATACCACTGAGCAGCACTCTCAAGCAGATGAACACAATGCAGGGAAGCTAGAAGTCATTCCTAGCATATTATGCTACTCAGATAAGAAAGAGGCACAACTGCAGACTGTGGGCTCAGCCAACAGCACAGTCTGCTTTCAAGGTTGCCTGGCACCTCTGCATGCCAGACCTAAGCAGTAAATGCTAATAACTGCACTGGATTCTTGCTGAAATGTTCTCAGGTTTTTTTCATTGGTTGGATTTTTTTCATCTTATTTTCTTTGGGATTTTTGTTTGGTTTTGGTTTTTTAGTTTTTTGGTTGTTGTTGTTTTGTCTTATAATGAACCCTACTAAGAGATTTGGCCCTGCTTAAAAATTCTGGTGATCTTTATTCAGAGCAGCACTAGCTTTTCTCTGATTTGGGAGAGATCTAGCTTACTTTTTTTCCAAAATCAGCAAAAAGCTTGTTGAAACCTAAGACTCTACTGGAGATAACAGAACAACCCACGGGGTTCATAGATGTTCTTTAGATACATTTTAGTTTTTCAACTATCTGCCATCCCATTTTAGCTGGTCATGCCTGAGCATTTCTTGTGGCTTCTAAAAGCTCCTTGGAGCATCTGAGCTTGCTCTTCAGATCTGCAGTGGCCTCTGTTGATTGCTTTAGGATAGTGAGAAGTGAAACTGAGAGGGGGATGTCTCTTTTGAGGTTTAAGCAGAGCCCAGTGACATTAGGCAGCTGGTGACCATGGGCCACTTCCTTTGAGTACGACGCAGGTGATTTGGTGGTGGTGGGCTGGCAAAGTGGAAGGAGTGGAGGGAGACTCCACTGCCCACAGGCTACAGGAAAGTCCAAATGACTCTTCCTGTATCTTTCCATCCAGCTGAAACCTCACACGCATTTCTCGTCTCTCTCTAACTTGAGCCTTTTCAAACATATGGAACAGGACAGTAAATCAGGCAAGAGGTAATGTTGCCAAACAGTCAGTCTACAGAAAAGGATGTAGGAGAAAAAAAAAAAAAAAAGGAAAAGCATGAGAAAATGCAGCAAAAAACCCATGATAAGAATCTCAGATAAGAACTGAAATAATGTAGTCAGTAATGAGGCCAGATTAGAGTAGGAGCCCAGGAACAAAATTAAAAGTGCAGGTGTTCTAACTCTGCTGTGTAAAGATCCTTGAAACCCAAGCAGTCTTGTCCCTCCTGTAGGTTTCTGTAGAAGCTGACATACATGTAGCAGTGGAGTTTGTATTAATGGAGCCCTGCCTCCAAGTCAGCTAACAGATTACATGGATGTCACGATTCCACAAGACAGCATTTCTGATTTATTAGCTAGGTTTACTTCTTTTCAAAATTCCACCCACACGTAGTAGCTGTCCTAAAACACACAACTGAAGCTGCAAAGTCCAGCTAAGAACTCCAGAGCAGTTGGTTCTTCAGCCATATTGTAGAATATCTCCTACTGGACCTGCAGTGCCTGACCCAGTTTGTTTTCTGTCTGAGCCAATGCACAGGATTGCACTGCTCTGGGAAAATGCCTCGTGAAAAAAGAGACCCAGGAGTAGAAGTTCAAGTTGGAAGGTTACCAGTGCAAAATCCATTGTGCACATGAACCATGGAGCAGCAGGCCACTACCTCTGCCTTCAGGTTATCTTTGTTTCACCAAAGACAGCTGGTGATAGTTTCATCATGTCCTTCTGGCATGACTAAGCAACAGCCCCAGAGCCTCCGCGCCTTCCTTCTCCAAGGCTGTCACCACGTGTCTGTGCAATGGGACCCTGTCCCAGCCGGGATCACTGAGTGCTGCCACTCGATGGAACACCACCACCAGCCTGTGTCAGAGCTGTGTCACTTGGGCTGCCACCTTCTTCCACTGCGTGCAGCTCCTGAAGCAAAGCACGGAGATGCACAGTGACTGTGCTTGTGCAGCCCAGCTCCCCTTCAACAACTTCCCAGCCAGACAGCTTGGCTTTAATTTTTACTTAGCAACCGCCTCCCACCCAGAAACCACCTTCTCCTGCTCTCAAATCAATGCTCTGAGCATACATTTTAGTTTTGGTAAAGTAAATGATGATGCTGCTAAAGAATATTTTCATTAATCATGGAATGGGGCTGAAAGTTGCTGCACTCTCTGGCTGTGATGTCACAGCCCAGTACAGTGAAACACTGCTGTAAATTAATTTTTTAAAAATAACCCAAGCAAACAAAATAAGAAACCCTGTGGGTGGCCTGAGTCACAAGGGTTGCTATATACAGCATGCATCAAAATGAAATATGGTCACTTTATTGTAAATAAAATGCTTCTGCAATACTAAAATGAAGCAAAATCAAATCATTCAATGTAAAAGTTTGTGCCCAATCTACAATTCCACTAAACTGATGGAAAACAGATTTGTCTTTTTTTTTGACTGGTTCTAGCTGCAACTGTATAATGTTGTTTTTTCCAATTAAAGCTAAAAGAGAATTTTCAAGTAAAGAAATTAAATCACCAGCACAGAAACTGCCTGGATTGCAGCTAGGCCCCAACATCCCTCCTCTCACTGAAAAATGTGGTTTGTGTTTTTTACCAGAAGTGGTCGTATTTTTTTTTTTTTTCTTCAGATTTCCCTGAAAGAAACTAATTCTGCTTCCTAACATCATGACTGACCCCTGATTTAGCAATGACTCAGAAAGAAGAGTTCCCACTACTGACTCACTGAATAAAGTCCTGCAATCCTGCATTGCAGTTGCATATCAGCCTGCAGCCCTAACTCATCTTCACATTATTACAGTCCTGAGAGCTGAAATAAACCTGTCAGAAGGCAGCTGGGCACTGCATCAGTTTGCTGCCAATGCTGCTATTACAAACCAACATAATCTACATCTAAGCTCGTAATCTTAAGAAATGTGTTTCTCTTTTAGGTCACTGATTGACAAGAGCTTTAAGAAATAAAGCTGTAAACACAATTAAGCTGTTGTTGCTTAGCTAGAAATGCAGAGTATTTACCTCTGTATCTGATTCTTGGTGGTTATCCATCAACCTTTGAACAACTGTTTCAACTATCTGTGGGTGTACAGCTGAGAAATTTTCTTGCTTTACCCTGTGTTTCCAGAGCTCTGCAGGGACAAAGGGAGAAAACAAAACAAATAAACAAAAAAATCCAGAATAAAACCACACATCAGTGGGTATCACTGTCACAAAATATTGACCCTTCAGTAATCCCTGGGATTTGACACTGGGTATGCTTCATAGCTTAGCGCTTCTCAGCTTTCCTAAAATGTTTACAGCAAAAAGTAAATGTCATTGCAAACAGATTGCAAAGCCTGTGTTGAGCAACCATATCAAATTCATTCTAGTATCAAAGCCAAAATGCAATTTCATTACAGACCAGTTCTGTCAATAATGACCTGGCCCACAGTTGTATATTGGAGTTCTCTGTAAATATTGAGAGAATAATATGGCTTTTGTTTGGAACTGAGCATTTATGTACACTAATTATTGCTTCCTGCAACCACAAGGAGTGACAGTAGGTCACATTTTTCTTACCTTTTATTTCCTCTTTTTCTTTGTTTTACTATTTGTGTCCATGAATACTCAAATTGCCCACATCCGTGCAGTAATTGTACCAACATGACATACCTAAAATACTAAAAATTCTGACATTTAAATTGCTCTGCTAGGCCTAAAATATTAATACTCCAACACAAAGGAGTTGAGAAGTAGTTTTCTATCAGTCCAATTCAGCCTGCCTGCAGACTCCAGTGGGGAGCTGAGAGCAAATGCATTGACACACAGGACAAGGCTTTGCTGCCTTTATGCAGCAACGCTACTTTTCCCAAGAAAATGTACTGAGCTCCCATATTCCCCAGAAAGGGTATCCTAATTTTCCTGACCAGAGGGGAGAGCTACTCTTGTCTGGCTCTTTCAGATGTCACTAGAGTAATCTTGTGATTAATTTTCTTCTGCACATCATGGATCATGTGGATTTTGGGGCTTTCCAGAAGCTTTTGAAGCTAGAATCAAGTTTAATACTTAGCTTTTACTTATCCCTATGCAGTTTATCCAGCAATTTGCTAGCAAAAAGTAGCAGACTAAACCAAAGTAATTCTCTTGCCATGCTTATCTAAAATACATAATTTTCCTATAGAATATCAATGTTAATATTATTTGTGGGTGACTGTATGCCTAGGGCTGTGCCACAAACACTCTGGACAGGGCCAGGTTTTGCTGTTGTTGTGGGCTCTCCCAGGAGCCACACCTGGTGCCACATGGCAGGGGTGACATTGCAGAGCCTCTGGGGTCATTCACATCTGGCTGACCTCCCCTCCTGACAGCCCCCATGGGCCACTGCTGAGCTTCACTTATCAAAACCTCCTCTTCATGTATGTCTGACTGTGGCTTTCATGGCTGGGCACAGTATACCTGCACTAGAATCACTGAGACATGGATATTTCACACATTCTCTCTCAAAATTACTGTGTTTGCATTTATTGACCTTGGACCTTGACTTTGCTTTGCCTTCCCCTGCCCCTGTCCCCAGTCCATGCAGAATGTGGTTAAGTCTCAGCTCACTGCATCAGCCCCCCTCGACCTACAAGTGGGCCAGAATCGTCTGTCTCTTCTTTGCTGGTCCTGCCTTACCGCACAGTTCAGTCTCTCCAAGTTTATAATGACACCAAAAAAAAAGTGAGGGGAAGAAACAAAGGGGTCAAGCACATAAAACAGGGAAATTTGGTCGCTGGTGAGAAAATGTCTACCACTCTTGCTCAAATAGACCAAGAAGCTTCATCCAGCTCCTATCCTTGCTCTCCTTGGTATCTGATGATGGCTTTGCTAAGTGCTTCCGAGTGCCAAGGCAGACAATCATTGTGCTCTTGGAAACGGAGGAGGCATTAGCAACCCATATCCCTAGCTGCAGTTTATTGCTTTAATCAAGCAGCATTTTAAACACTTGGTGGCATGACACAAAGGTCAGCACAGAGCACAGAGAGGGAATTAGAGAGCTCTTATCTGTGAAAGGAGATGGGTGGGGATTTGGAGGAGGGAAACAGCAGGATTTTTTGATCTGCATTTAGCAGATTGCCTGCTGTGAAAGAGCATAGCACTGCCCCAACATTGTTCCCTCTTCACCTTGTGCTGGTACTCCTTAGCATCAGCCATGTAATGACCACCTCAGCCCCAGCAAAATGCTGCTTTTACTGCTTCACTTAGGATTAGGGTTGAAAAAAACACAAACCCCAGAGCTCCAGGGACGCTGGAACTACAAAAGGCATGCCAAGGTCAGCACGGCACTGCCCCAGTGTTGCTCCCTTCACACTTTACTCCATGGAACCACCCAGGTGCTGAGCACCTCAGCCTTAGGAAAGGCCAGCAGGGGCACTGCCGGCTCCCTCTCTTCGGTGCAGTTCCGGTCACAGCCAGCAGGGGCACTGCTGGCTCCCGGCCGGGCAAGGCGGCTGCGGTGATTCCTCCGCGCCTGCAGGGGGCGCTGTGGCCCGAGCGCAGCCGCCTCACGCCATGCAGTAATGGCGACTCAGTCGATGAGGGAGAAAGAGAGCGTGGCTCCCCTTGCAAACTCATGGGGTGCAGCCGGTCTCAGTGGCGCTCCAGGTGGTTAAATAGACTGTAGCAGGAACCTCGGAGCAGTGGCTGCAACAGCAGAGGTGAGCAGACCCCTGGGAGCCACAAATTGAACTGTAGCACTACCCCCAAATTGGTGGCAGAAGCAGAAGTAGCTGGGGGTCCTGGCAGATGCAGGGCGTCAGGCTGAAGTGTAGCAAAAGCAGTCAGAGAACGGCAGGGCTGGGCAGGGGATTGCTGCTATGCACAGCTCGCTGGCGATGACTGGTCCCGGTGATGCTGTTTGGGTTTTTTGCTTTCTTTCCTTTTATATTTTCCTTTTATATTTTCTCATATATTTGTAGCTTTGTAGCCTATTGTATTAGTGACTAGTTTTCCCAGTAATTTTCCATGGCCTTTCCCTAGGCAGAAAGACAAAACAAATTCAGGACTCCAAGCCCCACGGGGTACAAGGTCCCAGTGCTATTTTGGTTCTTCCTGGGAGCCAAGGCCGAGAACAACTCTTCAAGATACATTTCATGAACAAAGTACAGCTAGTGCCAAGGAGGGGACTCCAGAGAAAGGGCTTGACCTGGGGGGAAATGCATCACACTTGTCCTCCTAACTGGTGCTTTTTATCTATTATGGTAATTTCCTAAAACCTATAAAAATGTACTCATCCCTGTGAGAATGGGCTTTTGTGGACATCTCTCCATAACTGCCCCTGAAGGCATTAAAATAAAGATCCACTCTTACATTGCTTTCTTACTAAAAGCATCTTGAGTTTCATTTCCAAGAAAAAGGTTGGGAAAAAGACAACACCAGGGTCAGGCTGCCATGCAGAGGGAACAAAGGGAGGGACAGAACTTTGGCCCTCTTGATTTTTAGGTAGAAATGAAAGTAATTGGAAATGAAAGTAATTGGAAATGTCACATGTGAATTAACCAAAACCAACCACCCAAATATTTCCTAATTTCCAATTTTTTCCTGACCACCAGTTTGTGTAGTATTTTCCCTGTCCCTGTGCATATTGAAACTTTAGTCTAGGCCCTTTTTGACCTCTTGACTTATTTCTGCAGAAATATGTAAGGCAGGGAACAGGAGGGATGTGGTACCTGGTGGGCCCTGGCATGTGGGAGCTGGGGGAAAGGACTGTGGGAGAAGGCTGGCTGTGTCTGAGTAAATGTAAACACTGAAGAAAGCAGTTGTAAGAGACACTTCTTAACCAGAAGGTGTGACACTAGATGGAATGGTGACAGCTGGGAGTGATACCCAGAGCCTCAACAAAACCCAGTGGCTGAATTTGCTCTGGGATCCCCAGTGCCATCCCAGCAAAGACTTATTTGGTCTCTGGAAGCAGCTGTGGCCCAAGAAGCAAAAGTATTTGCTACTTTGGTGTGTTTACTTCGGGACAGTCATCTGAAAGGTTTTGTTTGTTTCTTTGTCTTGCCTGCAGGCTGCTCTCAGAGTTCCCCACCTAAGCCTAGAAATGGTGGATGCATTTTACCATGTGGTTTCATACGTCCCGGCTTTTGCTCAATTAGGAAATTCCCCAAACTGCTTTTGTGTCTTAAATCCAGAGCCTCTGACCCATACTGAGTGCTTAAGCAGATGGTTCCAGGTGCTAAAGAGTGTAAAATGCTGACAGTGAGAAAGGGGGGAAAGGAGGAGATTGATATCAAGTGAAGAATAAAGTCAAGATGAAATTTCATCCTTTTTATTTTCTTTCTCCTTCTGCATTTTTCTTGAGGAAGGCTGTTGTGTTTCCACAGCATGTCTGCAGTATCAGATCTGTCATGACCTCACAGAAGAGCACCAGGCCTGGGAGGTCTGCTCCTGCATAGAATAGAAAACATGGTCCAAAAACTGTTCTTCCACCTTTAGCAAGTGCCTGTTAAACCATCTGATCAGCCTATGATGCCTTTCTCTTTACCAGAAGATTTGAAATGGCAGGCTGGGGTTGCTATAGCAAATGTGTCATTTCCTTCCCTTTCCAAAGGGTGAACCAGCTGAGGTGTGTGTCATCCTGCATGGAGACAGATAGGACTGGTTTCCCTAAGAGCTTTGGCTTGTAATTCAAGTCAAACAACTGCAGGACTGGGATTTGCCTGCCTTTCCTTTAGCAGTTAACAGGGAGGTGGTGTGTAACTACCAGCACCTCACCACTGGTGTGGTACCTCTGCTGTCACTGGACACCTCTGCAGGACACTCTTACAAAGACACCTTCAGTGAAAATGTGTTCATTGTGAGTGAGATGAAAGTCCCTTTGGAGGTGCCTGAGATTGCAGGAGCCCAATGAAACATGATGTATGATAATTAGGCAACCAAGGTCACGTCAGATTATCCTGTCCCAAGTACTGAAGTACTCTTTTGGCATTTTGCTTTTCAGCCCCTGGAGTATTCCTACAGTATAATGAGCTGGAATTTCAAAACATGGCATTTTATGCATACCATCTTCTCTGTGGGTGTGAGTGCTGCCTGTCTGGACTGTTTTCCTGCCACTAGGAAATGCCCCTCTTCATATATCTGTATATTTGGTGCTGCTCACATACAACTCAGGAGTAAATAGTTTCTCTGCACAGCTTTCTTTTTGTTCTGGCATCTGTTACAAAATGAAAAATGGATCACAACAATTTGATAAAAACAATAAATTCTTCAATAATTGCTTAAAATATATAAAAGACCAGCTTGGTCTTTTAATATCTCCAGATTTTATCCTTTATGTATTTTTCTTTTTACATGAGTAAGATTTTTATTATCAGTTCTGAATTCAGCTTCCTAAATTTTCATTTTGGAAGGAAGAAAGGAGTCAGTGAATCATAAGTACTTGTTACAGCTTTTATTTTGCTACTGTGCTTATGAATGTTTGATGTTTGAAGTGGGTTTATTGTCTCTGACAAAAAGTCCTTCCTGTTCTGCGGTGTGTGCTCATTGTGCAATCAAGTGCATATCAGTAACTTCATTTGTATATGACTGAGAAAGCTCACGTAAATTAGCATGCATAATGAGCTTTGAAACAATCAAAAAGGCTGAGCTCAATGATCAGTGAGAAACCACATAACCAGATGTAGGAGGAATACATCTAATGTGTGCCTAGCTACTATACTTCTAAAACAGAAAATATGGGCAGTGCTCTGCTGTCTCTGTAACACATTTTGTACAGAGTTTTACTCCATTGCTCATAACCAAGAGATCTTTCTGGTTGCTGCCGCTGAGGAATAATTTCCCTCTCCTCCAAATCAGACCATTTAACTTCCTTGAATGATGGCAGGCCCTTCAGTCTGACAGAGAGAACATTGGGTTTCTATAACAGGTAGTTCTGAGTTAAATCACTTCTGCCAGGGCTGTCTTGGGAGGCTGTCAAGCCCTGTGCGCACCAAGAAAGAGCAGGTGCTCTTGTAAGGATAATGACTTGCAGAGACCCATTGCTTTGAGAAGATTTTCCTAAGCTTAGAGGGAATAAAAAACTTCAGAGCCTCAGTAGGAAAATATTCTGCAGCTTGCAGGATTGAGGTGAAATAGTATTTCATTAAAAAACTGTTGGAAATGTTGTCCCTCTCATCCCTAATCAAGTAGTATCTAGTTTAGGTCTTTGGAGTAAGTAAAATGCTATCTCTGGACGTGATTCTGCTTGTGTCTGACAAACCTAATCTTAATATGATAGTCAGTAGGATTTACCACCATCCTTGCTTGGATTTTATAATGTTTAACTTTTTTAATGGGAAAGACCAATGAAAGAACCACTCTTTTGAGTTGTGTGCAACTTTCCATTACTATGCCTTTTCCTCCCTGACTTGACTGCATCTGCATAATTCTCTACCTGCCACAATCTCTATTCTTAAAGCTTGTTTTGTAATGTTGAGAGGGTTCTAAACAGATTCTTCTGCATCACAGGGGAGGATGAAAAATTGAGAAAGTCCTGAAGTACAAAACCTCTGGAGGGAAAACGAGTTTACAAAACTGACGTATTTTTATGTGCAGTTTCTGACACCTTACCTCATAAATTTACTCTTCTTGAGATTGCAGGGACTGAACTTCAATACACACAGAAAATTCTTACAGCTTCCAGAATCCACTGGATCTCATCAGAGTATCCTAGCTGTTAGCCATTCACAGAGAAGTGGTCTTTTTACAGTCTGATGCAGCAATCAGACATCAATTATGGTAGGAATTGCAACTTGTTGGGGATGAGACTGGCACGATTTTTGATAAAAAGGTGCATTTTTTAGTTCACAAAAAAGGAAAAAATGTAGGAAAGATGAATTAAAATTTTGTCCATGGTATCTGTTCCAAGATCATGATATGTGCCTTGTAAGTGTAGACATATTCCTTTCACTTAAAAGCATAATTTTATTTAACTAAAAGCACTGAAGATCCTTACATGCCTCACTGAGGGATCTCAACATATCATGTTGAGTACAGCTGTCCTATTACCTGAGCATTATATCACTTTTATGTTCTGATTCATAGTTTACTACAAAAAGGGAGGTTGGTGGCTGCCACAGAGGTTGACTTCTGTGGGATCTATGTCCAATTTTATAATCTCCTCTATCAAAGTATGCTTAATAAGCAGGTAGAGAACTTACCTACTTATACCAACTTCAAAATAAGAGACTACATAAAAAGGAGAATACTTGCTCAAAAAAAAAAAATCAGAAGGCTTAGCTGGGGGAATTCAGTCCTTGCAGATGGCATGGAGACCTTTTGGGGACATACTGGAAGCATTCAAGAAATGCATACCCATGTGAAGAAAGCCTTAAGAAAAGGTGAGAGGATGCTGCCGTTGCTAAACAGCAGGATTAAACAGATTATTAAAGCAAGAAGGCATACTTCAGAAAGTTGAACTTTCTTTCAAAGGAAGAGTTCAGTGTATTGGTAAAATGATGCCCCTGGGGGAAAGAAACCAATTCCAGTGTATAAAATTACAGCCTCTGACTTGATCATTATATGTCAATGCATTCACTATGCAATACCAAAATCTCAGAATTACAACAGATAATTCTGTCAAAATTTCAGCTCAGTGGTGATAAAAATAAAAGCAAATTGATTCCCTTTAGGTAAAAAAAAAAAAAAAAAAAGAACACTACTTCACCACTGGATGAATCTGTGCTGACAAGCCTGCACAGTTCTGGTCCCCACCTGAGGAAGGAGAGAGAACTCTGAAAGGTTACCTAAGGAGCCACATGGATGGTGAAAGGTTGCTGGGTAGAACAAGAGGTATAACTGGGAGCCCTGTAAAATTGTCAGTCAAGGTCAGGGGATAAACAAGGAGTGTTTGCTCACAGTCCTTTCCAGTCTAAGGTGCAGAGGTGAACAGCAGGATAACCAGCTCTCAACAACAACAACAACAGCAGCAACAATAACAAGGTGTTTCTTCACATAGCCTGTAATTGTGCTGTGGGATTTCTTGCTGCATTGTGCAGCGGGTGGTAAAAGTTCATAGGACTCGGAGGGAGCCTGCACAGGCTCATGGAAGAAAAATCTACCAAGATTAAACATTCAGCAATCATGTCTGACTGAGGAAATGCCTGAGGAGGCCGTGAGAACATCAGTGGGAAATACCATCATATGCTTGTTCTGGAGATTTTTGTAATCTTCTCACGAGTCTGCTTTTGATCACTGTGGGAGGCAGGACTCTGAGCTGATGGACCTTTGCTCTGACCCAGTATGATCACGCTTGTGCTATCCAGTGGAGTTGTATATAATTGTAGACTGAGGACTTTTCTCGAGATTTGCAAGGAGATAAAAGTACCTAGTACTTTTATTTCTATTTTTCCCTGCTTAAAGTATTATAAAGGCAAATTGTGAGGGAAATGTTTTCCTCAAATAAAGAATTGTGTGTTAATAGGAAGTAAGACAAAATGCAAATATCAGATGCCTCATCTTTCTTGTTCCTTGTTGCCAGTGCTGTTTCCATTTTCTTCACACCAGGGCTTAGTGTGACACTAAATCACATTTAACCTCATTTGAAGTTCTCTGCCAAGTGCAGTCCCAGAAGCTGTTATTTGCCCCTGTAATTTTCTTGCTAGTCCTGCAACCGATACAAACTCCAGGTCACTTTTAAAAGCACTTGCGTGTGTTTGACAAAAACAAAAGAACAAGATCCTTGCCTCAGAATTGCCTTTCAAAGAAGGATCTGCAGCTACAGAAAAAGTTGCAGTGTAGATTGCTTTTTATATTGCAAGAACTGGTTGAACAGGGACTTTTTTTTTTTTAAAAATATGACAATGAAGAACAGAAGGATTGAGAATGACAAAGAGGCTGCAGTGAAATGACAAAGTCATGTCTAAGCTTGGTTGAGTAATATATTTGCAAGATGCATATAGAGCGCAATAAAAGCTTTATGTGTGGCATTGCACAGCACAATGCAATCCAAGCATGAGGAGTCAGCTGGCTCTTGGAAGCGCTTGTACAACTGTATTGGAAGAGCAGTTAGATGGTTTAGCTGGGTGCTGATGTCCCCTGCATTTCTGTGTGAGTCCAGGTCTCATGAAAATCAGTGCGGAGCGCTCCTGCTAAACCTGGCTCTGGACTCCAAGAATCCTGTCATTTAGTTTCCAAAATTTCACAAGCACCTCTGAAAACTTTGGAAAGCTTTAGTGGCTCACCCACTTTGTATAGGCAATTATCTTAATATCAGGACTAGGAGGCAGTAGAGCTTCTGAATTATTATCCAGTCAATTAGCTACAGTAACATTTCTCTCTGTGAGCTTTCCTCACAAAACATATGTTTTGCTGTAAATGTCCCCAGTCAGAGTCGCTTTCAATGTGTATCTAGGTCACTAATATTTGTGTCTATTTGTTTTAATCAAGTCTGCCACTATCCCTCTTAGTTGCCACCATGTTGGGTTACAATGAAGTGCAGGTAATTTTGTTATAGAGCATTTGGAGAATTTTGAGGTCACCTTACTTCCTTTTTTAATACAAACATTTTGATTTCTTTTCTGAGAGACATTTTAGTCCTCAGGGTATGTTTCAGCCTACCAGAGTGTTACAGACAGGGTGCACCATGTGCTGCCTCTGTTGAGTAACTCTGATTCAGAGAGCATTTGCTTCACAGCTACGACTCCCGCAGCTCCTGGATGCTCAAAGCTGCAGAGTGAGTAAAGCCTACCCTCAGAGGCACTCTTCCTTCCTCTATTTGCCTTGAGCTCCTGGGAGAACAATGTCCTCTGCGCTGCTTCCTCCTTCCCTACCATGCGGCAAAGGACCTAGCCACTGACAGCTATTTAAAAAAATTCCCATGATCACAGCTTATTAACTTGATTCTCCATCAGGAGTTCTAGAAAGCACAATCTACAGAAAGTTATATTGAGAATAATGAAAATCTGAGACAGAATGGAATCACACTGATGTCACCAAAATGGATTTATTCTGCATGACAGATGTTGGCGTTTCTGCTAACTTTCAGTTTTGGTTAATTACCCTTCTGAGCTCTCTTATCACCTGGCAGCAGTTTTGACTGATCAACATGTCTGTCATGGTTGTGTGCAAGATATTTAGGTGGAGGGGAGATATAGCATCAAATGGAGTTACATAATGCCAAATTATACACCTGTGTGGTCGAAGGCACCTTGAATGAATGACACTGGCAAAAAAAAAGCTGGTGTCTTGTTAGGGAAAGTAAAGATGAGTCTTGCTGACAATACTCATGTTCCAATGACAATGTTCCAAGGAAATAGGCAGCTTTAAGTAATCATTCTCACTTCATGTTTCTTCATTTTAGTGCCATTCTGGTAAGCATTCAGTGCTAGATGCTATGATTTCAACTCTAATAATGCCTTTCCCAAACAATGATTTATAGGAATACAATTTTCTGCCTTGATTTAGGTCCAATGACACATAGTACCTACTTAGCATAACTGAGAAATAGATTTATACTGGCATGCAAAATCTGGACAGCTTTGATGAATAAGATGTCCTGATGCCTCTAAGTTAGGACCAACAATAAATGATTGACAGTAGCTAGGTAGAGACTTGGGAGCTATTCTGCGGAAGCAGTAGTCCAGCATCTTGGTAAGACAAGTATTCTGGAATTAATTTTATTGGGTTTGTTTGTTTGTTTGTTTGTTTGTTTGTTTGTTTTTGTTTTTTGTTTTTTTTTTTCCCCAAGGATTGATAACAGATGCTTCTCTCTTTCCTCATACCTGGCTTACTTTCAAAGTCAGAGCACAATGTACCACATATCAAATATCAGTTTGGCCTCTGAGTTGCCTTTTCCTCATCATATTAGATGGGACTCCCATAGTTAATTGAATGTTGTTCTTATTCACAAAACTCATCTCTATTTTTTAGGCACACATGCATTTTCCTTGGAGGATATTCCTAATGGATGGAGGATTTTTTTCCAGTCACTATCAACAATGCAATTAATTTAAATTACAACATACAAGTACAGTGAGACAGTAGCCCTGTACTTATGTCCAAAGACAAAAAGACAAGATGATTTTATGACACAGGAGGAAAGTAAACTAGGACTATCTTTTTTCCTGTCTTTGTTTTTTTAAAGGACAGAAGTGAAAAAAATCTCTCCCCTTTCTGTCCAAAAGCCGTTTTTACCATTTGCATCACAGCTGATCTTTCTTCAGGCATAAAAGAGCATTTTTATTGATAATAAACCTATACCTAGCATTTTTCTAGTGTGCTAGAGCTAGACAATTTTTATGCATGGGCATGTGTGTTTTAGAACCATGGTGCTAAAAACTTGAAACCCATTTGTATTTGTAAAACAAAAGCCCATGTGCTGACAATGATGAGATTTGCTATTACTGGTGAAGCTCTGACAGCAGACCTTCAGAGACCTTGCCTTCCTCCCCAACTGTGCCGGTGCAGCCTGAAGAGTTGCTCATGCAGAGCTGGTGGTGATGTACTTTCTCCTGGAAGTTGTCCTGAAGCCATAGCCATGCTGGGGAGGAGCACACTGGCTGTCAGGCCTTGTTAGCTCAGAGCAAGCTGGTATCTCTGACAGCTCAGTTTGTTTGGGACTGTACAGATTCTGTGTAGGACTCCTCCTAATATTTACAGCTAAATAAAAACCAGCTTCCAGGCTGTACTTCACCAAGTGCTTCCATTCTGGATGTGTTTGTGAGGAATGGCTCCAAGGGGCACCTAAGTCTACCAGAAACTACATAAAGATTTGATTCAAGGAATGGGGAGAGATTCAAATTGTTTGTGATGGAAAACAAATGCTAAGATCAATTTTTAAAGTAAAATGAGTGGCAGATTTCTGTAACAGCACTTTTGACAGTGACCAAGCAGAGATGCTGTTGATGAGATCCACTTGAGGAAAGAAGCAATAAAACAAAGGATTTAACTTCTGTGCAATTTTATCCCCATCTCTGCTGTGTCTGAGTTCCCACTGCAGTCAAAAAATAGGCCTTTTTTCCCCTATGCCATGCTCTGAACAATCCTGGTGTAAGGCTGCAATTGCACAATAGCCTGTCACATGTCTTTTCTCATTGTGCATCTCGTGAGATGATATTAAGGAAAGAAAACATTTCCTTGTGACTTCCAGTAGAATGTGGCAGAAATGCTTGACTCAAGTACTGGCTGGTTGCAGGATGACAAAAAGGCATGCAAACAATTGCTGAGGATTCATGATCTGGTTGTATCACTTAACTTTCTGAGATCTTTTCTGATACTGTGGAAGCAACATTAAAGGCAGAATAGGCTGACTGAAACTGAGGACTCAGAGTATCAATACAATTCTTCTCTACAAAGAATTTTGTGAGCCATAAGGATGCAAGAATATTCCAGACTGACTGAAAAGATGAAACATAAGAAAAGTCTCTGCCTTGTCCATGCATTTTTCTCCTGTCCTTCTCTTTTACTTTCCTTTTAAAAAATATTCTGCCTTTCTTTATTTTTGCTTATTATTAACTAAGTACTTTTGCTTTTCTCTAAAGGCTCGAGATTACCTTCTGCTTCAATACAGTTGTTTTTTCCCCTCTTTCAGTATCTGTTCAGCCTGTTTACTGATGCTGCATTCCAAGTGCATTCTTCTCAGTCATGTGACCCACCCCTGTAATTCAGGTTCCATAAACAATGTTAAATATGGTACTTTAATAAATGGAAAATTGGGAAGCCCATTAGATGAATTGTAGCAGAATTCTTCTTAACCCTCCCACTTGGCTCAACTTTGAGCAGTCGAGAACAGAAATTTGAAAGATTGCCATCAGAGAGGTCCTTCTGAAAGCAGAAAATGGAACATTGTCTTTTAAAAAGCCTTGTCCCCAGAAAACACAAGAAAGGAAGTGAAAGTGCAAGATGATGCAGTGAGGGTGAAATCTCTGCACATAGGCACTGGAAAACACTGTTGTCATGCAATGGGTCAGGGAAGAAACAATGGTCAATGGGTATGTCCCTATAAGGCCAAGGCATTTTAAATTGACAAGTCTGAATCCGTCACAGAAAATTGGTGTGTTTGCGTAAAGAGCTCCTACCAGATTTGCTCCATTCTGGTCTCCAGGTATCTGTATCCCAGGGCTATCTCCCATCCATTACTACCACAGTGGAAGACACCCAGTCCAATCTTGGGAGCCCATGGTCTTTGCCTCTAACTAATTTATGAACTCTGTTGAGGGAACAGTTCCAGGACAGAGCAGTACTGGGTTGCAGGTGGGCTGGAAATCAGGGATGCAATTTCTCTGTGTGGAATGAGCAACAGCTTGTGCATCATCCTGGAACTGGACTGTTGTGGGAGAGTCCTGGCCTCAGCATGTCCCAGTCCTACACACAAGGGGTTTCTTGTGGTGATCCCTGAGATTCAGCATAGCAGTTATTTCCTCCTGAGAGAAGAAGTAAGCTCCGTGCCCCTGCCTTACCTTGTGCTGGCCATTGAGCATGATAAGTATCTGTAGAAGCAACTTCTGCTTTTAAAATTCCAGTATTCCTGGAGCTCTAGGCTTTGTGGTTTTCTTAAAGCATAAATCAAACCCTAATGTGGGAACTCAGCGCATCACCTCGGATGCTCTGAGTCCCAGGGAGAGCCCCTGGGGGGCTCAGAAGTCCTGGAATGTAGCCAAAAGTACCTGGTGGCTTGATTTTGACCCTTCGAGAGTCATACTATCTCAACATGAGGATTCACAGGTTTCTGAGGTGTAAATGGTGAAGGACAAATACTTTTTTAGACTAGAACATAGGTTTTAGGATTTTGGTACAAGGGGGTACAATGGAGACAAGATGGAGAATTTAGGCCCGACCTCGTGGTTCTTCTTCTTCTTCTTGTCATCCATTTTCTGTGTGATGTATGCACTTTGGATTGGCTTATACTAAAGGTGCACTGTTTAACAAAGGTGATGGGAATTGGTGAAAAATTGTAAATATCATACACGTAATTATCAGTATAAGAATGTTCTACCGCCCCAGGGGCGGGGAGTTTGCGTGTGGCTGCCTTGCTGGTCGGATCTCAGCTGGGCAGAAGAAAAACCTTTTAGATAAGATAAAATAAACAACCCGAGAAAAAGATCAAAAGAAGAGTCCAGACTCATCTGTTCATCACAGGCTGTCTGCGGACCACCTTACGCGTGTCCGACAGAGACAGGCAGCCGATCGGACACCTAAGACCAAATCTAAGCCTAACACTAACCCTAAGTGGAGCAGTAAAAGGAGCATGAGCTGAGGCTGAGGTGGCCAGCACATGGCTGATGCTGAGGAGAAAGGGGTGGAGGGAGCAATGTTGGGGCAGTGCCATGCTGCTCTTGGAATGTGTTTTGAAGTTCCAGTGTCCCTAGAGCTCTAGGCTTTGTGGCTTTCTTAATCCCAACCCTAAGCATAACCCTAACCCTAAGAAAAGCAGTAAAAGCAGCATTTGGTTGAGGCAGGTTCCAAGCAGAAAGATGGGGAGGGAACAATTTTGGGGCAGTGCCGTGCTACCCCTAGCATGCCTTTTGTAGTTGCTGTGTCCCTGGAGCTCTAGGCTTTGTGGCTTTCTTAATCCCAACCCTAAGCATAACCCTAACCCTAAGAAAAGCAGTAAAAGCAGCATTTGGTTGAGGCAGGTTCCAAGCAGAAAGATGGGGAGGGAACAATTTTGGGGCAGTGCCGTGCTACCCCTAGCATGCCTTTTGTAGTTGCTGTGTCCCTGGAGCTCTAGGCTTTGTGGGTTTCTTAACTCTAAACCTTGGTGGAGCAGTAAAAGCAGCCTTTTACTGTGCCTGGTTCCAAGGAGAAAGATGTGGAAGGAACAATGTTGGGGCAGTGCCATGCTTTCCTTGGCATGCCTATTGTGGTTCCAGTGTCCCTGGAGCTCTAGACTTTGTGGGTTTCTTAATCCTAATCCTAAGCATAACCCTAACCCTAAGCAGAACAGTTAATGCAGCCTTTTTTTCAGGCTGAGGTGGCCATGACCTGGCTGGTGCCACGGAGAAAGGTGTGGAGGAGGTCATGTTAGAGCAATGCTGTGCTTCCCTTGGCATGCCTTTCATAGCTGCATCAAAACCCTTCATCTGTGGCTCACACTGACTGCATTCGGATTGTCTCTGTAATTGTTCTTTCCCCGTGTCCAGTTGCAAGCCGTTTTGTAATGCGTGTGAAAAGCCACGGATGGCGTAGTGCCTAGAACAAATTCTCTTTTAGCATTAACAAATACTGACCTTCTCTTGAAGCATTTTGTACATGACCAGCACTTTGTTAGCATGAGTCATTATCTACAAATTATGGAATATGTGCCCATACTTAGACAGCAGAGCGTGTTTGAGGTTACAAGGAGTTATTGCAAGGAGATAGAGGTATATAGTGTTTTGAGGCTTCTTTGTGCCTGTCGCTTCCCAGAAATCCTTTTTTTTTTTGTTTGTTTTGTTTTATTTTAGTTAAACTTTACTTGAGCATAAGATTTGTCCCTCAGATTTGAAGCAAGTGTATTTTAGACATAACATGATTTAGCTATGACGTATAGAATACAAGGTAAAGGTTTGATCTTTAAAACCTGCTGAATTTGAATGACATTTAGAAGAAACTTTCTTAAAGCATCTAATATATAAAGCAAGTATGTGAGCTGCTGCACTGAGAGCATTCAGGGTCTCTTCCTTCAGGAATGTGCTTTTGCTGCCTGGGACAGGAGACAGGCAGGGCAGTGCAACTGACACACGTTAAAAATCTGCCTCATTATTTTAAAATATGATGTCCAATTACTAGTGGGCCACCTACTTTTTACTCAGAAGATGTGAAAAAAACATTTATTACATGAATAATGCATTTTCCTGTTTTTATATACAATATGCCATTTCTTGTCTTCATATACACGTAGATGAAGTACAATATGCAGTTAGTACATTCTGAAATAAGCAGCATTGGTTAATCTTAGAGATTAAGTTCAGGTCTTTTTGAAGTGAGTTTTACAGGGTTTTAATGTCTTTCTTTTTCTTCTATGCTGAAAAAAGAACAAAGTAAAATTGAATGCAAAAAATTAGACATTTGATTTGGGTGGAAAGGAGTAATGAAAGGTTAAGTACTCTATGTTGTAAGCACGGGAATTATGATTAGGCAGGGTTTATTTAACAGGTGTGACCTACTAACTTTTGCACAAGAATGATAAGCACAAGCTGTACCTGAGGAAACCAGATCCTTTTCAGGGTGAGATTGGTATTCACACTCCCCATTTCTTCTGCTTTACATCACAACCCATAAATGATACCAGCAGAGTGAGAGCAAGCAGGGTGAGCAAGGTTTCCTCCCAAGGCAGAAGCACATACGCTGTCCAGATGTGTGTCATCTTCACTGATTTTGGTGGCCAAGAACTGTGAGCTGCCTGTCATAGATGCTGTTCTTCTCCACCTCACTGCAAGACACTAAGGGTGACTTCTCTGTAGCCATGTTTGCAGAAGAGTCCCAACACTTTGTCACTCTTCTGTGATGTGGCACTTGACTTCTTCAGAGAGAAAAGAAGAACATCCCACTGCATCTAGATCAGCCCAGAAACAGATGAAAGACTTGCAGTGCCATTTCCCAAGAAACAACTAAAACACAGTTTAATCCCAAATAGAATGGATTTTCCACATTATGTGGAGAAAAAAACTTCTAACCCTAGCTGCCCCCCCTCCCCAACATGCTTTGTCATGCTCACAGAGTGACTAGTACTTCTAAAACATGTATGGCTAAAAGCCTTGACCTAGTTTCATATGCTAAATCTGGGAACAAAGAAAAAGTCTGGGGCAAGGAAAGAACAGGATGGCACCACTGCTCTAAACCCACAGTTCTACATTATCCTCTTCATCCTGCTTCCAACATCTACTTTTAAGACAGCAGTTGCTGTGGGAGTGCTTTACAGTCTTCTGTAAGGTAACCTTTCTGCTGCACCCAGTGCTTCTGCCTTTTACTCAGAGACACTGCTAGGGCCTGGGTGAGCCAGTAAGGGGGAAGCAGACTGCTATCCACAGTCTTTCCTTCATCCTGCTGCAGCTCAACTCTGTGTAACATGAAGACAGCAAAATCAGGAAAGTAAGAGGATTCACTTGACCAAACACAGATTTTGACAATGTCATCACCTCCCCTGCGTCCCTGGGGAGAGAAAGAGGGTCTTCCAGGACACGAAACATCTCATCCAAACCCAGGAGTCTGAAACAAGTCATCCCTTTCAAGCACCGCTTGATGATCAGGGGAATCTTCTCAGATACAGGTGACTACAGTCAGATGGGCTATTCTCAAACAGTTCCCATTAACATTAATTAATTTTAGTCTTATGGAAATGCATATATATATTTCCAGAAAGATCTACATTATAACTGTCTTCTGCTTCTCCCCCAGAGTCAGTAGTCGGTAGCTCCTTCCTTCCTTCCTTCCTTCCTTCCTTCCTTCCTTCCTTCCTTCCTTCCTTCCTTCNAGCAGCTCCGTGGAGCTCCCCTTTCCCTGAAAAGCCTGGAAACAGAGGAAGCAGTTCCTGCCTGAGGCTGCACGCAAGCAGCAAATGCCACAGCTGAATGTTGTTTTCCTGTCCCCTCTGAATGCTCCGTCAGCTCCCTGCAGCCCTGGGAATAATCCCCCCTCCCTCCCTCCCTCCCTCCCTCCCGCAAGAATAGTTCAGAAGATAAGAAAGCAATTGAATTAACTCCTGCTATAGCCCTCTAAATGCAGGCAAGCTGGAAGCTAAATTTCTGCTTTTATTATAACTAATTGGCAGTTGCTGTCTGCAAGGTGCTTCTTGGCTTCAGTTAAACAAAACCAGAAAATGAAACATTAACTGATAATAACTGATAAAGCAGGGATGAAAAAAGACCAGAGGAGTGGAAAGGGCAGGAGCAATTCTTAATTAAAGCATTTTCTCCAGCAACTTGCAGCTGCCTTTCTGGCATGAGTGCCAGTTTCTGTGGCAGTCTGTGCAGGGCAGGTTGATGCAGGTGTGAAAGGTGTGCTGCAGTGGTCCCCATGCTGCAGGGGTCCCTGCTGCAGGGGTCCCTGAACCCATACTGAACCCATACTGCAGCTGAGACCCAACCCAGTTCCCATACTGCAGCTGTCCCCACATTCACTGCTCTCTGGACATCCTCACATCTGCTTCCCTTCAGTAGGTGAGGTTTTGATCTCAGCTTCCTTTGTTTCAATCTGAAACACAGAAAAGCAGCATATCAAGTGATATGGAAGGGAAAAGGAAAGTGAGTGTGGCTGAGCCACAAGCTGATGGAAAGACACAGGCAAGGGTCAAAGCACAGGAGAAGAACAGGCAACTTAAAACAATTCAGTGCAATTAAAGAAATAAAAGGGCATTCATATGTATACACACGTTTTCTAGGATGTGTCAGTTTCTTGGATGTTTCATTTTAAAGTGTAGAAGGACAATGTGTAACTGCTTAGAAGTTAATACATTAACTTCCTTGTAGAAGTGTAATAGTAGAAATCTACAAAATATTACAGGGTACTGAAATATTTTCTTGCCGTCAACAAGTTACAGGTTCAAGAGGTACAAACCAGTATCTGATCAGGGTGCACAGCATTAGGACTTGCAGACCTCTGTCTTGATTATCCCAGTAGAGTCAGTGGTCTGGAATGCCTTCTCTGCCACAAGATGAATGCTCCTGAAATGCACCATGGCTTTATTCTTTACTCAATGTCCTTGTGACTCCAAGAGTAGCAGGAAGTCCATGGCATGAACTGCAGGTGGATAGGTTCTGCAGCTGAACTCAGCTCCTTGGTGCAGATAAATCATATTTGATTCAGTCCTTGATGATAAACTAGGATGGCTTTGAAGAGTTACTATGGCAAGTGACCATTCTTGGTCCTAACTCCCAAATGAGTTCAGGGCAGGAGGACACTGAGACTCTTGAAGCCACAGACTGAAACAATCTGAGGTGGGGGCAGCAGGACCTTGAAACTTAAGTCTACTAAAATAATCTTCTCTGGAATTGCTATTATCTCTTCCCTTATTGTGTCCAGAGAAAACTCCTTCTAAATCTAAGAGTAAAGCGTGGCCTGTGTGCAACTTTTTATGATAATACATAAAATACTATAAAGCTTAAAAGCTTCTCAGGGCAGTCTGAGACAAAAAAACCCAGCTGCTTAGACAACACCCAACAAGACTAGGCAGATGAAGGAAGGAAAACAGCCTGTACAATAAGCCTCTGATGGGGCTACATTCCAGCAACTACCAGCCAGATAAGAGCAACCCCAAACTGGTGTAGCTCCACATGCCTGCAACTGGTGTGCAGTTAAACAGCAGGGGAGGGCTGATGAGCACCTTCTCGACTTTCATAGCTCACTGGGCTTGTTACTACAGCTTCCAGCCTCAACACAAGCTTTTGCCTGAACCTTAACACATGTTTTCCTGTGTTTCCTGCTGAGCCTCTCTATTGCTGGGGAGCTAGATGATCAAAAGCAAAACCAGTGTGCTGGGGGGCTATTTCTAAACCCATCTGTCTGCTGGTGCTAACAGAGTCACACAGGGAGTCAGCAGAAGGGCACACCTTGCTAGACACAAGTTTTGAGGAAGGAGATACTTGTGACATGGTCAAAAAATTGTGCTTTCTCAAAGGAGCAATTGACACAGGGTCGTCTCCTAAGCTGCTGTGTGCTCTTTTTCTTTCCTTTCCTAACTTCCAACAAGTCACATGTCTGCAGCTTATTAACAGGTTTCATTTAAATCTTAAATAAATAAAATTGGAAGAGTAAACAACCCTCACTACCTAAGCTTAATCATTAAAGAAGTGGATTTACATCCTGAAAATGAGATTATGTGTTTGCTTTTCCCTTACACATAGTGCTGGGATTAGAAGCAAGAACATTTTCAGGATTTTCTTTCTCTGTATGCTGGCTTTTGCAGTAGACTCTGTGCATATTCTCCATCCACCAAAAATTGCCTGAAGACTGGCAGAACACACAGCTCAAGGCACTTTCAGACTATCACCCCCTTTACAGACATGTATTTACCTTTACTTAGCAACATGCACTGACTGGGGACTCCGGCCCCCAGGAACACTTTTGCAAACATAATGCAAACCTGGCATTAGCTGCAGGGTTTTTCTCTGGTGACAGGGATGTCATCTAAGAAGCTTCTTAGGCTATAGTAGTGCCCAGTGAGCTGACCTCTCAGGGCATTCTGGTACATATGATGACACAGCCTAAGAAAAGTATAATTTAAATATGTAATTTTGTGCAGGGAGTCATCAGCCCAGATAAGTTCTACCTTTGCTGAACTTCCTTCTGTATGGACATTATTTGCATCTTCAACAGCCAAATTTACAAGCTATGTTTCCTCTGTACTGTGATGACCAGCATGATAAAAATTGTAGCATTTAAGAACTAAGGTGAATTTTAGATTTAATGCCTTTCATCTTACATGTGTCTTTACAATGCTTTAGAAAAATCCACAAATTAATACAGTAGCCACTTTGTGGTAGCTGCTGATACTTAAGTTACAGTAAGGCAGCAGAAGCAGGAAGGAGGTAAGTGAGATGATGAGTTAATTGCAGAACTGGGGATTTGACAGTGTGCCCCTGAGTCAGATTTCATCAGTCATCAGCTGGAACTCTGCTCCAACTCCTGGGGTCCCCTCAGTGTGGCCTTACCCACCCTCTGTTACCTGGGATAGAGGCAGTCTGTACCTGCAGTGTGCCACAAACCCACACCGTTTGCAAAACACTTTGCTTCCCGGAACAGCTGTCCTGCTCACAGCACTCTCCTTGCCGAGGTGTTTCCCCAGGCTGCTCACATGCACCTTTCCTTATCTGGGCATGTGAAATGGCACCTGGATGCTGCCCACATGCCGTGGTCTTGCCCAGGCTTTTGACAGAGTGGAACATACACTTCTAGGTGGCTTCACAACAGGCTACACACCCAGTAGAAAGGACACACATAAACTAGGCTGTGGGGTTATGCCAAGTGTGGTCTGTTTCTTAGTGAAAATAGACTAGAAAAAGCCCATTTCTGTTTTTAATTTCTTCTTTATTGCCATTTGTGCTCAATTTCGAGATATTGTGTGCAAGAGAAAGGTCTCAAAAACATAAACTTATCTGGGAATAAAACCAATAAATACTGGACATTTACATATGAACACAGAGTTAAAAAAATAAAATCAAGTCCAACTCTGTTTGAACTTATGTTTCCTCACAAATTGTTTTACAAGCTATATTGAATTCACAGGATAGCGCATCCCGCTCATTCATTCTCTGTTCTACTGCACGTTATTTCCACTACAATTTATCACTCATATCAGTGATGTTTATCTGGTATTTCTGCTGAAGTACCAAAAAAGTGTTGGTGCTGTTGCTTAGCATCCCACCATCAATCCTTTCTCCTCATAAGGAAACCAAGGGGTATAGTTCCTACTCATCAGCATGGCTTGTACTTCTTGTATGTTATCCCACTAAACCACTGAAAATGTTCTTTTCCTCACCTTGCAAAATAGCTTACAGGCGTATTCACAATATTCTGAATAAAGAGACTGTAAGTTCGTACTATCCACATAAAGGAGATGACCTCAGAACAAGAGTTAGGTTTAAATTGGGATGCATTTGCATGGAAATGGCCGTACTAGGTCTATATTAAACACTTATTACACATACAGTAAACATCTATATCAGATATACTTACTTATGGCAATATTCAACAATAATTCTTCTTTTGAGTTTCAGAACTTTACCCTATAAAGAGACAATATTTTCTTCTTACCATCATGTAGGACTTACTTGCACTCTAAATCTAGCAAAGCCAAAACACTTGTAACATTTTCTATTCATATAATTTTAAAAACCCCTCTCGACTATGTACAGTATTACAAACATGTGAACTATGAAACTCCAAAATCTTAAGGAGGTTGAACATTAAAAAACATTTCAACCAGTATGCCAGGCCCTGTAGACAGCTAAAATTATTTTATTGAAGTCTGGTTCATACAGTTTTGTTCACAAATTGTGTAGTATTTCCCCAAAAGAGCCTGTGGCTTGCAGCTACTTCCTTGTACACTCACAAAGTTTACTGGGATGGCCAGAACCTTAGGAGTATATTAAACTAAATAATTTATGCTGGTTATTTTAAAAACAGAATAGGCATTAGGGAGCTGTATAAAAGAAGTTTGATTTCACTACCTGGTAAATTCTTAAAGGCTGTGCCTAACCTGTAATGCAGTCAGCACAAGATGCAGAACCACAAGCAGTTTAATACAGGATCTATGTCCTCGCCTTTAGACACTGGATAAATAAGAATTTGCAAAAGACAAAATCTATAGTCATAACTGTATGTTTACATTTATTATTTTTAAAATAACTATCACATCTTCTTCTAAAATTAAAATATTTATTGAAATATTTATTAGAGGAGCCTTTCTCACAAAGTGTCCCTCTCTAGCTAGGACCACTGTTGGACATTTCATATGCAAAAGCCCAGAGCAGTTCTGTATCCATCAGCAGAACTACAGCCAGAATTTATGTCCACACCTAGGCTGGAAATAGTTTAGGAGCAATGTTCATTAGCATTCACAGCCTTAATCAGCCCTGTGCCTGTGGACTGCTGCTGTTTTCCATGCCCCTCTCCATCCATCACGAGCCTTGCAGCCATTCCCCTGGGAGACCATGGGGAAACTGTGCAGCAGAAGAAGGAGCCAGGCCACTGTCTAGACACCTGGCCACATTCCAGCCTCTTCCCCTCTGCTGTGCAGTTTCCACACCAGCCACTGGCTTACCCTTCCCCTTAGAGTAACCACTGAGAAAGTACAGATGCTAACTCAAAGCTGCCACTTCACCTACAGGCCAAAACCCAACAGTCCCTCTCAAAATCACTTTTTGAGGGATCATCCTGATGTACTTACAGGGCTTTGCAGCCTGCTGCCCAGTGCTTCTCTCTTCTGAGTGAAAGAGTTCAGCATCCTATCTCGGGGTCACTATTTGTCCAGCCGAGGGAAAATGAAAGCCTCTGGAAGCCTAAAGAGGGAGAGGGAGGCATGGGAGCTGAGAAGACTCACCTTTTGAAAGGTGAACTGATAACTGGTTCACTATTAGTAAATCACTCAACTTCTTTAGTAACTTCTCCAACAACATGCATTTTACTGATTCCTTATATATAACAGGTATAAATACACAGGGCCTTCTGGATCAGCTATCAGAGATGAGGTGAGTTCTGGAGAAAGTCATACAGTTTATGTGTTTTTAATTTCAGTGCAAGTGTAATATATGGTGAAACAAATAATGACAAAACAAAAAAACCCCAAAAAACCTTTTCATACTGGCATTAAAATAGTAATAGGAACCATGAGTCTGCCTGGGCCAAACTAGACACAGTGAATGCCCTTTTATTTGTTTCTTCAAACCAGGTGGTTCAATTAGCACACAGTGCTCTGTGATAAACCTCCAGCTAGCCAGCACTGAATAATATAAAAAAAAAAAAATCTGTCTTGCCAGTACCTTGTTAGTACACAGTACCCCATGTAAAAGCCAGGAAGTAGTAAGTGGGCATAAAACTATTGAGACCAATCTCTGTTCTACAGGAGGAGAAAAATCATATTTAATGGCCTTATTCTGGCCCACTTATTATTTGTCCAAATTTTGCAGTGTTTTCAATTGTAAACTCGATGATGCTTAGAAACTCCTGAGAAGTATCTGGATTTTCTCCTTTAGTTAACAAATTGTTTTCTCCATGGGTTTTAATGTGAAACCAGAGTCATATAGAACCGTAGAACGGTTTTGGTTGGCAGGGCCCTTAGAGATTATACAGCCCTGCCATGGGCAGGGACACTATCCACTAAACAAGGTTGCCCAAAGCCCCATAAACCTCGTCTTGAATGCCATCGCAGCAGCCAACCTCTGTTTTACTCCCAGATTTTCCAAATTTCTTTCATCTGCTGAACTGCTCTGACTTGTTAGGCTTAACATGTCATTCCTAAAATACTGTGAACATCAATTCTGTGCTTGCTGTCATAAAGACTGGCAGCTCTTCCTAATAAACCATTGCAGATTTGAAATTCTGTGTGTTTTTGTTTACTCTGGTTTTATGCTATAATAATTCACTGGGATTATTGAAAGTCACAGAATAAAAACATTTCTCATTGAGCACAGGCATAATGAAACTGTAGCAGCAGCTGACTTAGAGGCAGTGCCCTATTTATAAATCAGACTGCATTCTCAACATTCAATCAGCTGCAAATATGAATATTTACAGATAGTCACATTTTTCAAATATGTACAAATAATTGTTTTTCTAGATTACTTGTCTGTAAAATCAGTTGCCTCCCCACAAACACAAAAAACTACACTCATCCCCTCACAACTCCATTGGCTCTTCGTATGAAGGAGCCTCAGAACTATCTATAGTTCTATATATCAGCATATCTATATAAAAATAATCCTAATTTTCAAATAGGAACAAGTGGTAGTTTTCCAAATACCTTAAGTCATATTTCAAAAGTGTCACAGGCACTTTGAAGTCCAGGAGTGCTAAAAAATCACACTAATTCCACTGCAGCTCAAGGAGAATTATTGTTGCATATATGGCAGGAAAGGGAAAGATCAAAGAGGGAAAAAAAGCCATGTTTTTGAGGATTGACTTCCTTCTCTTAACTAAGTACTAACTTGACTTGGGTTAGTGGCAGCTTGCAAATAGGTCTACCAAAGAACGCTTTGGCTCTGTTGTAGAAAATTGAGTTATTGCCCAGGGAACAATTCTTCTGAGCACAAGAAATATAAAATGTATTCATAATCAAGGGTCAGCAATTGCCTTAGAAGTAAATGGGCAGACATGAGCAGTGTCTTCCTGAGAAATAGTTCAGCCTATAAACAAAGGCAATATAGTAAAGCTGGGCACTGAGGTTTCAAATACAGGGAATTTCATCATTCTGAAGGTCCTAGACCACTATCAAACAGACTGGTCTGCAGGAGGACTTATTACACAGTGAGTCTGGCCTGGTTAAGCCTGTGCCCTTCGTGGCACAACCCATGTGTTTTTGGCTATCAACCAGCCAGACCCTGGCACGTGCTGCAGAGCACACAGCTCCCTTGGCATCACACAAACAGCTTTCCTTCACATAGGCTGAAGGGAATCACCATGAACCTTGCCCTGTTTTGGGTGGGCAACTACACCACTCACAGCACCAGCAGCTCCCTCAGTGCAGACACAACCTGTGACATCCTGAATCCATCTCCTTTTCCTGTGTAAGAAGGTTTTACAAGATTGGTTCCATTTTTATGTATTACTCAAATAGCAGATGCATGGCCATCTTATCACTGCCTCTGTTGGTTGTATTGATTCTCTCCTGTATGTGAGTTTGATAAGTTAGCTAATACCCACTGACAGTAAATCAGCAAAAACTGATTCAGAATGGATGCAGCAGCCACTAAATGATTTATAGAGGTGAGGACACATCTGAAAATGAAAAAGAGAGTTGCTGCCATTCTGTGGCAAAGAAACTATTCCACATTTAGACAGTAAGAGAGCTCCAAATGTTTGGAAGATCAATTCTTTTCAACCAGTTGCTCAGTTCCCCTTGAAGACTTCAGTTCTGCAGGATCTGCTTAGAAATGGAGACATGTCTGTGAGAGGGAATGGAAAGCAGTCTGTTGGATGAAGCAGACCCTGGCCAGCCCAAGGAGGCTGCACAGATGGTCTCAATGCCTGGGTGCCCACCAAGTGGCTGCAGAGTGCAGCACCCCCAGGGACATGGGCTGTGGGCTGCCAGAAGCTGCATTTCAGTGCTGTGAAGGTTCCTGCTCAGCAGCGAGCAGGCAGCTCTGATCACACAGCACTAGGCTTTTTTTCTGGGGGATTGTCAGTGCATCAGTTTGTTTGGGCCAATGGATCTCATCCATATAGTGCAGAATCACTGTCCTAGGACAGGATGCAAACCATGTAGTGGTGGAACAAATCTGTTCTGGTGCAGTTGACAGTCTCTGGGGGCAGTACTGACCCTAGAATTTCCTTTACAATCATCTCCAATTTAAGGAAAGACAGTGTGTAGGACACTGCTCTAGAAACAGCAATTCATGCTCAGAAGCTTGCAAGTCGCAGCTGCAGTGCATGTGAAGTCTTTCCCTCCCCTTCTTACACTACAGCTTTAAGTGACCCAAAATGAGACAATGGAGTGTCACGATAACATCTATTTTTCATTTTTAAACTCAGAAAAAACTAGTGGTGCGTCACACAGGAAATGGTTTAGCCTCATTGCCTTAGCTGGTTCATCTCCAACAACTTTTGAACCCTCTGACTAATTTTAAATACATTTGACATAAGAACAGAGGTCTTGAGGGTAAAAAGTTCCTTCCAGTTTTGCAAAATCAGCATTCAGCTAGTGAGGAGAACTCCCTGCTCAGGGAAAAGGCAAGGAGGGTTTGATCCCTGGCTGTTTTGTTTGGCTTGCTCGGCTCTCAGGAGGCAGCAGCCAGCTGGGTTCCCAGCATCACAGCCAGGCAGTCAGCATGTGCATAGCTACAGACCTGCTGCAAAACACAGTGTTTCTTGCCTGGCTAGACAGAAAACCACGGGCACTTCCCATACTCAGGAATGGGCTAAGGATACTCCCTGGTGGTGAGGGATTGAGCACAGGGTGCATCAGGGATGCAAGAGGGAGCTGAGGGCAGATGGAAGAAGCATACTAAGAGACATAGAAAAGGATCTCAATATAAGGACAGAGAAGGCACAACAAGCCCCAAAGAATCTCTCTTTGCTTATGAATTCTATATTGCACGTGAGATCACTTAGCTCACCACTGTAAGGCAGGTGTCTCTGGAAGTGACACAACAGCTATGTAAGATAATGCTGCATAGAGTCCTACACAAACTTAGCATGTATAAAGCAAGGGCAGCTCCTGAACACCGTATATTAAATGCAAGATGTTTAAAAAAAAAAAAAAAGGGAAACCATATATTAGGAAGAATAATGTTGGTAACCCTAGAAGGTAGCTTTTGAACCAACATTATGGCATCAAGCTGGCATGGAGATTGCCCATTGCAAATAGCGTTGATCATACCTCTCTTTTTGGAAGACAGGACAAATGAAAGTAGTGGGAATTCATGGTTTCACCATGCCAGAAGAATGCATATTTCAAAGTCAGGTTGTGATTGCTAGCCTTTTGCATACCACAGGCTTTAAGATTTCACCGTGCCTTTTGAAGACAAATCATGTCCAACCTCCATCAGTCCTCTCTTGTGTATTTTTAGCTATGCTTCATCGCTACCTAACTCATAGACTTTGAATAAATCACTGATGTGACACCATTTATTTTTATGTCATGTGCTAATACACACCCACTACAGTTCCTGCAGTCATCAGTGATGCTGTTCCAAGTATTGTGCAGGACTGCCACCTGACTGATTATAAACAGAATTAACAGATACACTCTGAAGGCTAAGTCTTGACAAAACCCCATTATTATTAGGGCAGTGTGAGGAAAAAAATGCTGCTAACCTTTCTGCCCAGGATATGGGGAGGCTGGATCCAATAACACAAGGAGGCTTGCTGAATGTCTGCCAAAGAGCATTTTTCTGAATGACCTGACAGGCTAGGTTAAATTACATCTTCCTTATTCCAGATAGACACAAGAGCTAAGGAAAGAGAAGGCAACTTTAGGCATTTCCTCTGCTGCTCACTTTACATAAACTGCTCTCTGTTTTGTAGTACTTCAGCAGGTTAATTAAAGAAAGGAGGAGTAAGGGAGGGTATTCTGTTATATCTGCATGCATTGTTATCATTGAAACATGACTAAATGTAGAGACCGAGGAAACATTTCATTCATTTGTGTTTAGTGAGTTGTATGCTCAGTTCTACTTGGAAGAGCAGAGTGCTAGAGACTGCAGCCAAGTGCAAACAGGCTGCGAAAGGAATAGATACCAAATAAAACCTATTTCTTTTTCCTTGGTAAATTTTTAATTACATGCCACCATGCTGCAAAGTACAAGTCATGACTGAATTGATGTCAAGAAAGAGACCTTATGGAATGCTTTAAAGAAGAAAGGCCCATGGCCTGGCAGTCTGTGATACTGTTTTTATGCACCTGTACAAAGATGAAATGATTAAGTATGCAAAAAACCCCATTGAAGATTAAAGTAATTTTCTTTCATAATTTAATACACATATTTTTGCTTATTCTGCAAATTAAATAATTCTCCTGCCTTATGATCACTTGTACAGACACTGAACTTTCCAATATGATTGTCAGTTTCTTGAATGCTTATTGATAAGCTACATGGAAAACATCTGCAAAAAAAGCAAAATTATTTATCAACATGGAGTATGACAGAAAGAACCCAAACTGAGAATAAAAGGAACGTTGTAATAAATTCAGAAACACATTTTATTTCTTTCCCCCTTTAGATTTAGAACAATAATGGATTTCGTCTCTCTAGTCCTTAATTTAGTGATATTAGTATGATGCTTTAGTTTTCAAAGGGGTTTTGTAAGAAAAGGAATATGTTCTCATGATGTTTCGTGGTTGACTTTGGAACTCCCCCAAAACCTGCTTCCACTGCAAGAGCCTTATATAACCTAAAACCAAAACCACATGAATGCATTGAAAAACTAACTTTCCTTCTGCTGTAAACAATCCATGTCTAGAAATCTACCTCCATCATATTCACTTCAGTGAGACCCCTGCATTCAACTTAAAATATTTCTTGGCATCTGAAATGGTGTGATGGATACAAAGCAAACAAGTGTTGTACCCAGATAGCTGATGGTCGCTCAGGATTGCCCATTCAATTGACACAGACAGCACTCATAAAGGACAGCCAGCTGAAAGCCTGTAATGTCATAAGAGAAAACAAAGGGAAATAGGCTAACTGTTCTTATTTAGAAAGGATAGCCTTTGGCAGAGAGATGAATAACATTCTTTTAGATTAAAAATTGGGCTGAGGACTGACTGCCAGAGAGGAAGCTTAAACAGTCAAGTAGAGCTTATACACATTATTACTATTAAAACAGAGATTTCAAAACTTAAGAAACATTTATTCTAGATAGCCCCAGTATGACACAATCCTAACACAACCTCCCCCATCTAATGAATGATGAGAGCAGTCCATCAGCAGACAGCAAACACGTAGTCTGAATGCAATCACTAGCTCAGGAAAGTTCCAAAGCACCAAGTGTCAGAAGCTGGGCACTGTTCTGCTTTTAGTGTTCCCTCCCTAGAGATCCATCACTGCACTCCTTCAGATGCAAGACCACAGAAATATTGATCTGGTCTGTGATGCTTCATCTCATATAGCGTAAGAAGATGCCAGAAAGAAAGGCTTTGACTTTTCAGTACAGAGTGCAAAGGAGTAAGATACTCCCTTGCTTCCTCCTAACATCATATCAGGTGTTTTATCAGTCAAACAATCCGGTCACAGAGAATCTATGCTGTGAGAATGTGATAAAAACACAAAGAGGACCTAGAAGACATAGCTCTTAGTCTCTTAAAATCAGGTGTCATTCCCTGCCTAGGAAGTAAAGGAAAGAAAAGAGGAGGAGACAAAATAATACAAGAAAGACACCATGTGCATGAATAAAGAATCAAATGGGGCATAGCCAAAATCAGCTCTAGGATCTTAAAACAAAGAGCTCTGTGTTATTATTATAAATGTTGCTCTCAATTAACCAGTATAGACGTATAAAGAGCCTGTACAGAACAGCCATCAGCACACACACCAGCTTCTTGTTGTTATGTAAAGGGGTAAAATAGACAGCAATAAAATATATTAAAAAGGTATCTGTGTCAAACAAAACTAAAAAGAAGCAGAGTTCAGACTAAAGCTGCACTGATCTAGCTCTAGTTTTCTACCAAAGGATGTACCTTGTCATCAAATGGTAGAAGAGGAATACTGAGAAACTGAGAAACACTGAGGAACAAAAAGAAGCTACGGGGGCTGAAAGGAGCAGTACATACAATATAAATGTGTATTTTTATCTGTAAATGACCTTCCACTCCAGAAATGGAGAAACAATCAAGTAATGGGAATAGTTCTGACAGGTCTGACAAAAGCTATTTTATGAGATAGAGGAATCCATAAATTAGATACATTTAAGACTGCATAACAGGAAAAGAGATCACTAACCTTTCTGATATTTCAGTCTGAATCTGAAATTCACAGTTCATACTGTAACGAACTGTGAATTTCATCACATCAAAAGAAGATGTAAAAACATCCCCTCCAAGTACCACATTAAATAAGCTATATAGGTTTATATTAATATTTAGACTGACTTAAGAATCTTCTCTAAAATGAAGATAATGTTATGCTTACTAGTCTTACATATACATCTGAGATCTTTCTTTCTGTCATTCTCCATTCTCATATTGTAAAATGACAATTTACTGCTATTTCTCAGGGATTTGTAAGTAAACCACCTCAGATGAGTACGTCCTCTTCGTCCTCTCCTCAAAGAAATGCATCCAGGCAGTGATCTGGACTGCCCATCTATCTGCTCTAGATGACTTCTATAGCAGTTGGTGAGTATTAATGAAATCTGATACAGAGACAGAATTTTCAAGATACTAAGTTCCTACAGGTTTCATGAAAAAAAGGTAAGTCAAAAGTTTCCATGTAACTTTACCCCCTATTAATTACCAGAAAATGTGTTTGTACATATGCATGTGTATAATTGAAAGAAAAGCTCAACCAGCAGTAGCTTAACTAGAACATCTATTTTATTAGAAAGCTGAGTATCCAAACAAGAAACAAAAACTGCCTAGAAAAGAGACCTCCTTGCTTCATGGAATTTTTTGTCTGAAGTAGATTAACCTGTTTCTTAGTTTGGTCAAGAAAGTTCCACATGTCAGATTACAGTTCAAGAAGTTCTTATTTCAGTGAAAAAGAGTTGTGACAGAAAATTAGATTTTCCACCAAACTAAGTCGAGTGCTCATGGCTCACATATTTTAAAGATATCTAGGCTTTCAGCTGCTGAAAATAAATGCTGCTGACTTTTTGATACAGACTGAATTTTTAAGAGGAAAGTTAAGGAAAGGGTTAAGACAAAAAAAAAACTGTGACTGAAATGTCGTCTATCCTACACACCCAACTTTGCTATTGCAAGCAATCACATCCCACAAATCCTTTCCATAAATTAATCAAGCCCCACTTTAAAAATGTTAGTTTTCTACTGTTTGCTCTTTCCCTTCCAGAACTTTGTTGTTGGATTCTTAGAAATACTCTATTAATTTCAAGATTAAATTTATTCACAGTGATTAGATCCATTTGTTCTGCTGCCAAAATTGGCCTTTAGTTTAATAGCTTCCCTCCATTCTCAGTGCTTTTTTTTCTGGTGTATTTATGGAGAAAAATCTTATCTTCTCTCAGCCTTCATTTTTGCTAGGATAAACAAGCCAATCTATTTCATTTGCTTTTGTAAAATGTGTCCTCTATTTCGCCCCAGCATGCCAGTATATCATCTTTGCCCCTATTCCAGGCTGAATTGATCTTACCTGAACACAAATCTCCAAATTATACATAATAATGCAGGTAAGGCCTTACCAGAACCACATACAGACATCAATTTCCCTGCTATCTATGAACTCATTGCCTGACTCACAGTAAGGAATAATGGCTTTCCTGCCCATCACGGTTGTGATATGTTGGCAGTTTACGTATGTTGGCATAGTTAGCTCCACACCCAGCTCTTTCTCCTCCTCTGTTCTTTCCAAGTAATAAGCTCAAAGCCCACAGGAGAATTTTCTATTATTATTCATAATCTTAAGATTTGTGTTATTGATGCTTATCTCCTCTCTACTGCTCTAATCCTTAGAACTATGAGTTCTTCCTGCAAGGTATTCCATTTATTTCCCCTATCAGTTTTATCTGCCAGCACTGCAGTGTCCTGGATTTAATAACACTTCCTTATGTTTTCTACTGACATCATTAATAAAAGTGTCAAGTAGTATGGAGCTGAACAAGAAGTATTTTCACCAATAACCTGCCTCCAAGACAGCAGTTCAACATTTCCCTTTGTAGTCTCCCCATTACCTCAGTCCTTATCTTCTTTGTCTTCCTGTACAAATTGTCATCTCCTCCAGCTGATAACTCCATAAATGACACTGACTTCCCTTGCCTATCTTATTTCATTATCACTCTGAAGATCAGTAGAGCTAGAGCAATTTTGATATTTTCCTACCTCTGGTGGTGAACAAAACTTGCACTTCCTGTGTCCCTCTGCATATATTGCAGTACCTTTCATAAAAAGGCTGTTAAAATATTTAAGTGTGTAAAACTTAGCAGAAGGAGGCATCTTTGTGGGTTTTTTGATTAGTGAATTCCGCCTGCTCCTTTTGACAGAATTTTGGTATTTTCACTGAAAAAGAGTTTCTCCTGTCAAGCTTTGAGGAGCAGCATGGCCTTAACTTTTGGAACTAAACCCATTTCCCCATCTCCACATGCAGGCAAACAGCTCCCACAACAAAAATGCAGACACTCTCCTCTCTGCATTTTTTTCCAACTATAGTAGGTGGCCTATTTAAAAGAAGTAATTTTTTCCCCTACAAGCCACACCTCTCTGAAATCACCTCAGCTAAACCAGCACTAACTTAGCTAACCATACCTTCTTTGTTGCTACCTTCATCAACCAATGGCAGAGTGTGACAAGGCCCAGGAGAGTGCAGAAGGAATGCAGGATAAAGAACTGTTTTTCTCTGCCTGACTTTTTTTCTTCATCTGCTTCCATCTCTAATAGTGACAAAGCAATTTTTGCACCAACACAGGGTCTTCTATCAATACCTCAGCAAATAACTGTTAACAGAGGGATAATAAAAAAGGAAACAGAGAAATAATTTACATGCAGGTAACAAAGGCCTTTAAATACTTTAGGAAATAATTCAAAAATCAATTGTAAATTGTGACTGGATTTGTTTCTGATTTGCCACCCATGCAAGGCCAGAATTGTGCCCACTCTGACCTATTCTGGCCCCTAAAAATATGCTGGCATTTTGTCTTTTGCTTTGAAAGTAAAAGACACTGAATCTATAAATCTGTCTTTGCTCAAAGCTTATTTTATCCATAACAAATGTTATTTTATCTGTTTTTTATATCTAATGCAAGATATTTACCTTTTGAATCAAAATTCAGTAGGATTTCTTCTGTATATACCTCTCTGAAGTATAAATACCTCTGTAACCTGGTTCATTTATTACCAGCTGAGGCCATTCCTCCTCCAAAGACTGTGCAGATCCCAGCACATGCACCAGTGTACCTATGATGCTCCCAAAATGGGGACAGCAAACACCTACGGTCTGCAGAGCTGGACCCTTTTTTTTACTGATGATGGAAGTCTCCAAAAGAACAGAAACCCCAGAAAATAAAAATGATCAGAAGCTGCAGATTGATCGTGTGGAAGCTGAAAAGACAATGGTCCATCAGCTGTTGTGTTGTGGAAGTGGGTCAGGAATCCTGACTCTGTGCATAGAAAGATGCTCCTTCTCTATGCCTGTCCCAGCCTACACAACTGGGCCACCTGGCTCACAGCAGATGGCAGATGTGGCCACTGCTATAGCTGAGTGGCTTCACACTTTGCTGCTTATGACCAATGAATCACAGACCATAAGAAAATGTGAACACAGCCACGCAGTTATTAGTAATAAACGTTTAGATTTCAACACCAGCCATTCCCCACACCTTCACAGCTGTACTGAAAAAAAGAGTTTGGAAAGACAGCACCCCAAAGTTTAGTGTCAGAAGCTGTTCAACTTCATTCTGTCCCCTCTACCCAGTACTTTAAAATGTGCTTTTGTAACTCTGTGACTCTGGATGGGTGGGACAGGAAACTCATCTTTACACACTTCTTCACAGAGCTGCTACAAGTAGAGCAGCATCTTTCCTGTTTCCAGTGAAGACAGGACAAGTAGCAAGCAACAACTAAGCTGACTAATTAAAAAAACCCCGACCTTCTAGAGACATCCAACTTCAGTAATTTCATTCACAATAATTAGCATTTATCAAAATTATACCCAACCAAATTTGGAGTCCTACACCAGGAAATGGTAGATATTATAGTAATAATTTGCTTCAACTATAACAATATTTGCTTTAATGTCAAGTCTTTTTTTTTTTTTTTTTGCAGACTGTACACACACACAAAAAATCTGGAGACTTATCATGACCTCACATCAGTATTAAATATGTATATTTTCCTTCTCATTTAGCTGATTGTTTCTACTTCCTGCCACTATGAGGTCAAGAGTTCTACCTGTCTGTGGTCATTTGCAGGGAAAAAAAAATCTTGTTTTAAGGGTGAATATAGAATATATAGGGTGAATGTATAGAATGTATATTCACCAATCTTAAGCAATAGATAAATAAACTAAGGATCACATAGCTAGAATTTAACCAGGAAGTGTAATTGAACTAGCAAGATCACACTGGGGCATTTGACTTGAAAGAGTAATTACTAACATAAGCAAAATGGAACTTATGTCCTTTGGAATCCAAGAACTCTAGAAAGTTTCTGGGTTTTTCATTGTTAGCCACTTACCAACTATTTACTGCAGTACTTATTTTTTTGGATTACCTCCTTTATTGTCTGTTTTTGGTCTGTAGATCCTGTGGAATTCATGGTAGACACACTCAAGAGCTTTGGGGATTGAGTGCACCAAACCAAGAGAAGGGTGAAACTCCAGCTAAATAAATGTTCCTCAAAGTTGAACTTAAAACCAACAAAAACTGGGAAAGACCAAATACGTCTCAAATAAGGCTTTTATTAATTTTCTACATAAGAAACCTTGCAATGGGTTCATTTTGAAGAATAAAATGCAATGCTTTAGTGCACATCAGCTATCAAACATCAAATATGAAAACAGAACTGAAGCCATAATAAATGTAATTATATTGGAATACATCTAAGCAGTCTCATTTGCTAATGAAAACAGAAAATGTTAAAATGCTCTTTTATTAGCTGACATGGTTTATTAACCACATTGTCACATCTACTATGATTATGCCTGCCCATTAAAACTGCCTGAACTTCGAAATAAACCCTCAGATAACCAACACAAAATCACAAGGTCTGTGGGGAGCAGAATATGGGCAAGGGGCTCAAGACAGAGGCAGGAATCCAGAAGGGGCCTGAGGCAAGGGGCTCTTGGCTTCTGGGTGTGCATCAGCTGCTCTGAGGCTGCTCTGCATAACCCACGGTGCTGCACAGCTGATCGGGAGCGAAGGGCAGGTCTGTACTGCAGGTGGGTTCCATGTGTGAAATCACAGTGCATACACATCCAGCTGGGCAGCTCCACTCAGATGGGTAACAGGCTGTGGCCAAAGGGTAGGGACAGTTGTACCCTCAGGTCAAAATACTGATCTAGTGATCCTGAGGCCAGGCTAACCTGGTAATTACTTCCATCATTACTGTTGAATATTCTGTACCCGTAGGAATACTAATATCCCAGTGCACTGCAAGATGCAATTACCAAATCCATTGTCATGAAAGGGCAGTGTAAAGCTGGCAGGGGAGGAGTCACTAATTTTTTTCCTTATTTTTTTTTCTGGGTATCTAAACAGCATGAGACTTTTTATCTATTGTTTGATTCACCATAAGACTGCAATTTTTTCTTTTTACAATCAATGTGGTGGCTGGACGCTAAGTGCCCACAAAGCTGCTCTATCACTCCACTCCTCAGCAGGGCAGGAGAGAGACGATATAACAAAATTCTCATAGGGAGAGATAGGGACCAGGAGGGATTTCACCAGTTACTGTCATAGGCAAAACAGACCTGACTTGGGGAAAATGAATATTGACATTAAAAATCAGAGTAGGGTAATGGAAAAAAACCCCAAATCTTAAAAGAGCTTCCTCTCACCCCTTCCTTCTTTCTAGGCTCTACTCCACTCCTGATTGCCTCCCCCTACAAGCAGGGCAAGGGGACAGGGACTGGGAGCTGCAATGAGTTCATCACATGTTGTCTTTGCCACTCCTTCCTCTTCAGTGGCAAGACTCCTCATGCTCTTCTGCATGGAGTCCCTCCCACAGGAGATTGTCCTCCACAAACTTCTCCAACTCAAGTCCTTTCCCCAGGCTGAAGTTCTTCACAAACTGCCCCAGCATGGGTCCCCCAACAGGGTCACAAGTCCTGCCAGCAAACCCATTTCAGTGTGGGCTCCTCTCTCCATGAGGCCATAGGTCCTGCCAGGAGCCTGCTCCAGCACAGGCTTCCCACAGGCTCCCAGCCTCTTTCAGGCATCAGCCTGCTGTGGTGTGGGGTCCTCCAGGGGCTGCAGGTGGATCTGCGCTCCACCATGGGCTTCCAAGGCTGCAGGGGCACAGCTGCCTCCCCATGGTCTGCACCAGGGGCTCTGGGGGAATCTGCTCTGGCACCTCGAGCACCTCCTCCCCCTCCTTCTCCACTGACCTTGGTGTCTGCAGGGCTGATTTTTCTCACTTCTCTCTCTGGCTGTAATTGCTGTTGCACAGGTTTTTTCCTCCGTTCCTAAATCTGTTATCCCAGAGGCCCTACCTCTGTCACTGAGGGACTCAGCACTGACCAGCAGTGGGTCCATCTCGGAGCTGCATGACACTGGCTCTGTTAGATGTGGGGGAAGCTTCTAGAAGCAAACAAGTCTTGTGGATATATTCCCTCTGGGCCTCTACATAAAACTTACTAATAAACACAGTGATGTTAGCCAACAAAATTCACATATAGCTAGAAAACAAGGTAAAAATCAACTATTCTTTATTTAAATGGAAGTTAGAAAAATGTATATATATATATATGTAAAAGTTTTTATGTCAGTTATCTATGTACCCACTCTAGATGAATCATTCATACTAAAATTATTTTGAGTCTTTCATATTGTTTCAGAACAAGACTTGAGATCCAGTCATGCTGGCAACATTTCATTTTTATTGCTAGTAATGTGGAAGCACTGGTGGCAACAGCAGCACAACAGGTGCCTCTTGTACCAAACCCCCAACTTCTGTCTGTGGACTAAAAGCCATGTTACAAAAGTTAGCTAATTAAGCTTCCCAACCTGCAGCCTCAGAAATCAAAGCCCAGAGAAAGGAAATAGCCTGTGACAGGATACAGCAGAAAGCTGAGGNTGTTAAAATGCTCTTTTATTAGCTGACATGGTTTATTAACCACATTGTCACATCTACTATGATTATGCCTGCCCATTAAAACTGCCTGAACTTCGAAATAAACCCTCAGATAACCAACACAAAATCACAAGGTCTGTGGGGAGCAGAATATGGGCAAGGGGCTCAAGACAGAGGCAGGAATCCAGAAGGGGCCTGAGGCAAGGGGCTCTTGGCTTCTGGGTGTGCATCAGCTGCTCTGAGGCTGCTCTGCATAACCCACGGTGCTGCACAGCTGATCGGGAGCGAAGGGCAGGTCTGTACTGCAGGTGGGTTCCATGTGTGAAATCACAGTGCATACACATCCAGCTGGGCAGCTCCACTCAGATGGGTAACAGGCTGTGGCCAAAGGGTAGGGACAGTTGTACCCTCAGGTCAAAATACTGATCTAGTGATCCTGAGGCCAGGCTAACCTGGTAATTACTTCCATCATTACTGTTGAATATTCTGTACCCGTAGGAATACTAATATCCCAGTGCACTGCAAGATGCAATTACCAAATCCATTGTCATGAAAGGGCAGTGTAAAGCTGGCAGGGGAGGAGTCACTAATTTTTTTCCTTATTTTTTTTTCTGGGTATCTAAACAGCATGAGACTTTTTATCTATTGTTTGATTCACCATAAGACTGCAATTTTTTCTTTTTACAATCAATGTGGTGGCTGGACGCTAAGTGCCCACAAAGCTGCTCTATCACTCCACTCCTCAGCAGGGCAGGAGAGAGACGATATAACAAAATTCTCATAGGGAGAGATAGGGACCAGGAGGGATTTCACCAGTTACTGTCATAGGCAAAACAGACCTGACTTGGGGAAAATGAATATTGACATTAAAAATCAGAGTAGGGTAATGGAAAAAAACCCCAAATCTTAAAAGAGCTTCCTCTCACCCCTTCCTTCTTTCTAGGCTCTACTCCACTCCTGATTGCCTCCCCCTACAAGCAGGGCAAGGGGACAGGGACTGGGAGCTGCAATGAGTTCATCACATGTTGTCTTTGCCACTCCTTCCTCTTCAGTGGCAAGACTCCTCATGCTCTTCTGCATGGAGTCCCTCCCACAGGAGATTGTCCTCCACAAACTTCTCCAACTCAAGTCCTTTCCCCAGGCTGAAGTTCTTCACAAACTGCCCCAGCATGGGTCCCCCAACAGGGTCACAAGTCCTGCCAGCAAACCCATTTCAGTGTGGGCTCCTCTCTCCATGAGGCCATAGGTCCTGCCAGGAGCCTGCTCCAGCACAGGCTTCCCACAGGCTCCCAGCCTCTTTCAGGCATCAGCCTGCTGTGGTGTGGGGTCCTCCAGGGGCTGCAGGTGGATCTGCGCTCCACCATGGGCTTCCAAGGCTGCAGGGGCACAGCTGCCTCCCCATGGTCTGCACCAGGGGCTCTGGGGGAATCTGCTCTGGCACCTCGAGCACCTCCTCCCCCTCCTTCTCCACTGACCTTGGTGTCTGCAGGGCTGATTTTTCTCACTTCTCTCTCTGGCTGTAATTGCTGTTGCACAGGTTTTTTCCTCCGTTCCTAAATCTGTTATCCCAGAGGCCCTACCTCTGTCACTGAGGGACTCAGCACTGACCAGCAGTGGGTCCATCTCGGAGCTGCATGACACTGGCTCTGTTAGATGTGGGGGAAGCTTCTAGAAGCAAACAAGTCTTGTGGATATATTCCCTCTGGGCCTCTACATAAAACTTACTAATAAACACAGTGATGTTAGCCAACAAAATTCACATATAGCTAGAAAACAAGGTAAAAATCAACTATTCTTTATTTAAATGGAAGTTAGAAAAATGTATATATATATATATGTAAAAGTTTTTATGTCAGTTATCTATGTACCCACTCTAGATGAATCATTCATACTAAAATTATTTTGAGTCTTTCATATTGTTTCAGAACAAGACTTGAGATCCAGTCATGCTGGCAACATTTCATTTTTATTGCTAGTAATGTGGAAGCACTGGTGGCAACAGCAGCACAACAGGTGCCTCTTGTACCAAACCCCCAACTTCTGTCTGTGGACTAAAAGCCATGTTACAAAAGTTAGCTAATTAAGCTTCCCAACCTGCAGCCTCAGAAATCAAAGCCCAGAGAAAGGAAATAGCCTGTGACAGGATACAGCAGAAAGCTGAGGCAGATTTTTAGACCTGAAGAAAAATGTGAGGATTTGAAATGCTGTGCTTTAATTATTAGCCCAGGAATTCCCAGCTATCTGAAATTTTCCCAAGTGCACTACAAAGTACAAGCTTGTTTATATTTTCTTTATAGTCTCTTCTCTCTTACTCTAAACGTGACTAGTTCCTTATCCACTGCATTACAGAAAAATATTAGATTATAATTTTA
>VZRH01001496.1:955827-1007677 GCA_013397555.1 Urocynchramus pylzowi | reverse complement strand
CACAAACTTCTCCAACTCAAGTCCTTTCCCCAGGCTGAAGTTCTTCACAAACTGCCCCAGCATGGGTCCCCCAACAGGGTCACAAGTCCTGCCAGCAAACCCATTTCAGTGTGGGCTCCTCTCTCCATGAGGCCATAGGTCCTGCCAGGAGCCTGCTCCAGCACAGGCTTCCCACAGGCTCCCAGCCTCTTTCAGGCATCAGCCTGCTGTGGTGTGGGGTCCTCCAGGGGCTGCAGGTGGATCTGCGCTCCACCATGGGCTTCCAAGGCTGCAGGGGCACAGCTGCCTCCCCATGGTCTGCACCAGGGGCTCTGGGGGAATCTGCTCTGGCACCTCGAGCACCTCCTCCCCCTCCTTCTCCACTGACCTTGGTGTCTGCAGGGCTGATTTTTCTCACTTCTCTCTCTGGCTGTAATTGCTGTTGCACAGGTTTTTTCCTCCGTTCCTAAATCTGTTATCCCAGAGGCCCTACCTCTGTCACTGAGGGACTCAGCACTGACCAGCAGTGGGTCCATCTCGGAGCTGCATGACACTGGCTCTGTTAGATGTGGGGGAAGCTTCTAGAAGCAAACAAGTCTTGTGGATATATTCCCTCTGGGCCTCTACATAAAACTTACTAATAAACACAGTGATGTTAGCCAACAAAATTCACATATAGCTAGAAAACAAGGTAAAAATCAACTATTCTTTATTTAAATGGAAGTTAGAAAAATGTATATATATATATATGTAAAAGTTTTTATGTCAGTTATCTATGTACCCACTCTAGATGAATCATTCATACTAAAATTATTTTGAGTCTTTCATATTGTTTCAGAACAAGACTTGAGATCCAGTCATGCTGGCAACATTTCATTTTTATTGCTAGTAATGTGGAAGCACTGGTGGCAACAGCAGCACAACAGGTGCCTCTTGTACCAAACCCCCAACTTCTGTCTGTGGACTAAAAGCCATGTTACAAAAGTTAGCTAATTAAGCTTCCCAACCTGCAGCCTCAGAAATCAAAGCCCAGAGAAAGGAAATAGCCTGTGACAGGATACAGCAGAAAGCTGAGGCAGATTTTTAGACCTGAAGAAAAATGTGAGGATTTGAAATGCTGTGCTTTAATTATTAGCCCAGGAATTCCCAGCTATCTGAAATTTTCCCAAGTGCACTACAAAGTACAAGCTTGTTTATATTTTCTTTATAGTCTCTTCTCTCTTACTCTAAACGTGACTAGTTCCTTATCCACTGCATTACAGAAAAATATTAGATTATAATTTTATTTACCTTCCATGCCTCTCAAATACTATTTCTAGTTATCTCAAACAGTAGCAGACGGGGCTTTAAAATGACATATGAAACTCTGCAATCTTTCCAGTGTTTTGTTTCTTATAATGAGGAAATGATAGCTTACTGGTCTTGAGCTTCAGGCCTTCTATTTACAAAACATCCATGGACTTAATTTTTAAATTAGTACTGACTCTGTAAATCCATGCAGGCTTTAATCAAAGTTTCCCATTATGGATTTCATCTACTTGCCCAAGATGGCTACACTAATTCAACTTGCTTGTTGGTTTGCTATGTCTCTCAGCAGTGGGGTGAAGTTGCAAACACAAATGTTCATCTTTGTAGGTGTTAACATACATTGAAGCTCAAGGTCAAACCCTGGATGTTTGTACATGATGTCAATCATTGCTCAGGACAAAGCGAATCTTTCCTCTGGGTCCAAAGCATTCTGATGAACCTCAAAGTAAACATTAAAAAGCTGAAGAGATACTCAGAAGCACATTTAGAAATGTTTATTTGCCCAAATAGTCTTTTTTTGTGGGGGGAGAGATTTCTGAACATGGAGGTTGCTGCCTGTATCAAACCACCAGTAACGTGGCGTAGCATCAGTTTATGGTACAGGATATTACTGAATGCTTCATCAGAAGGCTCAAGAACAGAACATAGAAAAAATCACTTGTGGGAAAAATTTCTTCGAAATCTTGCAAAGTTAACTTTTGAGTTTTCTCTACTGAAACATGAAGATTTTTATGATGCACATTTTTCTTTTTAAAAAGTAACATGCGGTGTGCTGCTTTTAAAACACCTGCTTCTTTTGACAACTGCTTTTAAAACACCTGCTTCTTTTGACAACTAATCCATTTTCATATATTTGAAGAGCTTCATTCCCTCAGCTTGAAACCTGTTGACTCTTCCAAGACTTTCCATTACCACATTTGGCAATGACTGTCACTGTTACTTTATATTTTTGGAGAAACTCCAAATTACATGAAGGTGTCATTAAAGATGCACAAAGACTCAAGTCCTCTTTAGGTTCCTCTACCAAGAATAGCTGTTAAGTTCTTTTTAAATAAAAATTTTAATTACAAATGCCCACAGCTTAGGTCAGAAAAAGAAATGTTCCAAGAACAATGGCATGTGTGAATTCTTGAGATGACATACTTTTTGGTATGTCATACTTTTTGGTAATACTTTTTGGTCAAATGGCAATTAGGAGATTGAAAAGATGAACTAGTGCTCTTCCTTCTGGACATACCAGTAATGTCACTATGCAATGATCTAGATCTGACTCTTTTGCATTAACACTTAAGTAGAAAAGCATTCATATTACTTTCCATACTGAAACCAAAGGATTCTGGAAAAGGGAGATGCAGAAAGGCCCAGGAGGTAATCTGGTTACAGAGAATGCAGATTTCAACGCTCAGTTTCTCTGATTTAGACCTGCCTGACCTGAACTATTTGAGGAAGCTAAGAGAGTGCTAGAGCATGAGACCAATAGCAAGTTTTGTATTGGCTAAGCTAAGCTGCTGGACAGAGTGCTTTTGTTTCCTTATTCTTCTGCGTGAACTCTGTCCCAGATGGAAAGAAAGCTAGCTAAAATTTCAGCTAAAAGTGAGACCTCCAGCAACAGCACATCTGTACATTTAATCCTGCCTAGATAGCTGGGTTGTGAGAGCAATTCCAGAATATACCCTTTGATGCTTTTGGAAGAGAATTACTGTATTGTTGCTGTAGAGATTTCATTATTCTCTAGCTGGAGTTTTTTCTTTATAAAATAAATCAAGTTTCCTTGTATAGAAGACCCATGATAAAAATGAAAGGTAGATTCACAGAGGTAGCATGATCATACAGCAATGGAAAGTGAACTCTGTTGGGATGAGAGCAGCAGCTAAGTGAACTAGGCAATTGGACAGTCTTTTATATAGCTCTGTAACACCCATGTAAACGGGACAGTGGCCTTAGGAGATTTCCTAAACTACATACTTTTAGTTTTAAAAGGTTTTCTATTAAAACCTCCTTAAGGGTACACAGGAGATTCCATAACACCCTCTACTATTCCTATTTTGAGAGCTGCCCTGTGTTGTTCCAGGACTGAGAACAAAACAGTTCAAGCGTGTGAAGATGACCTCAATTAGTGCCATTTTTCCCTGCTTCTGAAGTGGTTTATCTGCCCCTTTCCATGTCCTGACACTCACATCACTGTCCTTGAGACTGCTGAGTCCCCTAGGCAGAAATACCCTTCCAAGCTTCTCTGGGTCCATTCCTCTCAACTTGTCCAATCTTCTTTCAACACTGAAGTCTCTGGGCAGAAACCCTTTCTGCTTCTATGGTCCATGGTAAAATACAGTCACATCTCTGGATTCATAGAGAGGCCCTCAGGATATGCAGCAGCCCTAGTGAATAACAATGCTACACATTGCTTAATACACATTTTAGTGTCGGTTTGTTTGTTGTTTTTTGTAACTACATAATAAAGCATGGCACTTTTTTCTCAGATTAAATAGCAATAAAAAATTATAGTAAATATAGAGTGATATTGATAGAATATATGTGGCTGATGGCTTTAGCATCCATGTGTATGCACAACAGGGAACATTGAAAGGAAATCTTACGCAACCCAAAGCAAACTGATTGCAAATCACTGTTTTCAGACCAAAAATCATCTGTACCTGACTTTTTTTTTTTTTCCAGGAGAGCAGTTTCACAGGTCAAGAGGTCAAGCAGCATAGCACATTGATACACAGAGGCATGTGCCCAGCCAAGGATTGGCTTGCTGCCTCTGAATTGCTCACAAGTTACGTTGCCTAAGACAAACCAAAAAAGGAGAAAACAAGCAGATGTCAGTATCACAGGGATTTCCACATGCTTACGGTCCCAGGGCGTGTGGTAATTTGGTTTATTTATAGCACAGAGTTGTGGTTTTTGCTTGCAGGGAACCCCAGGCCAGGAAAAGATTTAAAGTTCCATAAGCTTTGGCACACCCCAGAGTATTCTGCAAGGAAAGGAGCAAGCACACCAGCCATTTGGTGCAAACATATTTCTTACACCATCATTTAACAAATATTCTTTGTGAGGTTCAAGTTCAAAAGACACACATCAGGAAACATAAAGCCAGAGAAAACACAAGAAAACTGGGAGAGGGAAGTGAAGAGAAGCTTAATTGTTCACAGACCAAATCCTTTTGGTATCATCTTCGTCCCTTCACTTTCTCACTCAAATCAATGAAAAGCTGCACAGACTGCTCAAAGATAAATTTTAATAAGAGGTATAGGGACTGAGAGTGGATCAAGTACTAAGCTACTTTCTTTTAGGGTAGCTTAGTACCAGAAAAGTCAGTCTTCATAATTTGAAAATTACTGTGAAAGGAGGAAAAAACAGCACTACAAATGTTTCAATGCTATCAGTCCATGAGAAATCCTTAAAGAACTGATGCTTTTGTTTTCTTGGGTGTATTGCTATCTAAATTAGGGCTATTTTGGGCAATAAATTATAAATCAAGTAGAGTGACTCTGAGAAGTTTAGAGCTGCAGAGTTAAAAATCAGCCATGGGGTTTCCAAGCTTCCTCCTCCTCACCCTTCTAGAAGTATAGCTGGTCTTATTTAGAAATCTGTAATAGTCTGACTTTACTCAGATCTGACTGTTTAAGAAAAAGGAAGTCTGGAACATCAAATAATTTGTGAATTTTAATTTACAACTGAGAAAAATTTAAAATGGTAGGAAGGTAAATATAGTTCTGTGGAAAAAGGAATCCAATACATTAATTAAAAGACATTCAGAAAAAATTGACATTTTTCTTTTCCAACTCCCTGTGCCTAGAAGTTGTGCTTGCTCATTATATTACTGAACTACATCAGTAAGTGCCCCTTCTCTATTCCCTCCAGGGTGACTTTGTTGTCTATGACCCTGAAAAAGTGCAAAACTGTGACATTAACAATATGTGGCAACCAATTCCACATGTTCAGTTAGGTCTTTGTGGAACATTCATCACCTAACTAGCTAGAAGGATAAAGAAATGTCCCAGAAATACAGTCAGCACATAGTCTTGCAGAAGTACAGCAACAATTCAAGTCATGGGCTTGGCCTACCTTGAAAAGAGCAAACCTCACTGTCATAGGTCTTTTGGAATTATGGATATCTTATATTTATCTTTCTTAATATACTGGCTGGTCACAAGCAGCAGCTGTTCCCAATCTCCTTTCAGTCCTCTGAATTCACGTCATACATTGTGTAAAACTCTCACTGGTCCTATGTGCGAATACATCCATCCTCACCAGTGTGAGAGTTGTCATGGTTTTCCACCTCTGCAAACTCCATGAAGTGAGTGCTGTGGACCTGTGCCATGAAAAAGAGACACCCAGGAAACAGCAGGCAGCTCTGCACAGATTTCAATTCTGTATAATCAACCTAAGAGTGGATCTGGCCTTGGAACGTGGTGTTTTGTCAGTAGCAGAAAACAACTAAATAAAATATCACCGAAATATTACTTTTTTACCAGTAAGAACTACAGTGTGGCTTGATTTATATTGTTACAGAGTAAAGACATACTGTATGCATTTTTTATTGTGCCTAGTTTTGCCTTCAGTCCTATCAATTCACAAAAAGCACCAAGAAGGCATTAGAATGCAAAATATTAGCTCTTGAACTAAGGTAGAACTTTTTGTCTTTCTTCTAATTTAGCTAAAGTTTGGAAAAAAAGTCTTAAATTCTTATATTCAATGTCAATATATTTTTACAGCCTTCCTGGCTAAGTTCAGCTTGCAAGATTTGAAGATAAGCTCATACAACACAAGGACTTTAGCACTAATTAAAAGGAAAACTCCTTGACTGGTGTCCCAAATTGCTGTGACATCAGAACTTGTTCAGTAGATTAGTTTAACAATGACTTTTTTTTCTAAAAAACCCATCAGCATGTTTAAGAGAGAATTGTCTACCTTGGCAGTGAGTCATTAGTTAGGTTGGTAACACCCCAGGCAAGAATCCAGTACTGCAGTCAGCAGAAGTGGTGTTCGTTTTCAAAAGATTCTGTTTCTTGACCAGGAGTACCACAAAGAGAACTACATTCATACATCAGTGGTGTATAATTACTGAAGTTAATCTTCCAGTAGAAATAAGCACTTGGTATAAGGGTAAAACCATGGAAATTTTTTTAATGGTTCTCCAGGTAAGAGTCTAGCAAGCAAATGCAAGGTCCTGGTTTTCCCCTGGTTTTGTTATTTCCTGGTGTGTAATGCATCTTTATTCTCCCTTCAGTGCCAAATAATGATGCACGATGTACTGCAGGCTTCCTCTTTTCACTGTCTGTCCTAACATCTGCCTTGACAGGATCTCCAGTGCTTCCCAGGTGTCTCCAATTCTGTTCAAAGAAAGGATAGAGAAAAGGAAAAGCTATTTGCCTTAGTCATTGAAATCTTAGTAAAATTTAAACATGCTGGAAAGAACAGCATGACAGCTTCACAGGTCTATGCTAAATAAGAATTCATTCCTTACCATAAAGTTTATGAGGCACCCCTGAAAAATGTTCACCTCATTTGAACATCGTGTTGGATCAGCCCGGTCAGATTCCTTTCCTTTTTGTGATACAATGCTCTGCACTCGGTTCCTTCCTTATTCTTCTGAGCACACTATCTGTTTCACTGCTCTTAATGACGGGGTGCAGAGTTTGCTAAAGGTTAAACCAAGCCCTTTGTAGAAGAATTAAATGCACCTAAAAGAGGTAAATAACTTAGCAAATTCTGGGCTGACTTCACTATAGCAGATAGAAGAGGTTTTTGATTGTGTGTTTAAACAACCTTATGGAGAACATTCATTGAAATATCTCCACTCTCAAGATCTTGACTCTTTTTTTCCGTCAATTCCTGCTCTTAGTCATAAACATCTCAGTCAAGACTACTGCACTTTGCAAAAGGGGTAAGTGACTACAAAACTAGAGATATTTTACTAAAAAAACCCCAACCAACCAACCAACCAACCAAACAAACAAACAAAAAAAAAACACCAAAAAAAGAAATTAGACTTCTCCCTGTTGTGCTTGTTTCGGGAGTCATATTTTAAACAGACTACCCAAGCCTTCTAAGTACTACTTATGCCTATAAAAAATGTTAACACCCAGTTACATATCTTAGCAGCAAAGCAAGTAATTGGATATTTGTGTGAGTTTTTTGCTGCAGGTTTTGGGTTTTCTCCTCTTGCTCTGCCCAGGTTTACTAGGCCTTAATAAATTCTTTTTGGGTTATAAAGCAACACTTACACACCAACATATTTCTTATCTACTTTCTTCCAAGCTGAATTTCAAAGTGGAACAGAAAATTGTTTTAGTGTAATGTTATTCATTGGTTTGCCGGGCCTTTTGTCAGTGTAACCCACACCTCTGATCATCCCAGCAGTCTGCTAGGGAGGGTGCAATGCTGACTCAGTCTCAGTTTCAGATAGAATGTGTCCTGAACTGCCACACTGGCTCATAGATTACAGTGTGGTAGGATTCATAACCCAGGTACTCCTCCAATTAAGAGCATTGATTAAATGATGATGTATTTAAGAAACAATGCCATACATTTTGTGTTTATAGCACATGCTACCTACATGTTAGATAGGTCTCACATAGGTTACTGGGAAATTGGCTTTCCTGTTATTCCAGTTCTTGAAAGACAGTCCGTGCAGTATATTAAAAAAACCCAAAACAAACAAAACACATTAGAGACTGTTGTTAAGGAAATACTGCTGCCTCTGCCTCTAAATTCACTGCCAAATAAACTGTAATCAGATTAGTAAATATTTATCTAGGCTTTAGTTAAAGTTCAAGAGTATATATCCATATCCATGTATTAGTCCAGGGGAAAAACAGGCCCCTGTGCAATAATGTCTCTCTCATTGCGAGGTCTCTCTGAAGTATTTCACATCTAATCTCCAGATCACAGATTGCATACATGGAAGCTCAGAACTGATCTTTGCATCATTTCTTCTGCCACTGAAAAAAAGAGGAATGAAAACAGACATATATTATCTGGAATTCAGGAGATTTTGTCCCAGCGCCTGCTCCCTGGAAAGCTGACACCTCCCATGGGAAAGCAAAAATTCTCAAATTACTTTTTCCGACTTGAAAATTTGAATATGCTGGAGCACTCTGTTCAACATTTCTTTAGAGGAAAAAATGCAATTTTCTAGTTCCAATTGGCTTTCATTTAGGAATTTTACTGATTACATTTTTGAAGGATAAATGTGATCATATTAGAAATAAAACTAAAGACACTTTAAAATATCGCCAATTCCATGCCTGTCCCCCACATTTTGTTTATTTTCAAAGAAGCTGAGGATTTTTCATGTTTTTGGATGAAGGTGGTGTGTGGGATTTTTTGTTTGGTTAGTTGGATTTTTGTTGTTGTTTATTTGGGGTTTTGTTTGTTTTGGTTTGTTTGATTGTTTTGTTGAGTTTTTTTGTTTTGGGGGGGTTATTTTGGTTTTTTTTCTGGGAGCTGGATGGAATGTTTGACGTCTTACACAAGCAAAAAGTGGGGGCTGGAAGTCTACTTCCTTTTTGGTTATAGCCACAGTTCTTCTGCATTTGTGTTTACTTCTATATGATTCTATGGAAAAAAACCACGCAAACAAGTTTCCAGTAAATAAGAAATAAATATGAGTTCAAAATGCTGAAAAAACTCCTTGTAGAGTACTATCATGCTTCTTCAGGCTTTCTACATGAGAACTTTGGGATGAGGGTTAAGTAGCAGAAATTCTATAGCTCAAAAGACAAAATACTATATACCTCACATCAAACCACTAATATCAGGATGACATACTGACTCTGTTTGGGGTGTTCCACAAAAAAATTTGGAGACTCTCAGTTTGATAAGCCTTAGGAATTACATTTGCAGTTATTTTTTCAAGTCTGTGAAGTAAATGTACAAATTATCTCACTTTGGCCACATGCCCTCAGGCAAGATTGAAAAACAGTGAGTCCTAAGGTCTACCTAAATCTAATAGTACATTTTAGAAGTCATTAGGACTTAAGCAAGCATTTCCATAAATTGCAGAATGCCTCTGATTTGTCAGGAACATCTATGCTGTATGATAGTCCCACACTTGGAGAGGTTGTAGTTGAAGCACAACCAGCAGCCCCTATGTAAGTGAATGTTTATCTGGCAGTAGTCATTATTGACATTGTACTTCTACATGCCTGAAGTTTCTCAGGTTTGTTACAGACCACTGGTAAATACAAGTTTTAGTTGGTAAGGGCAAGACATGGGTTCTGAGGAACAGGTTACCCTGAATCCCTCAGATCATTCAGCAATTAATCAGAACACAGCTGGCATGGAGAGATCCAGAGCACTGGATAGAGTGCTCCTGGTGAAGAGCATGCTTTGGAAGACTTGGGTGGTACCTAACCTTGGTGTGTACTGAACATGTGGCTGAAAACTCAGGTCACCAAAAACCCCAGTGCCTCCTTTGGCAGTGTCTTCTGTGCTGGGATTTAGGCAACCAGCCTTTAAGGAGTGGCCAGCAGCACTGATGGTCAGGCTTCTCTCCATGGACCTGAAATACTTAAGGATCCTCAGGCACATTTGCTGGAACAGGTGAACAGGTACATTTTCAGTTGGATGACCCTCTTAAAAAAATTAAGTCTGATCTCTGCAGATTTTCTGTCAATTTTTTTAACCATTAGCTCACATACTCCTCAGGGGACATAAGAAAAGATGGGACAAGTAGGGTCTTCTCCTCACCATGTGATCCCTGTGGGCAGTTGCTGTGCCACCTTCTAGCCTGAGCAGCTGCAAGCTGCCTGTATAGCTATACCTCTTTCCTGACAGGAAATATGTAATTACATTTTTTACTATTCAAGGAGATTTCTGAACCTCTGCATAGCGAACAGTTTGGCTGTGTCTGTTGTCTGAAAGAAGACTGGTGCTGCCTACAGGACTGAAAGTCATGGAAACCTGCAGTATGGAATAATGAAAAAGGATGGCACTACTGCTTCTGTTAATATGTTGATATCATTGTTTTTCCTTCTTTTGGGCTTTGTTAAATATATACATACATAAACAGTTTTATCCTAGACTTTATCATAATAAAAAGAGAAGGAAGTTTCATACTGGATGGAATTCATAATCCAGCCAGCAGTGAAATTATCACAGCATATAACTTTGCAATATTTGATTTCTTTTTAGTTCTTAGTGGTTTGTCCTTGGGCTGTATGAAAGTGCTGCCCCTATTTCAAAGACAAGACTGTGGCAAGGGACAGAAGGGAATTTTCCAAAGAAATTCAGAACATCTGTTTCACTAAAACCTCAGCACAGCTATGGCTAGTGACATGTCTGACCTCCTAGTTCATCCTCTTTTCTCCAGACATAAAAGCAAAACTAATTTCTGGGCTCCAGCAGGTCATAGGAGCAGCATGGGGTAAAATCATAGAGTGGAACAAAGTAACATCAGACTAGGCTGTAGGAAAGTTTTACTGTGACATATACACAACACCCCCAGAACAAGCACATATTAAATGCTCTATCCAACATTCTGTAAAATGAAATTAAATACTTGGTTTGGGATTTTTTCCTCCCTTCTTTTGAGCACATTCAACACTGTAGTAAAAGAATAGCAGAAGAACAGCAAGCAAGAAAACAGCTACCCCTGCCTTGGTATCAATTCCAAGGCCTTCTCACAAACATCAGGAGTTACTCCACCAGCATCAGTGGAATTAAACTGGCATTAGTATCAGTGTATATGAGAAGATCACTGTGAGTCATGCAATATTTATTAATTGTGGATCATTATGGACAGTGATTTACTCAGCATTATCCATTTCATTGTCTCAGACAATCAAGTAGATAAGAAAAATTCTTTTATCTTCTCTAACTAAATTTATTTGGGTGGCATTAATTGGAATCCTTTTCAGTGTGCTAAAAGTTTAGCATTAATCCTGGCCTTGTTTTTTTCTGATTACAGAAAATCCTGTTAATGTATCTTTACAAATGGGTGCCTGTCAAATTTATCCTGCTCAACATGAGACATTCTAATGAAGCTTCTAATAGAAGTGGCACAGATAAACTTAGGACTATGTTGGCAGTTCTGTAAATTTGCAAGTTGACATCATGAGCGTATTGTCTCCAAGAATTCCTTCAAGCCAAGCAAGTCTTGATGACAAACTGTCAAGCAGTGAATTCTTTACATAATCCTTGCAATGACAGATTATCTGCGAACCAATTTCTCTCTCTTACTTAGTATGATCATCCTCACTCATCCTATTCTCATTGACTCTAAAGGTCTAATTTCTTAAATCTGAGAAACTCTAGGTCCTGCCATCTCTATTACTTAAAATAGCATGAAGTCAAATAGTATTAAAATATGTTTTCCTGAATCAATAGCATTAATTGTGCATCTCTGTTAAATATCACGGTAAGTATATGGACTAAGCATGGGATGAAGCATTTCCATTTAAAATTTCCAATCCCAAACAACAGACAATGCTGTCTGATAAATGTGAGTGACATGAAGAAAAAAGTGATGGCACATTTTTGGCTAGCAGCTGAAGTTTTATTTTAAAAGAGAGAAACCTGGACAGCACCTTTTCTTTTTTCTTTGTGGAGGATCTAATTCTAGTTCTTCAATAACCTTGACTGTTTTAAAATTTAAATCAGTCACATTCCTTGCATTGCCCTCAATCAGCTACTCTTTCCCAACCCAATTGTGGATTTAGTGCACTTGACAAAAGATGCACTGGACAAACCTGGGTTTTTTTTCTTCTTCCCCCCCCCATTAATTTTCATGTTGCTTGCATGAGTCAACCCAATGTTTGGAGGTTTTTTTCCTAAAGTTTTCATTTAGTAATTGAATATTTCCTGGTCTGGGTCCACCTGAGGTAGGAAGACCTTCAGTATTTTTTTGCAGGTGGGAAATTTTCCTGACAAAAAATGCGGTTGTATTTTTTAACACAGAGTTGGTATCAAGCTTGGGACACATTAATCAGCAGGAAAGAGGGAATGTGTGAGACTTAATGCTTTCTCTCTTTTTCTGTTCCCTTTCCCCTGCTTCTGTAGTACTGCCATGCTTGATGCTGGCCAAGTGCATGGGTTCAAGACCTTCTCATTAATATTAGGGCTGCCCCAGCTCCAGTAGCTGAGACCTTTCCTCTTCAAAAAACAGCAGCAAAGTGAGGAGATTTTTCAGTTTTTTCTTACCTTGCCACCAGGGCCCACTGGTGCAGGCATTGGTGGAGTGAGCCAAATCAAATATTGGGCTGTAGGTACAAAAACTTTTGGGATGTGACCCTTCTGTGCAAAATGCAGCAGCTGTGAAGGGCTTCTGAGTTCAAAGAACAATAAAGAAATAGGGAATCAAAGCCCATGTGCATCAAAGGGATAGCTTCACATTCAGAGGATTAGTCATAGAGCTTGCCACACAGATACTGTAACTTCCCCAGATACCAGAGAAGTAGGTCCTACTTTCCATTCACTACCCCCACAGTGAGGCCATTTGGGCTTTTTCTCCCCCTCTACAAAACGTGGAGATTTCTTGCAGCTTCTGAGCCTCTGTGAGGCCATGTCCACAGATGCCACTTCCTCCTTTAGAGGAGGAACTTGCTATCACACCTCCCCCTGCACAAAGCAGGCATTTGCTCTCAGGTCCCCAGGTGCTCAGCTGCTGGACAGCTTCTAGCAAGCAGGTCATGCCCCTGTCCTTCCTCCCCTCCCCCCATGCACACATGCTAACCCATTCCCTAAGACCATTACCCTTCAATAAATACCAGGGCACACTTCTTGTGGCCAAATCCACTCCTGAGCCCTGCCATAGGCATGTCCCCATGTTGTTTTTACAGAGGTGCAGTCTCATACTGCTTGTGCTGTACTGGAGCTGGTGAGCACAAGGAGCAGAGGAACTCTGGCACACCACCATACACTGCAGCTGGGCAGCTCCTGTTTAGCAGCAATAGCAGGAGCCTGAATTTTGAAAAAGGGGAAGGCTGGTGTCCAAAGAGAAATCTGTTACAGAACCCCTCTATCAAAGCTTGCTTGATATGGTAATTGACAGATACTTGCTTGATGTGGTAATTGGCCATTATCCATATACCCTTCTAAGTATCTGGTGGAACTTGTCCGGTGGCATGAAAAGAAGTGGTAGAATTTTACCACACAGGATGTGTTTCAAACATTGCTGCTGCATGTTGCTGGAGATCCTCCATCACTCTCACACCAAATACAGACAAAAGATTCACAAGGCCAATGAGTCAGCACACCAGACCCCATCCCGCAGTGAGTCAAGATCAATTTAGAGCATCTGGCCTCTGCAGCACTGCTCCTGACTGCTTCTCCTTTATTTGAGAAAGTTCTCTGCTGCCCCCTCTCCAAGGTGAAAATGTAGAAAGGATTTGCCTGTTATAGCATGTGGAGGAAATACACCAGATTGGAAAGAATGCGAAAGTAGGTTTTTTTCAAGATTTGTGGAGGGGAGGGATTACCTCTCTCATTTCCTGTTACCCCTCATCCTTAAGGAGTGATGATCAAAATCAAATATATTGTATTTGGTGAGCAAATCACTATAGGAAAAACAAGGAGAAAGATTTTTTTTTTTCATTGTCTCAGCGAGCAGCAAAGCCAGTTTTACTTCTGTTAGTGATGATGGCTTGTACCCAAGCTTTCCAGAAAAACTACCTGCTGTAGCAAGATTTGAAAGAATGGTTTCTTTGTGAAGTATCTGGCATGCAGAAAAGGTCTGAAAAGAGGGATCACAAAAGACAACTTATTTCTGTCCTATTTTTTTTTAAAAGGCTGTAAATATATAATCTTTCTACAACTATCATCAAAATCATCCCATTACATTAGTTAAAATATTGTAAAGCCAGATTCAGCTGTAAAGCCTACATATCCAGTTTCTGAATTCTGCAATTTAAGACAAGTCCTCTCTCAAATTCTTTGTGAGACCCACAAAAAGAATAATGAATGTTAAATAGGAACCACTGAGAATATTAATATACAGGGTATTGCCAAACCCTAGGTTAAATAAAATTAATAATAGTACAAAAGTAAAAACACACATCTCACCTTGCAGGAGCTTTTTTAATTGCCACTTCTGTCAGAAGTATAATATGAAGAACATAGTCATGTTTTAGCAGTTATTAGTATCCATAAAATTTTTTTGATACATCTTCTAGCAAAGCACTATAGGAATTCCAAGGATATTAAGAACAGGAGTTTCATAAGACTCTTTGTCATCTGTATTGAACAAATGGAACCTTGCCTAACACAGGAGAAAAAAATTAAAAAGGAGGGGGCAGGGGACCTAGAAGCCTTTAATAAAAATGCAAATTAAATATTAAACTCTATGGAAATTACATTTCCATTAATTTCCCAACTATTTACTTTATTGTCTTTCTTACTGGTTGGGAGTCAACAATTTCTGATCCTTTACTGCTTCTCTACTAAATAGTTACCAGCCAACAAGGATCCCAAAGGAAAGCTTGCCCACAACTCGAACACATCCACAGCATCATCTGCTGCTCTTTGACAAGGCAACGACCCCCTTTCTAGACAGCAGGGATCTTCAAGCCTGAGCACAGAAGTATTTGGATGGACTGCAGCAGTGGTTCTTTGGGAAGAGAAAACCTAGGAGCTCAGCAACATTTCTGGGTTGAAACAGCCTCACATGAGTTGGAGACACCACACGAGTAATAAAAGAAGAAAGAGCACACCAAGGACTTTCCATTTGTCAGGAATATGGTTATTGATAGAAGGGCACATGGGGGCACAACTCCTCCACAGCTTCAGAGAAGGTATCTATTTTATGTAGAAGTGGGAGAAGAGCTACAAGGTGTTTGTGCTTTCATAGAGCTTCAGGCTTACCCAGGGGATGAGAGGCAGTGACCTCATGCTCTGACACCATATCAATGTCACCAGATGAGACATTGGTATAGATCCAGCTCTATAGTAGCAGTTCACCATCTTAACTGCATTAGTTTTCCTGTTCTTTTGGAGGCAGAAGACTCCTCTTTTACCAGTTTTACCGATGAGGATACCAGACCTGCTCCAATTTCACTGGGATAGTGTGGCAAAACCCCAGCACACTTGACCAGCCTGTCATAGCCCAGATCTCCTTCAAGCACCCACAGCAGGGGTGAATGAGCAGCTCTTGCTGGGCAGGTGCAGGTCAGCCCTGAAGGGTGAACACAGGGAATAAGATGCAATTAGGACAAATGAACGAGAGGTGTTAGAGGTGCCTCCTGCTCCCTGCAGATGCAAAAGACACCTGATCTCTGAAGTCACATTGCCATTTTTCCAAGGAGGCTGGGTGGCAGGTAGCACATCCTCCAAATGTCCCAAAATGGCATTGTATCACCATAGTCAAGAGAACCTGGGAAGCCAGAACTGAAATAGAGACACTCAGTAGCCACTCCCTGGGACACACTGTGCCCCATCAACTTGTACCTTATTATTAGAGCATCTCTCCTTGTCTTTTGAGCACAGGTCTGAACCTTGGTCACATAACAAAAAAGAGCTGTTGTCAGCAATCCCTTTGACACAAATTCCAAGGCTGATTTTGACTTGATTTGGGTAAACCTCAGAGCTTTTGAATATTTATGCAAGCGTTTGAGCTGCCTTTTGAAACTCCTGAACTGGGAAAGAGGGGGGAAGAATATCTCTATAGCACCTTAGTAATGGATCTTTATGAATTCAAGCATAAGCACATAAGGCGACCTTTCTCTAGAGATTTCAATTTCCCTAGAAATGTCCAATAAATTAATTAAAATAGTTTCAAATGAAATCACTTTAATCACTTATATTGTCTCTACAGATTTAGAAGGAAGGTCCATCAGTTTATCTCCTTTTTTCTACTGTTGCAGTTTCATCAAAAGCTTTTGCTGCCAGGGATCTACTTTAGGATTAGTCTGGTTGACATAAAAGTAACCACAAAACTTATGAACATTGCTACATGTTTTTATATAGGAGGAAATATATAGTAAAGCAAGAGCAACACATTCAGTTTGTATTTTCAGCAGATATGAGTAGGACTTCTTGTCTGTACAGAAGTATTGTAGTTTGATGAGGCTTGAATTATTTAAAAAATCATCCTTCCATTTGTCAAAATAAACATTTTAGACTTTAATCGCTGAAATGTATCTTGGTACATCCCGAAGACTAGTTAGGACTAACACAATTGAAAAAGGAAAGTTCCTCATTATTACCTTTAAGTAAGGAATCCTGTAGTTTTCTCTTTTCCAAAGTCCTGGCAACATCTAGCATGCCCCAGCTCTCTGCCTGAGAAACCTCTGCATCATAAACTAGAAATGTTCTCATCGCCTGCTGTTTGCAGAAGATGCTTCTAAAGTTTTGCAGAACTTCAAGCATAAAAGGAGATGGTACTGATATAAATTTCCTACACTGGATATGAAATCCTAGAGTAAAGCAATACTGCATATTATCAGCCAGAAAAAAAGAGATGAAAATAAGTGGAGTGGTAAAGGGACAAAGGAGACATTCTGGTTCTGTGTTTCTTTTCTTTTCAAGCAGACACAATGAAACTCCCTACTGTTAATTCTGGCACCTCCAAATGAAAAACCAGGATTTTCAAAACCACTGTCTTTTAACCAAAGTTAATAGCAAATTTGTCATCAATGGCTTTGGTAAGAATAGCATTAGCCCAGAAGGTATACTTTCAAAGTCCTGTTCAAAAACTAAAACCACAAATTAAGCCAGCCTACAATGAAGGCAGTGTACATCCTTGCCTAGATGGGTAAACAAGTCTGCCTGTGCTTATCTCTGATAGCTCAAATGCTAATTTGAGGAAAGTGTTATAGATCAGTTTATGCAATCAAACCTTTGTCCTTTTCAGCTGATGAGCTGATGAGCTGTGCTCATTCAAGGTGCAGTTTGTAAGGCAAGTCATGCATTTAAAAGCAGTCTGTTTTTTCTGTTTAACAGCTACACAACTATTTTGGACTCTGGGCACTCGGTGGAGATTTTTGTTTGGTTTTGCCGTTTGGACGACAATAGAAATGAAACTCGGAGTTTTCCTGCTGGTATTCCGAGAACTGTGGAGACTGGCGAGTTTCTGGGTGATGGTGTGCTGCAGCCGACCTCTAGTGGAGGGACCACAGCTCAGGGAGACACCAAAGGCAGGAAAACTCCAGAAAATGCACAGAAAACGCTAGTGAGACCTGAGAGAACAAAGGGACAGCCTCAGAACCAAGATACTGAAAATATGAATGTGAGCAGTTATTAGAGCTTAGTGGGTGTGAGTTGAGCCTTTCTGCTGCTTCCTGTCAAGAGCAAAAATAACACAATCTTATTTTCTGTGATGTAAAACACTGACTTGTAATAAAATGGGACTTTCTTCCATGCTTTCATGCTTTTAAAGACTTCTTTTAAACTTTTTTTTTTTTTTTTTTTAACCATTAGGAAGTACATTTCAGTTACTAGGGAAAAGAGGTCCAATGTCATCAGTGAGTTATTGAGATTCTTAAGCTATAGTCAATATCAGAATGAGAAAGCAGAAGCTGGAACTGAGGTTTCAGCTCCTTGGTTTCAGTGTTGTGCCAGGGCAGAGTGAAACCATTGTCCTTGTGGTAGGGCTCTGCAAAAAAACTGTAATCAGACCAGCTGGAGAACATCAACACTTTAGGCAATATGAGTGCAAGATGTCTGAAAGCAATGCTGTCAGTGCCCTTTACTTTTCGTCCACACCATAATTTAATTCCCTGGGGTTTTTTATTGTGAAGCAGAAGTATGTCAGAGAATGGAATATGATGGCAGGGGAAACCCATGTTGTGTGGATTATTTTCATATCTCTTTTAAGAAAGGGTCTTCTGCCAGACCCCAAAAGACAAAGAGCTGTTGGAGGTCAAGGCACCTCCACAGTCCTTGGAGGAGTGCCTATCCTCTAGGAAAGAACATCAGCTAACAAATCCTTCTGCCTGAACAGAGTCCTGCTCAGGCGTGTACAACATTCTTCTCACACACACACCTCCCAAATCTTCACATGCCATGAGAACTTCAAGTATGTTACTATTTCAGGGTTACTAATCCTCTGGTATCTGATTCTGGCACGATGCTGCTATCACCAGCTACGGAAACAAGGGTGTCCAGGGGATGGCTGAGTCTGGCCTGGTATCAGTGTTGAAGGGTCTGTTGGCATCATAACAACCATTTTTAGAAGAAAACTGCTTTTCTCCTTCTTCTTTACATCACCTCAGGCTTGCTCAAGGCTTTGAAGGATACCAGTAGTACTTCATCCTTGAAGAGCCAAAACTACTGTGTTACTCTAAGTTTTGTCATATTTTCTTCCCTTTTCTCAGCTCTTTGATATTTAACACTGGGGGTTTGGTTGGTTGGTTGGTTGGGTTTTGTCTTAGGCCAAACCATAACAAACAGCAGCACTTTTTCTGCTAATACTTTTCCAGAGACCTTTGAAAGTTTACATAAGTATCAGCTGATTCTTCTTTATCCAGTATTGGTGAGTATTGCTTATATGTGCAATGATCCCAACAGGTAAGATAGAATTTGCTCAAGTTCAGCACAACCCTTGGGGTTTACTGGAACTACATGTAATACAATTTTTATCTTATTGTTTAATCAATACAGGCCATCTGTGTTTCTGTTCCATGCTTTATTTCAGCTTTGTTTTTAATGTCTTGTCTAATCATTCTGTTGTTTCATCTATGATGCCCAGATCTAGATAGCAGATGAATGACACTTATGATGGTAAGATGAAACTGTTCCTCAAATATTAGATAACCAGATATTGAGGATCAAAATGATCCAGAGCACGTCTGAGTTGCTTTTAATACTAATAAAGGTCTATTCCACAGAGTGGCTCAGGTGAACTTTGTAATGTTGTAGGTCTCGCTCCCTTCTCTGTACATTATTAACCCATTGTATCCAAGATCATGGATCATCTCTCCTTCTATCCTGCTCTTGTAAGAGAAATGTGGCAGGTTCAAGAGGCTGCATTTGGTACAAAGAGTTTAACTCTGCTCTTCCTGCCCTGGTAGCACCATACTCCTGGGGCAGTGCAGCTGTGTCTCCCCATCATGGAACCCCTTTGGATTAAGGAGTGAAAAATGGCTACACCAGCACCACCAGTTAGACCAGGCAGAGCCACTAACTAAATGCTACAGACCCCTTATCTACCGCAAGTAAAGCTGTACTTTCCTTAGCACTGTCCCAATCAATTGTCACTGGTTGGACAGTCCCACTTGGGCCAAGGGCTGTGCCTTCCTCCCCTGTGCCAATCCACAGGTATATCCACTAGAGATTTTTGGTGGAGAAAGGAGACAGGGAGGACAAGTCACAGCACCTTTTCATTCCTCTACCCTGGGCAGCCCATTCCTTACCTGCAAGGATGAGGCATAGACCTGCTTAGTTCTCAGAAGAGAGGGATTGTACTTTTCCAGAGACAATCCTGTGAACTGCTTCAGTTCCACACAGTTCCTACTCTGTAACAGCAAGGGTTACATGCTAGGTTTTGAACACTCTGCAAAAGGAATGCTGCTTTGCTTGCTAAGTACCACTCATATGAGTAATTCTATGTAAACAATTCCCTCCCTTCCTTCAAAAGGAAAGGAAACTTGAGAATAACCACAAGCAGATACTCCTAGATACCCAGTCCCAATAGTGAATCTTGCTGAGCAGCTAATTCTGATCATAAGCAGACAGTTTAGATTGAAAATCCAGAGGCTCCTAGAGATACTTCAGCATAAGTCTTTAAACAAGAGCCTTCTTCTCTTAGTTTATCCAAAACCAGGCCACCCACAGAAATATTTTAAATAATATTGTTGCAGAAGATTGGAAGGATGAGTTTCAGGGTTTGGCATAATTGAGACAATACCCTGGCTTCTCCATCAAGTCGATCCCACAAATATCCTTCTGAAGTGCCTGTTTCTGCAGTCCAAGACACAGTAAGACACAGAGGAGCAACCACTGCAGAGTCAGGGCTCCAGACTCTGGAATCTGAGCACCAGATTTCCAGGATTCCTGCTGACTTTAAAAGCCACAGTCCAGATTTTGCAAGCATATAAACCAAGGATGGCAATGTTTGCAGTATTCACCTTTCTCAGAAAATACATATAAACAAATGCATTATCATGTGGTTTTAAAGGAAAGCTGATAATTCTTCACAATTTCTTTTTAAAACTCTTGAACAGGGAAGCACATCAGTATTAAAAATATCTGAATTCCTGTCTAAAGCACTTCTTATTTTTTCCCAATTGTCTTGAACCACATCAGGATATTTCTCATCAATCACATTCATTCATTCATGAGAAATAGGCAAATGCTGGAGAATTGGAGTTAAGAACATAGCAATTATTTTTCTTAGTCTTTAGAAAGCATATAAACTGTTCAGTAGCAAATTTAGTAACAAAATGAAAGACAAAAGAGAAGAAAACAAAACTATAGCTATTAATTATATATCATTTCAGAAGTTTATTCACTGTCAATGACACATAGCACTGATAAAATAAAATTATTGAAGGAATTGGATAAATAAGGAAGTATTAAAAACTATTTTCAGAAGGTGATGCTTAAACAAATACTCCCCAAGTCTGCAGGCCTCATTGAGATGTCTCAGTCCCCAGTAGTGTCCTGCCCTATCTAAACATCATCACAGTGATAATACAAAAAAATAAGTCTCTCTAAGCTTTCTGCTTCTCATTCCAGATCTCCTCAAATTCAAGCAGCTCAACACTACCTGCACTGCACGCGGGGAGCTCATTAATTACCTAAATAATTTTTATCACTGCAACATTTCCTTTCTAGTAAAATCAATCTGCTAAAGAAATTGAAAGTCACATATGCACAGCCTAGCTCATTACTTATAAACCTATAGATTTCTCTCATTGAATTTCATCTTCCTCTGTTTACTTTTTAAAATGCTTCCTAAATACACTTCACTGTTCAAAGGATGCTCATCTTACCTGGAGAAAACTACTTTCAGAGAGTGTAGATGACACACTATAACTACTAGGTGTGAATCTTCCTGCATTACTACATTCACTGGATTTTTCTTTCCTGTCAGGAACTTTTCCTTGCCACTGAAATCCTTGCAGCCCTCTGAACTGCATTGCTGTGTTCCTCCTTGATGTGACTGAATTGCTTCAGCTTATGTATATACAAGAGAGACTGTTACTTTCACATTTCTGAATCTTCTTCCTGTGTTAGCTAGAAGGCCATTGCATTCCCACTGCATGAAGAATCCTAGCCTGAGAGTAATTTCAAAGGTTTATTTTCTTCCTAAGTGCTTACAATTGTTCTTTCCAACTCAATGAGGAAAAGGGAATTTCAGTCCCAATAGTGAATCTTGCTGAGCAGCTAATCCTGATCATAACTAGACAGCTGAGAGTGAAAGTCTAGAGACAAATTACCCTCAATGTTAACAGCTTTTTATTTGGGTGGGAAAAAAGCCATTGCTGACACACTGTTTTTCATGAACAGCTGCTGTGCTAGATGTATGCATGACAGATCCTAGGTTTGGTTCTCTCCTGATAAAGGAGATAAAACTGTCCAATAACTCTGCCGAGCATACAAAATCTCTTCCATCTTAGGATGTGCAAATATTTACTCTGGAGTAGCTGAGTAATTCTGTCTGCAAAAAACTGGAACAAAATCAGAAATAACCAGCAAATCACACATTCAAAAACAATAGCATCTTGACATAATAGGAAACTTAAAGAGCACATATATCATCATTAGCATTGGAGAGTAACACCAAAACAACAGCTAATCAGCCATCAAAGATCACTGTGCTATTAGACTTATTCAGGAAGTGTACTTCCTTTAAGTTGACCCAGTGAAGTATTACAGGTACAAAAAACTAAAACAGTTCATACCAGGAAAATGGCAGAATTCAGATCACTGAACCTACAAATTTGAAACTCACTTAAAAACTGAAAATAAAACTAACTTGCAACATAGATGTACTAGAACAGCACAAAAACTTCAGGGAATTAAGAGAACCTTGATCCAGCCCGTTTGGTCTGGCATAGATTCCCATCTTTTCAAGAAAAAAAGAAAAAAATTTCATTTTGTGCAATGGAACTGCGAATACTGGCATTTTCGTGCCTGTTTTCAGGAAGGAGTTTCATATTGGTTTTACTTTCAAATGTGCTCAGTGCAACCCGCTGGGCCAGCGAAAGCTCCTGGGTCCTCACAGCCAGCGGAAGCCCGACCCGGAGCAGCAGCAGTACTATCGTGTGCTCCCTTCTCCGGGCTATTTCCAGCTCTCTAACTCCCTCTGCATGACAGCAGCCTGAATAACAAGGACATTTGCTTCTGGCACATGCAAAAGGAGCATACATTGAATTAAAAAAAAAAAAAATTAAAAAAATTTCTAAAGTGGTAAATACAGAAAGAATTATTAGGCACTGAATTTAACTGGGAGTTGTCACATAAATAAATGCTGCAGAACCAGGTCCACAGTACTACTCAGATGAAAGAAGGGTTATGCTGTGTTACTACAGTGAAAATAGCATTATGACCCCCTCCTATTCTGCCTTTACAAGCCCAGATTTCAGAAATCATATTACTTTCTCTGGTTTTAATTTTCAGTTAAAACTGAAAATTAAAGAAGATCTGCCATCTTCTTGGCAGATCTAAGAGGTTTTTTTAAAACCAGTGTGCATTTTATCTATCTGCCCATAAGCCTTTTTTCAGTATTACCTCCCTTTCTTTTCTGAAACAAGATGCATCCTTTGGAATTCCAACAGAACAGTAGGGGAAAAAAATGTTCAACAGGATGCTACACACAAGCTGGTATAATGCAAGCATTCAACAGGCTCAACACAGCTCAGATGGTGAATTTATGAGTAAGCCAAGTTTAACGATATGAAAAGACTGTATTAAAACAGGAGAAATTTAATCAGAAGACTTTTTGGCAAATTCTTGTCTTCAACCTCTTTTTTTTCTTTTTTTGTGAAAGCCTTTCAAAAGTCCATCTGGATACCTGTCAATCCTATAAACACATATTACAAACCACAGCTATGCAGTGGAGTTCCTTGACAAGCATCCTTCACAATTCTGCCGCCTCCATAGTATGCCTGTGTCACAGAAGGGGAAGCTGAGAAAACTTTTGGAGGAGAACTGGTTTTCAATTCTCATGTATCAACACTGGTCACTAGGAAAAGACTTCAGCCAGAGGGTGGTCTGTCACTGGACCGAGCTCCCAGGGAAATGGTCATGGCACCAAATCTGCCTGAGTTCAAGGAGCATCTGGATGACACTCTTAGTCATTTGGTTTAGCTTTAGGTAGTCCTGCAAGGAGCAGGGAATTAGCATCTTTGGTTCTTGTGGCTCACTTCCATCCTGAGATATTCTAAGGTTCTATGATAAATATACTTACAAGAAGCACACACTACATAATTTTTATCTACTTGAGAAAAATGAATGCATGAAAATTAAAACTACAGGTGAAAAACTCGGCCATTAAAAAAGGCCCCCTAGATCTCATCCAAGAGTAAAACATGGCAAACTGCTGGAACACTTCAGAGCCCTAAAGAGGTAGGACCAGAACGGGTTTTTTGATTCATCTACTACTTTCACTGCTCCTGGGCAGGAAAAAGTAAATCTGTTCCCTAAAGGTATTTGTTTATCCTGTTCTTAGAAATGGATGGCCATTACAGATGGTCAACAACCTCCTAGCCTAGCAGTCAGTGTTTAGCTTACACTATCTTTGGAAAGCTTGAATTTTAGCCCACTATTCTATGTCCTATGCACAAGAGCAAACACAACTATATTCCCTTCACCTTTACAACAATGTCCCATGTTTCCTAAGATTTATAACCTAGAGAAAACAGAGTGGAGGTGTAAATCCAGTTCCTTTCTTTTTTGTCGCAAGTGTCTTAGTCAAGTGTTCTTCACCTCTGTTTTTCCTCCACACATTCTCCAAGTAGTCTACAGCTTCCTTGAAGTGTAATGCCAAACTTGGACACACCATCTTAGCTTTCATCTCATCATTGCCAAGGAAAGTCTCCTATGTAACCACTCTGTTTATACGTTGCAGCATTATGTTTGAAGCTGCTTCCTCTTCACTCTAAGAAGGACACACTTGACCTGCCTGGGAGATCTAAAGTTTTGCTTACCATAAACAACATGAAATGAATTCAGTTTATGTTTTGACATTCCATTCAATTTCAACCATAATTCTGTGGTAAACACACAATGAAAAAGCCAGTATTCCTGGCTCCCATGTGTGTATTCAGATCTCAAAATAAAACAGTTGATACAATTGCAACCCAAAAAAAACCCCACTTGGTGCAGCTAACCCAAAAGTCAGGGCTCGGAAGCCCAAACTAAAGTAAGAAACACCAGCTAAATTAAAAATTGCTGAGGAAAATAAAGAGCAGGCAGTTCTTCAGCTGTATAAATAAGAATGAACCAAGAGAAAAGAAATGATGCCACTATGTAGCCAGTGAGGTTCAGATAAAAATAACACAGATAATGGCTGTAAAACAAATGACCAGGCATTTAAGATAAAATTCATCTGACCTGTTTCAGCTGTTCCCTCAGAGTAACACTTTCAGAAATGCTTGCTTCTCCCTTCCCCTCTCATCTAAGACAGACTGTGGCACCCACATGGGAGCCCATGGAGACTTTCAGGTAAGCACCAGAGCCACAACCCAAGCAACTTGCAGAAGTTTCAACAGGCCCCAGCAGGGGACACAGTAGAGGCACTTCAGTACAGGCAAGCAGAGGGAAACAGAACGTGCTTCATCAAAAATAAGAGTGCTTGTTTTATTATCCTCATTTCCTTGGCTTTTCTCCCTGCTATAAAATCATCATGTGTTTGTACAATATTCTTATTCTGGGAATGTGTTTCAGTCCACATAAACATCTGCACTTAGTTATGTTAGCCAGTATCCAAATCCCAGCAAGATCCTGCCCTGATTATTTAGCTCTGAGTGTTTTTGCCAGCTTCTATTCCCAGAACACACTGGATTTATAGCTATGTCCAACCTCCAGCTTTGCTAGTTAGAAGATTGTAACACACATGCTCAAACTGAACATCTTTTGTACCAGGCCAAAGTCTTTCCAGCAGGCTCAGGTAACAAGCCATTAAATTGTGCTAGCATACATTAGCAGCAGGAAAGTGAACTATTGTTGGATGCAATTTGTTGGTCTGTATTTTTAATCACACTGTTTGACCTACACCTTTTGTTTGCTTTCCTTGATATCTAACCATAAAATATGACCCTTGATTCAAATACCAATGAAACCTGTTGTCGCAATTTTACATAACTCAGTGCAAAAGAACCCAGATCTCAAGTAAATAACTGATAAGTCCTTTTTTTGGGATCACAGTGTGTTTTTGTCTGCTGCCTTGCAGAGCTAGATCCAAATCATTAATAAAAAAGAGATATATACAGTTTCATCTGAGAAGACAAACAAAAACATTCAGGATATAAATCAAAACAAGGACTTGCAGAAGAATAGAGCAAGCACTTACTAAGCCAAAAACATATTGTTCTTGTGAAGAAGCCTGCCCTGACCAGTGCTTTCTCCAAATGTATGTTTATGGAGTTCTAGGCCAGAACATTTTTGGAGCATAAAGACATGAAGCATTCAATCCCAGCAAAATTCACTGTGATCTGCCTAATTCTCATGGAGCTGAACTTCACCACAGCTGTGCACAAGCTTAAATTCCCATTGCAGCTTCTAGACAATTATTCTTTGACAGATATTTCTTTGAAGACTTATTTTACATGACTGACAACTGCCTCAAACTGTGAATATGCTAATAGATAAATACATAACCTGACCTCCTACCCTACCCCACCCTCTCAAGATACAATCTGAAAACAAATTTTCTGCCTTTCTTCAAGCAAGAAAACTGGTTTGGGATACAGTTTCTTTCTATCTGGTTTGGATCTCTCAGCCGATGCTGAAATGCATCTACTTTGCTTTGGTGTGTGAAAACACACACATTACAGAAATAAAAGCTTCACAAAGAAAAAAGCAGAAAAGAGTTATTAAAATGTACTTAAATCTTTTGAGTTGAAATACAAGTGATGTAACCAGTCAGCCAATGTTAAGATCACATATTATCCATTCCTATTTTCCCCTCTCAAATCCCATCTCCTGGGTCTGAGCAAGACAGCTTTTTCAGCTCCTGGTCCCTCTCCAAAGCAGGCAGAGATGAGAAATGCCCAATTGCCAGCAGGACCAGGTTCAACTGTTTCCCTTTCCCTCCAGCCACTCACCCCACAGAAGGGCAAACACAAATTTTTTTCTGGGACTGGACAGCCCCTGTCAGCACACATATTTTGAAGACTGACCATTCAATGCTGCAGCTTAAAGACTGCCCCATCCAGTACTTGGTTGACAGACCCAAAGTTGCAGTCCTCCACCATAGCTTCTGCCCAAGTAGGGAACCAGGGCCCTGCTTCTCCAGCTCCAAAATAACACCCTCTCCCCAGGATTCTGCAGTCAACAAAAATACCAGGTCAAGGTACAGAGAGAGCCAGAGAGATTTATGTACCCTATCCCTACCAGTATCAGTGATTCCAGCATCCAGAAGTGCATAAAACTATCTCAGAAAAGGTATCTGCACCATGAAAAAATACTATGCTTCAAATTTTGTCTAAGCAGCTTTAAGCATACAATGTGCTTTTCTAAGCTAGAAATAATCCATAAATAAGAAGATTGGTAACAGGTACAGAGCTGAAGGTCTCCTCTATGACAGCCTCCTCCTCAGTCACTGTACACTGTGCTAGAAGCAGGTTCTGTTAAAGAGAAGACAAGCACTCAAGCGTTTGGCAGTGGCCCCTGCCATGCACAGATCAACACTCCCATACTCTTGTGGCTAAACCAGGTCATGGCTTGTGCTTCCAGACCCCAGCTGTCCCTAATAGTAACACTGTCAATAGAGCATAATAAAGTAATAATATTAATAATAATGAAAACATATATAAATAAAGAGACAATACCTCTTCTGCCTCATTCACAATGATCTGAATCTTCAGTTATTAGAGAAAGGAACACCTTTGTTTTTGTTGGTACAGAAGCACTAGCACAAGTCATTCTGGAAAAGCAAGCTCTAAATATCTCCTTGGCAGCTGGGGAAATAGGACACCAAAGATCACATATTATTTTACGTGTAAAAAAAGTATAAAATTTTATTTGACAAGTTAACAAAGAATAACATTTCATTAGTCCTTTAAAACACTTTATTACAAGGAAGTGTAGTTGAGTTGCAGCTACACTACATGAAAGTTAATTCTAAGGTGAACAAACCGACCTACTGGAGAGTAGGCAGTTTAGAATGTACATATCTACTACATCCAGTTTATTTTTAAGAGGTATTTTGTACAACTAAAAATTTACTAGATGTCAGACAACTTCAAAAACTTCTAATGTAACAAACTTCAGAACTATTCTTCTCAGATGACATCATCTTTTTTCAGAGATAGCTGAAGTTTCCTCACAGCTTTTAGTAGCTGAAGAGAACTTCTGCTCTTCTGCCCAGGACAAGGTTTAGACACACTTTCCTTTACAGTGACTGCAAACTCCTTTGCTTCCTTTTGTTCACCACACTTTAGTTCGACATGAGTTGCCCCTTGCTTGAATTTCTGAGTTTTTCTCTTTAATTTCTGCACCTAGGAAAAAAAAAGTACTAATTAGCATGTTATGTACTCCAAAGACCTGCAGCTGTAGAGGTGACTGGATTTCCACTGAACTCCAAACTACAGATGACTAAGAGACATTAAAAAAAAGAGAAAAGTTTAAACTTAGTAACCCTCCACAGTTGTCTCACTGTAACAGAAAGCTGACCTTGCCCATAAACCACCACAGAAAACTGACCTCATCCACACTCAATTGGTTGTTGAATCCCATTGCTCCCTAATGTAAAAATGCTTGCTTGAGACAGCTGGAATATCATCTCTTAATAATCTATATTTACAACAGTTTCTTTTCATTTCAGATTGTACTACCCCAATAAAAAAACCAAACAACCAATAAACTCTAAAATGTATACTGATAATTATCAGTTACTGGATCTAAGCAGCTTACTTTGAAGCCTTCTTAACAAAACTGGAAAACAGAATAAATAGGGTTAATTGCTAAAGAATGTTTTTTAAAATGTCAAATAATGAGTCTTGACTTGCACTTGGCATGAAAAGGTCACTTCCCAAAGATAAAATTAGACTGGAAGCATTCCAAATGCCAATTTAGGCTTTAAGTCCATTTCTAAAAATAATTAACTTCAATTGCACTCTAGAACATATTATTAAGTGTGAAACACAGAGATTAGCAGGGCACTTTTAGTATGGCAGGTTCTAGAAAAAGAAATATGCATTAGAAATATTAAGATTGGTCTGTATAAAATACAAATGGAAATGTCTGTGTGCAAAAGAAAAAAAAAAAAATACAGGCCAAGGAATTAGAGGAATGGCCTGTATTGATAACTAGGGCATGATGGACAGTAATCATACAGACACTACTATTTACAGCAGAACCCTAAGGGGTGTGCTCTGACCAGGCTGTACCAGAGCACAGAGGACTTGCCAGAAGATTTGCACACCTCTGGTAAGAGGCAAAGATGACAACAAGGTTGCACCACATTGTATGTGCTATTCTTCATCGTCCCAAAACAAAGGCAAACTGTGGCCATAAAGATATGCAAAAGAAAGAAACCAAGGTGCAGCTGTTGCCCAGTGTCTTAGGTTCCTGAGGACAAAGACAGCAAGATTTTGAGGCAAGGAGTAACACCATAATTGTTGGGTCTTCAAGAATATAAGAGTTTTATCAAAAAAACAGCTGACATTGCCAAGAGAGGCAGTGAGGACTCAGCAGTCAATGCTCATTGCCTGTACTGCTAACATGCAAGTCTGACACATCTGCTATGACATAAAGCACCTCTATGCTTGCAATTACACAGACAATAAAAAGTTTAAGTGAGTAAAATCCATCAAAAATGAATATGAATAAAACAGGTCAGATTTAAATTAACTATATCCTCCTCTTTTCATAAGGTCTCATATTGAGTTTTGTTTTGTTTCCTGTATAAGCAAAGTTCTCAGGTGAGTATTTATCTTGAAACATAAGACGAAAAAACCACAAACAATCAGACAGAACTATGGATTGAATGTTTAATCATATGCCCAAACCAAATTGCTACAAAAGAGTGAGGCTATTCAACTACAGAAAAAGGCTTTTATATGGCATGTGTGAAAAGTTGCTACCTATGGCTCTAAACTAAATACTGACAGAATGAGGGCAGTTTAAAGGTTAAACAAAACTGAAAGGCTTGCCCAGCTATGATTTTGGAGAAGCTCTGGTCAACAGATTAATTAACAAAAAAGCTTCAATATTTCAGTAATATAAAAGACATTTAATCCAGTCTGTACAGAAATTACAGCTTCTATTTTCTCATTCCCCTGAGGGACAGGATATAAAGAAATGAAATTTCAACAGTTTGTCTTAACACAGTGAGCAGAAGTGACAGACAGTGCAACCCAGCTCTGTACTGCAGAACTGCCACAGGGCAGGAAGCTTTCTCACCAGCATACATTCCTAACTGCCAGTTGTAAGCACTTTTTCTTGATCCAATGAAGAAATTGGAGGTACAAAAATATGAGCCAGCAGTCTAATTATAATCACCCATACTGGAACATCTTGGCTAAAAACATTCCAGTGACATTCTAGCTGATGACAACAGGAGGCAGAGTTGTGGCAGCCTTTCAACAAAAATGTTAGTAGCTAGAGAGTTTACATTTAATTCTTACAGTAGCCTGATGCTTTTTCAGCTTGGATATTTGTTTTCCTTTCATCTCCATTTGTTTTATGAGGCAATCCAGCTCCTGTTCCAGGTCTTCACGAGCTTGGGAGTCTTGAGTCTCCTGTATCTGCTTCAGAAGTTCTTGATGCTCACTATTAAAGACAAGAATGGCAATCTAAGTATTCATGACACAGTCTCTAGGATTTCTTCATGCAGGAGTTCCTAGCCATTTTGTGCAGAGTACAGAAATTTAGCATTATTTCCATTCTCACACAATACACATTAATCTGGAATATATTCACATGAGAAGGGGAAAAGGTTTTCCCGTCAGTCTGATTTTCTTGTTCCAAATTTTTAGCTGATGTCCATATTACTTCTCTTTCCTCCCACAGGCATAACAACTACATGTGCAATAGTGTGCAAAATGAGATTTTTGAAAGTGAGCAGCAGCTATGCAGTACAACATTTTCACTTCCTGTCAATTTAGTGCAGACTTTGAAGGCTTCGTGTAATACATGGAAGTATTTTTAAACTAGTACATTCAAGTTACAATTTTTCTGACAAATTATTCAAATTAAGATATTATTCTCAGAACGATTTACAGCAAAGTGGGCTGCTTAATTAAAATAACCAGGTTAAGTAAAAGAAATAGTGTAGCTCTTGATACCCAGATACCTGAACAGGTTGAAGTCAGAGACTCCCTCTTAGATAAACAATCCCTTTACAAAGGTCAGAGCTTCTTTTCTGACTTCTGAGTAACTGCTTCTCCTTGACAGTTTAATTGAAGCAACTGGTTGTTGCTGTTAAAAAAAAAAGCCTGTCCTTCAACTGCCATGAGTAAGCTAGACATTGCTTTTTGAACATTAGACTGCTTGCCAGTTTAAATTTTACCACATCAAGGATTTCAAATCAGTGTCAACATCCTAACTGGCTTAATCAGCACATCCTCCTCTGTTCAAACCACAGCTCGTCGTGTTGACATGTCTGCTATGACCAGCTACAGAGCTTTGGCCCACAGTGCCACAAGCCTGCATTAATGGGAAGATGCTTAAGAACACAACAGATCGTAATCCACACTTACTTGCATGGTTAGAAAGATACATACACTCCCATCTGAAGTGTTAGCTTCTTCCACACCCTGCCCATTTTCTGGCAGGAGACCATCCCTCTTTCACAACCCCCTTACAGGACCAGCAAGTTCTGCTATCAACAAGCAAAGGGGACAAGCACCAGACTGACTCAGCACAAGGACCTGGCAGGTACACGGGTAAGGAACGAACACGGAGTACAAAGAAGAGGAGAGATGTTGTGACAGGACTGTTCATGCCAGAGCTGTACTAACCCATTCCACCACCCAGACTGACTGCATCCTGCAGGCCTACTCAATATCAGCACCATCTTTGCAGCCTTCTCCAGGAGAAAAATTTTGGTTTACTCTGTATATCTCAGAATATGTTTAAAATGTCTAAAAAGCACAGGTCTGAAAGGCTTGTCATTTGCTGCAGCTGCTACTTCAGTAGCAGCTTGTTTAAATACAGGATGTGGAAGCAGAAAAACAAGACCAGTGAAACACCAGGATAGAATTTTTTGAATGAGAAAAATCCTACTAGTCAAGCCTGCTCAGGTCATTCTGTCAACAAGTAGTCCTATAGCTCAAACAGGCTAGGCTCGACTACAGCACCCCAGAGCTTCTCAGGGCTACCACTGAAGCCACGTTTACTCCCAACTCAACGATGGGTACTCACGAGCTCATTTGGCCCAGCTCGTCTTGAAAGGCCAACAGAAGGTCTGAAAAGCTCCTGGTGGCAGTGGGTGATGTGGAACAAGAGGATACAGGTTTCGAAAGTGCACTGTGTCCTGAAATGCCAACTGCAGCTCCTCCTTGGCCTCGCGATGAGACACACGGATTGCGATGCTTCATAATGTGCAGCACACTCTGTACGTTTGCGCTGACAGAATGGCTGGAGCTGACAGACTAAAAGAAGAATGATCTGTGGCTTACACAAGTAATTAACAACTTTAATCAACAGCCTTACTCAAATTGTAGATGTCACTTTAGTGACAACAGTGGTTTTCACCTACCTTCCCAGCCACAAAAGGTAGTTCACCAGCCTTTACATGTAATTGTGAAAGCTGCATTTTCTTCATTGCAGGATTTCTCTGCCGTAAGAAAATATAAGACAAAAATTTCCAATCTGCTGGCTCAAGAGTTCAATCTTAAACTTTTTTTTTAGTAAGTAAAATTCAAATAAATACACAGTGAAATGCATCGCCTCAGTTTTCTTCTGGTTTAAAAGAAAAAAAAATTCCCTCCTGTATGTGTAACAACTAGACTTTCCAATAGTTGACACAAGTAAATTTTATTCCATATGTAAGTAGGAGATTGTTTAACAATTAGGCTAACATTAAAGGAATTGAACCTTGTTTACTTATGTTTTCAAAACCACAACTGAAAAATTTTGACTAATCTGTAACATGTGTTGCAAAATAAATTCTTTTGATTTCAGTAATCCCCCCAAAACACACCACTTTAAGATGTTGAGCTAAAACTCCTTTGGAAACTAATTTTGCCAGCTAAACTGAAAGGAAGCTAAGACAGGACATGGTAGATGGCAGCAAGACTGTAACAGAGTTAATTGTTAAGCTGATAAGGGAAGGTTTTCCAGTGATGTCCTACCAGCCCCAGTACTATTTTAATTAATGAAGGAAAGGAAAAAAGAGGGGAAAAAAGAGTTAGTTAGCACTGTTTGTCACTTTGGAAGTGAAGTAAAGTGCAGCAGATGAACCAAGTGCCTCTTACATCACCATTTTTCAAAAATTCCAGTCTCTGCAGTTTGATGCTATCAGCAACAGAATGCTAATAAAAATTTCCACGTTACCTTCTTAGATTTTTTGTTCTTCCCATTTTCCTTTTCAGGTTCATGCTGAGATGTTACTGAAGACATCAAAATTCTGTTTATATCAAATCCTGTCTGAAGCTGTGGCAATAAGCAAAAAAGAAAACATCAATTTAATGTAATATTAGAAGTATGGAATAGCAAGGTTTAATTAATTCTCTCTTTCATGCATGGATAAGAATCAATTAAGGGCGCTATTAATTGTCCTGCTTGGAAGGCATAAGCTACTCTTAAAACCTGAACAGATTACTAGGAAGGCAGGGTATCAGGCAGATCTTGCAGCTCTGTCTTAGTATTCCTCATTTTCATATTCAGTTGCAGCAGCAGCTGTATTTTTCCACTGTGACAACCAGCAACTGAGATAAGCCAATCCTGCCACATGCTGAGGATGTGATCATAAAATCCAAATTATATGAACATTTGGCTCCTACAATCTGGGGACAGAGAGAACTAAGCCTGTCTGTTTTACATTGAGGTCAAACCTGCTGGACAATCCTCATATTGCTTGGTGGTTCAAAGTTGCTATCAAGGCCCATGATAAACAGGATGATAATCATCCCCAATTAAACACAGGACAAGGACTTTGTTTTGGCATGTGTTACAGCTCCAGCTGAACAACGCTGGAGGTCCACCACTAAAGTGAGAATATTCTGGCTTTTCTGTCATCAAGAGGAAGCGAACCACACCACACCCTGTGCTTCCCAGCCCAGATCCAACAGACCTAAATCCATCCTGCAGTGTATTAAGATGGTACTAACACTACTTTAGGACTCAGTTTACTGCATCTAAGTTGTTTCTTGACCAAATGTTTAGACTATCTGCTCTGGGAGAGTAATTCTTACCAAGTTTCTCAGAAGATAAAATCTCTGTACTAGGCCTTTTGCTCTGCAGTCTAAGCAAGAAATCAAAAAACCTACAAGTTTTCAACTGTGTCATTCTGCTGGATTCTGGAAGGGGTCAGACTGGGCTACAAATTTGCATATTATTTAAAGCTTCCTCGGTTGATGAAAACCCATCATCCTTGGATGATGTATAAAAGCTGACAGCAGTGATGAATTAAATTAAGGCATCAGCTTTGCTTACATTCTTCCAATATTACTCTTCAGCTCTGCAGCCCCCACCTCACCCCAATGGAATTCCCCCACAGTTGGTCTCTCTTTCAAGCTGGCTGCTACTTATGCACAAAGTGAGGTTTGGAATATGACCACCTTGCCCCTTTAACAAAAGGTTTCATCATTTTGCTCTCTTTGGCAAATACTCCTCTCTCAGATGGATGCTGGCCCAACAAACTGATTATGGCGTCACAGAATATGAATTATACAAGACTTCATTTGATGAAAAACACATCACTGATTAAGGTTTTTCCAAGTACAGCCCTATTTATTAGATTTCTACAGATCTTAACAAAGGGAGGAAAACAAACATAATAATCAACCTCACTTGGTATATATGGTTTCGTATATGACCACTTTCAAGTTACTGAAAATAAAGTTAACCTGATTCAGTTACAGATTTTCTAGAAACTTGACCAAATGTTTAGACTATCTGCTCTGGGAGAGTCATTCTTACCATGTTTCTCGGAAGATAAAACCTCTGTACCTGGGTCACTTAGAGCAATGCTGAGGCAGATGAACTGTGTCACTAATACAAACCCAAGTAGAATCTTTCTTCATTGAGATACACAACGCACCTGGCAAGCTTTCTAATATGTAGCTTATAACTGATCTAGGAAGTATTTCAGGAGTTCTGCCTGGGTAATAAACATGAGGAGTTAAAATGTAATAAAACAAGAAGGGCATTTTGAGCAGAGAGAACAGCTTTCTTCAGTACTAAAAAAGAAGATAAACCAAAATATTTTCAGTCTACCTGAGCAGTTTTATCTTGTATTAGCTTATGCTGATGCTCTTCTTTACACAGCTTTTCTTCTAAGTGTTTGATCTTGTCCTGAATTTGAAGGCAAGAATGATTAGTCCCACTTCAATTTGTCATGCTGAACCAGAAGTCTGGAGGAGCTCACAACTGTAATGCGGGGATAAAACTGGACTGTATGAATTTTTAAAGCCCAGACTGAAAAAAGACTCATGCACACAAAGCCAAGGTGGCATTCAGTCAGGTATGCTTCAACAGAGGTAACTTTTGCAAAACTTAGTACTATTAACAGTATGCCATATAATGATACCAAATGACTTTCAGACTGTCATTCCATGCATGCTTACTTCAGCAATTCTCTGAGTAGCAGTAAGTTTAAGACACTCTTTTTCTAGCATTTCAAGCTTTTCAAGTTTTGCATGCAGTTCCAACCGGTTCTGATCTTCCTCTTTCTGAAGCTGAGCCTGGAAAAAATAAGCAAGAATGGAGTTGGCAACTGACTGAAATTGTTTCACACAGCAAAAAAAACACCAAACCAACCCACACCAGAATAAAGGTGTTTAATTAGTTTAAATTCCATATTTTTTAAATTGCAAGGTGGTGAAAAATACCAGGCAGACAAAGACGACTTAAGCTTCCAGCAGTTTTTTTGTCTACCAAATGTGCAAGTATTAGCATGGTTTTGCTCATTAGGAGTTCCACCCAGGGAGCTTTCATACAATTCATTGAACAGTTGTCATCAGCCATACACTAAATTTCTGCTGTTTGCTAGCAGCCTGAGCAGAGCTGAGGAAAAACAACGACCACAAAAAACTTCAGATCCCGCACATTTCTATACTTTTGAACTACGTCACTACTTTGTTATTATGCTAAAGGGCTTCACCTGTTGTTCTAAAATCATTTTCTTTTCCAGTTCTGCACTGGAAACCATCTTTCTCATGTAATCCAGCTGTTTCTCCAGCAGGGAGCAGCGGGATTGTACTGCATTTAACTGCACACTTGAATCTACAGAGAGAAACAAGACATTCAGTACAGCAAAGGGAGCTACACATTTAGCCAGACTGTCATATCACTGAGGAATTCTCTGTCTTCAAAACAGGCAAGAATAGTTTTGTTAGTCTGAACAAGTAATGAGGTTAAAATGTATTTTATATATAAGACATGAGAATCAAAATGTTTTTTTCAAAGCTAGTCTCTAATTTGAATTCCAAAGGCATGAGCACTGCAGTTACTTTGATTTGTATCAGCAGATACCTAACCAGAATCTGAGAGAGGAGAATCTTCTCCTGTCTTTTCTCAAGTTAGCAGTGTTATGTAAGCAGCTGCTTGCTTATTGTAGGAGTTAAACATACCACCTCAAACATACTTAGTTTTTGAAATTGTTTTATTGCTTATGCAATACTCGGTTGATATATGTAAAGAATATCTCAACTTGATCCACAATTATCAAGCTCCTGTCCCTCCTCAGTTCTGAAGCAAAAAACAAAAGGGGGCTGCACTAATTAGCAGTTTTTCAAAACAAAACCCTCCCTGGATTATACAGTCTTAGTGTTGCTGTGGCTACACCTTATCACTCCAAAGAAATACCTTTCCTCTGTTGCATCAGCTCTCGATGTGCTGCGTCCTTCTCACAGGATTTGTGCTCTAAGACCTTCTTGTACTGAGCAGCTGCTCTGGAGAGGCTGCACAGCTTGTCTTCAGCCTGTGACTTCTCCAGCTCTAGGTGGTGGATCTTTTCTTGCAGAGCTTTCAGGGCTGCCACTACAGCTAGCAAACAACACAACAGCTACACCTTAAGTAACAGTTCCTATTTTGATGAAGATTATTGTTATTATTAGAAAACACTTCACATTACAATATACTACCTAAATTTTCTTCCTAGTATCACTCCCAAAATTAATTTTCTTCATATTCTGTTCTTAAAACACTAACATATGCAGAACATATATGGGAGAAAATGGATGTGTTTCCTGCATAACTGAGGTATGAAGCTCTGGCCCTATCAGAAAAACTATTTTCACTCTAAATGACAGCAACCACAAAGAAATTATGGGAAATAGAATATAATAAACCCGGGAGCTTCTCTTTAAATAGAAGCAGAGAACACAGGTATCCAAGTGAGACCATAAGTTTTGTGTCAGGCAACTGGTCTGGACAGATTAAAAAGAGAAAATGTGCTCAGAAGAGGGGGAGAAATTAGATACAAAGGACAATTTGGCAAAGGATACATTGTTAAATACTTTATTGTTTCAAAAGGTAATGTTTCAACATCTAGTATCTTGTATTTGATGATTCTTTAAACCATGGAAACAAGTCTGGAAGATTTTGCTTTCAGCCTCAAATCAGTATGTGTCAAATTACACCAAAAAAAAAAAAGCTGCAATTTCAGCTACAAGAAAAAGTCTGCTAGCTCTCCATAAAGCATACACACCTGTGGAAGCTTAAGACATGTCCTGCAACAAGTCAAGCTTATTTTCTGACATTTTTTAATTGACAGTTTCTCTATTCCAAACTCTCTCATCAAAAGAATACCATCAAATTTTGCCACCTCTGTAACAACTTTCACCATATTATCACAGATCCATTAAAAACCAACCAACCAACCAACCAAAGAAAAACCAAACCAAACAAAACCACAAACCAGCAAAAACCAAACAAACATCAAACAAAAACTCAAAACAAACCAAAAAGCAAATACCAAAAAGCAAATACCAGAAAGCAGAAGGATGAAGGGGGACCACCTTTTCCATCTTTCTATTGGTATGCCAAACATTTCCTTAACTACTTAGCTACATAGCACTAAACTGATCACTGTAATCCAAAGAAGCCCAAACTCTGTATGAAATAAGATTACTACAGAAATCACAGATTTTTCAGTGTGCATGATCACATGCACACTCATAGGCTATGTCTGTGCAAGGTAGCAAAGTTGTCCATGATAGTAAGTCCAAGTAGGGGTATCCTTAAGATTCCCCAGGCTCTCCAGATATGTTAAGCCATTTTGAGCATTTGCCTTGTGAGCTCCAGTGAGCAGTCACCCATTAAGGCACATGACAACCATATTTCATAGGGACTAATTTTCATGCTGCTAACTTTCCTAGGAGTCTGAATTGGTCAAAAGTTCTCCTAAGGAAACATACCATGCAAAAAAAAACAAACCCAAAAAAACCCCAAACAAACAAAAAAAAAAACCACCCAAAAGCCAAACCAAAACAAAATAATAATAATAATAATAATTTAAAAAACAACCAAAAAACCCACCTTAGAAGTGATTTTAAGCTGTAAGCAGTCAAATGGCACTATGAAAAGCCAATTTCAGGTCAGTGTACCATACTAATGATCTTTTTTTTACTGTATTTGAAGTCATGAACTACTTCTACTGAGTTTGAAGCATTCTCCTTTGCTTTCAGAGGAAGTCTGACGATTTTAAGTTAAACAAATTTCAAAGCCAAAGTTTACAAGGATGTTAGAAGATTTGCAGAGGTTTCCATTCTAGACATATGACTTCAGGGAGACTACTCCCTCAGGACACATATACATCCTGTCTTAATGTCACACTGATAACTGCAGCAAGTCATTGAACTCAGTCAAATAGGATGGGGAGTTTGCTCAAGAGATTTCACATGGAACAATTAAAAAGACTGTTTTAAGGACATATTTTGGCTATACCTTGGTTATTTGGGAGAGAAGGCCTGTCACCAGCAGCAGCTGCCAACTTCTTTGATTCTATATAAACAAAGGCTGCAGGAAGCCTCCAATCTGGTGGCTGAAGAAAGCTTCCTATGAAACTGTTCTTTGATTCAGAATCCATAGCCTGTAGAAAGAGAGACATTTAATGACATTATTTCTTTAAAAGACTCTTTTTCAGAAGTATGTCGCTGGGCTGTTCCTGGCTCTGTTTATATCAAACCAGATCATGCACACCAAAATAATAATAATAGTAGTAATAATAACAACAACAACATCAACGATAATAATACCCACACCCCACCAGAAGAATGCTGTCTTTTAATGCAATTCCAAAACAATGTCTTTCATAACACTAAAAAACATAGCTTCCTTTGACTGACCAAAATTTTCCAAGATTTTTCTAGCAGCTTTCTAATAACTTATGCTGATTTCTGTCCTTTTAAAACCCAAGTATCAAGAGCATTTTCTACTAACTGTTTTACAGACTTCAATGTTTTGACTCTAAGTGCTCCCTGCAGAGCAAACATTCCAAGTTTTACAGCCTGTTTTCCATTTGCAGCCTCCTTAGTGCTCCTCTCCCCATCTTTTTGGATGTAAAACCAAATTACAAATGGTAAATAATGTACCATTATTCCATAATAAAGACACAGTTCTCCACATTTAGTGTTGAGATAACAGGATCTAATATGCAATATCCCCAGTATAATCTCCATTATCAGGTGCATGTATTAAGTCCTGTTTCTTCACTCCCTTTCTGTTCCGCCCTTTCACATTCTTTGTTTTATGAGAAACTCATTTGAAGACAGTTCACACCCTGTCAAACAGAAATTTTTCTTGATACTCAAGACATGGACAGTGAAATGTGCAGAACGTGCTTTAGGCTAATATAACCTCTAGGAAGTTAAAGCAAGTCTGAAATCATCCTGCAGTGACCTATCAAAGTAGTATCAAGCATTTCACTTGACACAGTGTAAGAAGCAAAGAGTCTATACAGCTTCAGCTAATAGAAAAACAGCTTATTTGAAGGTTCAGTGATATAACAATTATGATTGCTGTATCACTTGAGTTTAAAATACAAGGCATGCAACTGGAACAGTTTTCCCACGTGGGTAAGGCTATTTAGAGATGTTAGTGCCCAAAAAAATCATCCAAAGGAGGTATCTAGTAACACGAGGAAGAAAGAAACCAAGATTAGAGCCTGCTGATGAAACACACCCCAGGAGAAGCCATTCACACTGGCTGGGAAACAAGGGAAAATTTTTCAATAAAGGTGAAAGTTTCTAGGAGCGCTTGCAGCTCTTACAGCCTGTTCCAAAAGCTGTACAAAAACACAAAAAAAGATCGGAGNAAAAAAAAAAAAAAATCTTCCAGACACACTGCCTCTTCAAGGTATGCACTAAACTGAAGGCAAGCAGAAATCCTTCTTTCTTCCTCCAAACTGTCATCACAGAGATGTCAACACGAGCACCTCTGCACCAGGGCTTGCCTGATTTGGGGCCTCCCAGCCATCACCACTTTAGTATGTAACACCCCCAAGGTCACACCATTCAGAGCAGCCCCCCTGGTCCCAAAGAGGGAATCTAGGCTACCCTCATGCCACAGGTCTTTTCCAAAGACTTCTCCATGGAGCCCTGCTGCCATCCTACTCAAGGCCAGGCCACAAGCTCTTGGTGCTGGGTAGGCAGCAGCAGACAGCCAGGCATCCCACTACCACTTGGAAGAGGTCCCATCTGGTGACCCCACCACATTTATGGCTACAAAAGCTGTTTATGGGCCTCCCTACCTCTGTCCTGAAGGACTGGGAAAGACTATCCAGGGATACCTGGCCTTAACAGCTGGTCAGGTCTATCAACCATGTCCAACAGCACAAGGGGCAATGGCAGTGAAAGGCACAAAGCAGGGAGCAGCAGAAACCTCAAAACATGGATGAGTAAGTCCTGTGGCCACAGAGGTGGTCAGGGCCAAGACAAGAGAGGAGATGGTCCTGGCATGGCACAGTGCATCAGCATGGAGTTCCAGAAGGTAAGAGATAAGCAAGATTTAAAAATTTTCCTGCTGCTATTCAACATCTTCACATTGGTGATGAAAAAGACTAGCCAAAAAAAGTCCATAAAAATGAGCACATGCACAGGCAAGAAGTTTCCTACCACTGCTGAGAATAAAAGGCAACTTTAGAAACAGCAGAGGAAGAAGGTGGTTTTTGCTTATACCATCCAACCTTCTGGCAGTCAGCATAAGTGAACACTAGCTTTTCCAGCATCCCCCAGTGGAACAGGGCTCCCCTGCATGCCTGCACAGCTACACACCAATTACTTTCCTTATTACTTTCACATAAACAAGTTCTGCTGTTTCCAAGGAGATGGGTCTGTGGACAGTTGTAAGGAGGGCAGTGATCCGAAGCAAATAATGAAAAAAGGAGGGAATAATGAAGCAGAATATTTGAGAGTTTGTGGACAAGCTCAGTAATACAAAGGTGGGGGAGCATGGGGGACACCTATTTGGCAGAAAGGGAAACAAAACCCCTTTAGTTCTGCAAGAGAAACCAAAGGGAAGTGAAAGAGAAGAGGCCAGCTCACCTGCCTGGTGGTGGTGATTCAGCTAATCCAGTGTGGGCTTCAGCACAAAAACCCCAGAACTTAAATGTGAAAATAAACACCCTCCAGCTGGAGAGGGGAGCTCCCCCAGGTTGCTCCTAAGAGCACAGGCTCAGCAAAGGGTGTGAAAGAAAACACCACAGGACCGAGACACCTGTGTTTGCAGAAACTCTGCTGCAGACACAGTTAGGGACGCCTTGCTTTACCACAGCTTCCTCAGATACAGAGGCTGTGTGGAGCAGCTGAGGGCATGGTTGCTATAGAGCTTTGAGGCTGTGTCAGCATAATTACCCTGGTAGAGGTGCTCTGGTGTAGACAAGTTCTAATGTCTCAGCAGGTAAATAGAGTTTATAGCAACCAAACTGCACAGAAAGAACGTCTACAACACTGCAGACCTCAGGCAAGGAGATGCATGCCAGGAAAAGGACCAGGTCACTCTACACCAGCAGGACATCACTAAACATCCTGGCCACTTCAGCCCACTGCAACAAGAAACACATCAGGAAATAATTAAGTAGTTTGACGTATGCTTGAACGTCAACTGTCCTACCACAACTTTTTCTCCCCCAAAGTATTTCAGCTTCTAGAAAACTGTCACAACCAGGTTTTCTGTTTAAAAAGTCTTATACAGCAAGCTTAAACCACTCTCTTATTCTATGGTGCTGCTGCCATGGACACCTGGTACACAGCCCTGGAGAGGTGCTTTAAAGCAGATATTGCTTCCCAAACAGCAATGTTTGTACTAATGTAACTCCACAAGGCTTAGGGGGATTTAGCACTTGAACAACACTCATTAAAGCAGCCAGAATATCGTTGTTTAGACAAGCCCTTGGTTGAGGAAAGCAGTGCACTCCTTTGAGTTTGGGCAAGAGCCAAGAGAGAAGTATGCATATTAAACAGAGGCTGACAAAATACCCCAGTTACATGCAGAGGGGAGGGGAAGAAGGAAGAAATGCCTCACTCCCACCCCAGCAGCCTACACTGCTGCAGTGAGCAGGGTGAAGCACTTGTGCTGTGCAGGTCATATCTGGAGTCAACAGTGGCCCTTTGGGGTTCTTAACAGGAAATTGCCTGCATTGGTGGATGCAGTAGTGATGCTCAGACACCCGGTGTTATTTTACCCAGAAAAATACAGAGTAACTGGTTCCAACACTGGCTGCATCAAGCACATCAAGCATGGGGTAACTGTGTTGTGCCCATGGGCTTACCACGGGTCCCTTCCAACCTGGAATATTCTGTGATTAAACATCAGCCTGGGCAAGCCAGATATGTTTTTCTCCAGGTCTGAGCTAGGAGGCTCACGGAGTTCTGTGCCACACAGCTGCAACCCTGTGCATGGCGCATGATGCCAGGCACAGCACGTTAGCTCTGTAACAGCGCCGCATTCATGCAAATACTCTGCCCACCTCCTGCTTTGCTGCAGCTGCTCAGCCCTGGGGTTGTGAGCATGACAAGGGCTGGTCCCTTCACTGGAACCACTTCTGCCTCTTGGCTCAGCATCACATGCAGGCTGAAAGTGAGTTTGCACAAAGCACGCTGGGGAGCAATCCCACCATCAGGTCCATCCCTGCATATGTGACATTCATGCCTCAGAAAAGACCAAGCAAACTGGAGTTTGGTACCTTAAACAGAGAACTTCCCATTTCATCAGAGTCACCTCAGCACTAAGACCATTTACCTTTATACCATTTCTATTTACTTTTGCTGAATATGGCCTGCAGTAAATGCCAGAGTACTGGATTGGGTTGCTGTAAAAATCAATTGACATTTTAGTTACTGCTGCCTGGCCCAAGCAAGTATACTAACAGTGGAGAATTACTGAACACAACTGAAATCCCAGGTGCTACACAAAGACCACTTATGACTTCTTCATCATCCTCCTCTCCTCCTCTGTGTTTCTCCCCTCCAATGCAAGCCACTTCATTACAAAGTTTCAAAAAAATGTCTCCTCAAGTGAAAAGTCCAGAAACAATTTGCCACACATACAATTAAGTCTCATGCTGTAAAGCAGCATATGGAAAAGCTTTTTCCACATGTAAACAATAGCAGACTCAGGGAATAATGCTGGCTTAACAGTCTCCCAAAAGATACACTTAATGAATAATGCGATAACGTAAGGGATACTTCCACTAAATTCTCTGATGTTTGCTATCTCACAGGGACACTGGTTCACTCAAATTGCTGTGAGGGCCACCTTTTAGAACCAAAGAAAGAGATGCTGTCAGAACACCTTCAAAGAAGAAAAAGAAAAAGCAGATCAAAGCATTTTTCAGAAAGAAATACAAAGATATCTATCTTCTGGCCTGACCTACCGGGCGTACACAATTTATAGTGGTTTTTTTTGATAACTGAAAACAAAGTCTTAGATGAACCAAAGACTGATTCAGTGTTTATCTGACATAAGAGAAGTTCTAAAGAACTGCCCCAACACAGGCAATACTGAAAATTCTGGCTGCTGCCTTGTCTACTTGAGCCAAGTCTTGCTGCCTAATGGTTATGTGAGAAGCCATTTTTGTGACACAATCCAAACTGGTGTATTTTTTCCCCTTTCACTTTCCTTTGAGAACTGGGACAAAAGCTTGGTCAGCTGTACTAGCTATGCTGCAACACTCAGCCTTATTCCCAGCAGACAAAGAGCAGCCCTTCTACAGAGGAAAAAAAAGAAAGAAATAATATTGTGGGCAAACTGCACTGTTGTTTTGGGAACACCCAGTCTCTAGCATCCTGACACAACCACTTTAATCAGCCTGAAACACATGACAATGCTCAGAACATATCTAAGCAGCTGATACTCCCATGTCTCTTCTAATATAAGTGGGTTAGACATGAAATGGTGGCAGCTGCAAAACTAATAAGAACTGAAACCTCACTGAATCAATAAAGCATTTCAAGTGTTTTTTAAGTTTTGTCAACTTCCACTTTAAATAAGTCCAGAGCAAATGGCAAAAAATTATTAGAGAAATTAAGGAACCTGGGAGTGTTTTGAAAAACTGAGACAGCCAAACCCATGGGAGGCAGTTTTTTGTACAAACTGCAAGATACACACTGGCAGTCTCAGAAGTAGATACATAAAGGTTAAATTTCCAGTCTCTTCTTTGATACTAGCAAAGCCCATCCGTTCCTGAATACCAAGTGTTATGCAGAACTTTCATACAATCATTGTTTCTCATTCTTGGAAGAAAAGGAAAAGAAATGGCATTCTCTGCTTTCTGATGACACCATATGTACTGTCAAGTCGGATAAAACCAGGCATTTTAATAAAAAATAACCCCAAACCACCTAACAAATGCCCAAAACTCCTAAGACTTTTCACTGTGTCAGCATTTCACTTCTAAGCATTCACACTGATATTTCTCTAGTTCCTGTTTGCTACAGAGAAAAGAGAGAACAAAAGAACAAACAAAAAAAAAAAGAGGAAGAAAGCAGAATGAGTTACAGAAGTATTTTGTGAGCAAGGCAAAGAAACAATCTAGTGGAGAAAAAAACTGTGATTTTTAACAATTTTTTGGGGAATAGATTCTAACCTGGCAGTGTATCAAGCATGCAAACTTGGGTCAAAATATTAATAGAGTTTTGCTGTTTTCTTCAATGAGTACAGCAGACCAAATTCCTCATCCAACTGGGCCTTCATCCAAAAGCACATGCTACACTCACAATCAACCCTTGGTGGGGAAATCAAGTTGGTGTAAATTGCTTTAACATCTACGTGCAGATGATAACTGAACTTTAGAGGAGGAAGACTATAGGTAGGAGCAAATTCCTACCTAGAAATCACTGCTATCTTAGCATGAAAACATTTAGCCTATAATACAGTGCTATCAAAACAATTACATTTATATATCTTTAATCAGTCCAAAGTAATTAAACATAATCTTTTTGTAATAAGCATCAAACAAAACCCAAATATTATAAATGCTCACTCATACACTTCCTCACTTCACCCACAGTTCTTTTCCTCTTCTTTCATTTACCTTCTATTACATTCGGGGTTTGTCCCTCATCTCTTCTCTTTTTATTGCATTTACATGATCCTATAGCTTTGTTCCTTGCCCTTGACCATTTGGTATTCTTTTTATCCTACTCCCTCTTCCAGCACAAAAAGCTAGGATTTTTTCAAAGTAAAAATACCCACTTGCCCCCCACCCCCAAGATTAACTATCAAGTTTATTCCTTTTATATTTAAAATCCAATTCCAAGAGATGCTGCTTGCCCTTAGTATACTGACTGATGTGGAAATTGAAGGTGTTCTTCTCAGTACTCTACATGAAGAATGTAAAAGGCTACTTTTTCTGTCCTCTGTTATTTCCTGCTGATGCCCTCACACAGTCTTCTATATGTAGTTTCTTTAGTTTGGTGTGTCCTGATAGATTGGAAGGCAGGAAGAAATTACTGGCTTTGGCTATATACCCTTAAAAAAAAAAAAAAAAAAAAAAAAAAAAAAAAAAAAGAGATTTTTTTTNTTGAAAAAAAAAAAAAAAAAAAAAGGAAGGTTTTCTGTTGTGTAAAGGGAAGCTTTTCAAGGGTAACTGACTCCAGTATAAAAGACTGTATCTGTGCACAGGCAGAATAATTAGATATTAGAAAGGCAAATGCAAAAAGGAAAAGGCACATTAGGGTAGGGCAGGGCAAATATAAGGGTGGGTTGAAATGACAATCATGGTGAAGAAATGTAAGAAGGTAGGGGATGATTATTGCAGGTGTTGACTCATTCACAGTAAACACTTTTACTGCATGATAATTTTCACATTTTATGTCTCAAATATTTAATGGTATCACTGAAAGATGGTTTTGAACGTTGCAACTTGCCCTCTAGGCAGATGAAATACACAGATTGTGTCCCCGCTGTTGCCTTGAACTTATTTTTAAAGTAAACTTCTGTTTTTACCAATACTTTCTCAGGGAAAGTGTCAGTCTCTTCATCCACCATCCCTTAACCTAGCCTGAAGATGGAGTAGGAGGTAGATTTTAGACAGATAACCACAAAAACTTGACATGGATAAGCAGAGAAACACAAAGAGGGTAATTATTTGTAAGATTTGTCTCTTTTTACCAACTACCACGCCTACATTTTTTTCATATATTTCTGTGCTGCCGATAGCTAGGCACCTGGCAAGGAACAAAAACTCCATTCTGAATTTGTACATCAGGCAGCCTAAGAAACAGAATCAGGAAAAAAAAAAAAAAAAAGTTAGCATGGAAAAGGAAAAGATAAGTTTCACTCCAGGCAAGAAATGATTCCCAAAATCATATTTTGTCTGTAATAGTTGCCTTTTAATATGCAGAAAAAATGAACGCAACTCCTCGAGTAACTCTTCGATCTCATTTTGGACACCTATTTTGCTGAAGAATGGTTTTTAAAAATATCACCTGTTTACATGACTCAAAATAATCACAGCAATTCTAACATTCACATTGTACATCCTGAACAGGCACAATATTCTAAGTATTAATGCCAAATAGTTTGTGTATCACATGGTATAATGAGTATTCAAAAATGTAGAAATGGTTTATCACTACTTTTGCCCCAAGTTGCCTGGGGAAGCTTAAAACAGTCAAAGGCATTACCTGTTTCATATAATCTGTGTATTTAAACTTGCATGGCTCTGGAGATACAGAAAAACCAAATCTGAGTAAGATGCTACAAAATCCTGTGCAATGTTGGCATTTCTTCTCTATTAACTATATGCAGTTTCTGAATGCAAGGAAATTTAGTGGATCTCTAGGTTCTTGACTTCAATTCTTGTCATTCTGTGTGACCTTAGTAAATCAGAGGGTTGGGACTAATAAGGGACTGATGTTTCAGGATACATGAGCCTTTCAGCCTTGGGGCAGAGTGTGGTAATGACAGGCTTAAGATCCCTGCATGAAAAGAAATGCAGGTACAGATCCAAAACAAGCAGCACACTCAGCGAGGAGCTAACAAGAGCTTTGTTTCAGGGTGAGGAAACTCTATGAATATATACGTGGGTGAAGTCCCACCCTGGTGCTTGGCACCTTTATCTTCTTTGGACTCAGAATTTGGAGTCCTCTTCTGGCAGTGAGTGCCAAAATCTGTTCTTTAAAACAATGAATAAAGAGTCCCTGTAGCTTTTGTGGTCTGTGACTTCAGTTCATGTGGCTGCTGGTCACAGCATTTTTCTTTGTGTTATTGCTGGAAAACACCAAGGTCGGTGTTAACAGCCTGCCAAAGGCGCTTAAAGGGCCTTTTGGGCTGTCAGCAGATAGAAAATTCCCAATGAGCAATGTTCCTTTCCTTTTAAAGTGCAGCTGGAGGAAACAGCGTCCACCTTCTCTGTGCTGCTACCCAGTGGTCAGAGCATTGGCCAGGAAGTGGGAGTTCCTGGGGAGCATTCATGCCTCATCCCTGACCACCATGCTAGACTGGGAGGAGGAAGAGCAGGAAGGAAACAGGGAGTCACCACCTTTTCGTTTGAAGTTATAACCATGCTCCAAAAAGCATGTGAGGCTCAGACAAGGACAAGGCAGCTGAGGCCAAAGAGTAAAACAAGGAGGTGTCTCTCTCATCTACTTCAATCATCAAAACAGGGTCCTGGGGTTAATTTATGTATTTCTGTAGTAAATAGTTCCTGGATAAAAAACAGCACTGGCCTGATAAAAGTTATCAGAAACCAGGCATAAGTGCCTACAGATCCCTGTGTCTCTTTCCTTCTAGTTCACACTAGTGCCACTCATTGCTATCCTTTTCAGCAGGGCACAAATTCACCAAGTGAGTTGATGAATGCTTCCCTTCCGTTTTGCAATCCTCCTGAGCACCTGGGATGCTCTCCTGGTAGTTAGGAGGTGTTGATGTAAATGCCTTGGAGCTAAAAGGCAATTCTTCAATCCCTGGGTTACTGTACTGAAGGTGAGCACTCAACCAAATTCTGCCAGGCACTGAAGCCATCTGTGCCTACAACAGAAGACCCTGATCTGTTGGGCTTGGAGAGGTTCCACTCAGCAGGACCTCTCTTAGAGCTGCTTCACCTACTTCCTAGACCACAAATGGGAACAAAGAGGAGACAGGTGCCCAGTCTGGGGCAATTCCGAACAATTCTATCCAGTAACAGATTAACAAGAGTTCAGGTGGCTGCTCAGAGTTTTTCAGAACTGCACTTTTAGTTTACCCATACTGTTTTCCTAGTCCTTAGTGTTTCAGGTTACATTTATACAGTTGAGTGTAGTCAGAGAGCTGGCAACATCCAGCAGGCTTTAAATGGCCTGTAGTTCTGACCTAGTTCATAGCCCAGCTCTTCTCAAAACAACCCATTCCCCAGCATAAACTATTCCACAGACTTTCTGCATGGAAGATGTGATCTCCTAAGAAGAAGCTGGTGTCTAATTTACCCATACCTGCTGATTTGTGACCTCTAAGGAGGCAGGGTGGAGGGTTTGGTGCAGATGTACACCCACAACACATAATAGGGCAGAACACATCAGATGTACAAACACATGCTCAGAAGCAAGAAAAGGCCACATCTCCTCCCAGACAAAATGGTTTGGACTTGACACCAAGCTTGAGCCTGGGTTCAAAGGCAGTAGAGGAGTAGCCTCTGGCCTTTTGGTGTCTCTTGGCAAAACAGGAGTCACAGAATTTTGTTTTCTCAGAGGGTAGCTATAAAGAAAAATGCATTTTAATCTGGAGTGCCATTTATTGTGGCAACATGCCAAAACACAGATCTAAAAAGGGAGAGTGAACTTTTTGAAGAGTCATCCCATCCTAGGTATTTAGCAATTGGAATGAAGTAAGCCTTAAGAAAACCAGGTGTAAAGGAAAACAGATGAAGGAATTGAATTTAAAAAGCAGTTCCTTCTAGACTGCACAAGTCTTCCTGTGTTATTAGTTCCCCAGTATTTGACTAAATGCATTCTCGAGTAAAATGCTCTTTTGTGACATACAGAAAATGGAATGAACTTTTAAAAGTAAATATATTTTAGATCTTATATCTTAAAAAGAACATGAATACAATAAGTGGATATTGTATTTTCAAAAATAATTCTGCTGTAGGATGTCATCTGCATATGGCTATAGAAGTCCTTATCTAGTTTGAAAAAAAAAGGAAGTTGATAAATCATGAAGGAAGGAAATACTGAGGTTTAAAACAGCCACAAATTTGTTTTTCTTCAGCTTATCATTTTGAAAACTCAACTGCTGTAATTCTGGATGAGTTGCCAGATTGTTTCCTTCATAATTCTGCCTCTCTCTTATCCATTCTTTAGGGATCAAAAACAAGCATATTAACTGCAGTCAGTGAACACGCAAATCAAACAAACACATTCCCCTAACTCTGGGCTCTGATTAATTCCACTGGTAGCCTTTGACCTTGATTTCCACAATGTCTTGCAGTGCATAAAGAAGCCTGACCTGGTATCAGAAAAGTGCAGAGATTTGGTTTGGAAAAAAAATAAAGCCATCCACATCGCTATTCCCTAAGTACTACATTAAAATCTATAAAACAAAGGGCTGAAATCTGAAGTTTAGGCCTTGGAGCCAGTTTCACAATCTGTTTCCTGTAGCCAGAGTTCATTTGGAGCCAGTGGAAAAAACAGCTTCTAAAAGATAAAAGGCAGTGCTGTGACTTTCAATCAATCTTGGCATTCAGTGTGTGAATATAGCTGTACCAAAGTCTAAAACACCAAAGCTCCAGCTCTGATTCTGGTTCACTCTACTGATCTTGGACGTATGTTGTCATTGTCAGAGACACCCAACAACTCATGATGGGAAAAATAAGATCTAGCCAACTTCTGGAGATCAAAATCTAGATAGAAATAAAGCAAACAGATGTGACATGCCCATTCATGGGAAAATGGGAGTCCATAACGAGTGACAACAGAATGGGATGGGAAGCTGAATGGTAGCTAACATAAAAAACAGAAGAAACAAACAAAAAAACCCCTCCAACAACATAAAAGGCACTGGCAGAACTATTTTCTTTGAACCCATCAGTTATGGTGGGTGGAGGCCTCGAGTGCTCAGAGAAGTCAAGACTCATATTTATTCCAGGTAGTGCTGATTTCAGCAGATACATTGTTCGCCAGGGTGCCAAAGGCCTGGAGGAAGCAGCTGTGTGAAGCAGTCCAGGCCTGTCCACCTACTGAACAATGGCAGTGCAGCCTCCTTGCAGAAAGGATTTTATGGGAAAAAAGAGACTGGTCTTCCTTCAAAGGTACAGGTAAATGCAAGTTTTAAAGAAACTGTTCCAGAAAACAGAGATGGCAGATGAAGAAATCAGATTCTTTACAAAGAAGAGAGCTGAGGATGGATGGTGTTGGTGAGCCAGCCCAGGCTCTGTTCCTGAACTCAGAAGTGGTTTCTGTGTCTTTCTGTGGCAAAAGAGTAGCTCGTTCTGCATTTACCTTCAGTTTTGACATCTGAATTTTAGACTGGGAAATGTGTATGTGAGAAGCTAAAAATAATTATGCAAGACCCTATGTAGGCCCAATGTCCTGTTTCTAATTTCCTGTAATTTCCTCCCAAGTATTCTTTTGCCTTTCTGTACACTCAAAATTTTATTTTCATGATTGCTTCAATGTGACAGCTGCAAACAGTTCTGCCCTTGTTTTCTTCTCCTCTTCTCTGCCAAGAGGCGAACTGGATCAAGACACTGATTTGGCTGAAAATTAAAATTTATCATAAACAGCACCCTTTTTTTTGTTGTTGTTGTTGCTGGAAAAGCAAGGCAAACAGCAATACCAGCCTCTTTAGTGGCAGATTACACTTAATCACAGGACGGCTGAGTTTGGCAGGGACCTCTGCCGACCATCTGGTCCAAGCCCCCCTCTCAAGCAGCACCACCCAGAGACAGCTTCTGAATGTCCCCAAGGACAGCAAGTCCACAACCTCCCTGGGCAACCTGTGCCAGCGCTTGGTGACCCTCACAGTAAAAAACGTGCTTCCTGCTGCTCAGAGGGAAGCTCTGTGCTTCAGCTTGAGTCCCTTGCCTCTGTGCCCCACCGAGAGCACCCCGGCTCCATCCCCGCTGCGCCTTCCCTCCAGGCACACGCACGTGTCCCGATATACGCGCGGGCAGGATTCCCCCTTCCCGAGCCTTCTCTTCTCCAGGTTCATCAGCCCCTGCACAACTGGGATTAAAAAAAAATCCCCTGGGATTAATTTGGATGAAAACACCGCGGAACTGTTGCTCAATGTGACTATCCCGGGGATTTCCCCGCCCCTCCCATCCCTCCTTTATCCCAAGTGATGGCGGGATTGTTTCCCTAGCACCGACAGGTCTTCCGCTCCCGCTGACGCGCTTACTCAGGATACAGCCCAGGACTGCTTCACCCCCGGCTGCCGCCAGCCATCGGCGCTCCTTAACCCGCTGCGATGGATGGCACAATCCCCCAGACCCCTCTCAAACAGGATGACGGCAATACCGGGCGGCAATACCGGGCGGCAATACCGGGCGGGAATCCCTGCGAGCGCTCCCCTTCCCCGCCAGGATCCGGGCCGCGCACCGCGCTGCCTGCCGGGACACGTAGTCTTCCCGCGCGAGTGCCACGGGACCGCCCTTATACTGCTGGGATACTACATATCCCAGCAGCCCCTCCCGGAACTGCCGCTCCCCGCCGCGATTGGGCCCCCCGGCCGCGAGCGCTGAGAGACGATTGGCTGAGCGGCGTGTCTGTCCTGCGGGCCCCCCGTGCTGGGCGGGGCTATTTCCCCCAACCCCAAGCGAGGGGCCTGCCGGGGGTCGGTGGCGGCCCCGGCGGGGAGGGCTGTGGGGCCGCCCCGGCAGAGGCAGGGCTGAGGCCGCCCCTTCCCTCCATGCCCGGGGCAGGGAGGAGGAGGAGCCGCCGGCGCCGCGGGGTGGTGGCCGCCCCTCTCCCCGCCGGGAAAGGCGAAG
>VZRH01001496.1:813196-955565 GCA_013397555.1 Urocynchramus pylzowi | reverse complement strand
CATGCTGTCCAGGAGGTGCCCCTTCCCCGACGTGAGGGAGAAGAGCGAGGCGATCCTCAGCGGGGTGCAGGTGAGCGCGGCACACCGCCCCTTCGGCTTTGGCACCGGGCCGGGGGCTCTCCCGGCCCCGTCCCACGCAGGGCACCTTCGGGTTTCGTCTGTGCCACGCGGTGGGCGTCTGATCCACCCTGTGAGATTTATTCCTGCAATTAATAGGTGCTAAGTGCTCCCCAGCCCGAAGGCTCTCTCCCCGAAGAAACGTTTGGAAAAGCGTTATTGAAGGCGGCGGGTGGGGGGAGGGAATATCTCACTGAAGACGCTCAAAAAACTCCTGGATGCGTTCCTGTGACACCTGCTCTAGGTGACCCTGCCTTGGCAGTGAGGTTGGACTGGATGATCTCCAGAGGTCCCTTCCAACCCTAACTATTCTGTAAAAAAGTACGAAGTCTTTCAGTGGAATTCAGCAGAGAGGATTTGGCAGTGAATGGCTGGAAAGTTGGGGCATCCCCAAGGAAGCACTAAAGTGACAACTTTAGCACTCTAGTTTCAATCTGTGTGATTAGTGCTGTGGTATTACCCGGTTAATTTTAACAGAAAAGCAGGAAGGATTTGAGTATTGATAGTAGTGTTGCCAATTAAAAATATAAATGGGAAGTCTTGAAGCTTTTAAAAGCCATATGAGCTTGTTGTTAAGGCAGAGCCTGTCAGAATGCCCTTCTTGTTGTTTATTGGTAAATAGTTTTTCCACTGGCATCGATAGGATCCAAACTATTTTTTTTTTTCATCGCTCATAGGCAGCCTAGCCAATAGAGGATTACATTTACTGACCTAATGCTAACAAAAATAAATGTTACTTTGTACTCTTCCACTCTTACAGTCTAATTATAGTTACTTGCATTGCGATTGTCTTGCTCACCTCAAGTTTTTGCGAGGGTCTTGGAATTCTTGTATCAACAAGTCCGACAGCACTGCTAAAGATGCTGCTTTTAGCTGCAGAGTAGGAAAAGCAAATTGGGGTATTTCTTTTAATCAGAAGTGAATACAGAGAGCTGTGCTTGGAGATAGCTGCCTGATTCTCACTACTGTGCTTTTTCTCCCTGAACTTTAACAGGTTGAATGTAGGGAAATCCAGGGAAACATAATAAGAATATGTGGAAGTATTATAGATATAATCACTTATACATTATATACATAAATATGTATAGCATAAAAAACATGCTATGTTATCATATATATAGAAACACATTCTGAATTTGGGTTAATGGAGCTGAAAGAGTCTCTGTTTATTTTGTCTAACTTCTCAATAGTGTGCAGTGTGATAAATACAGTGTAACTTATTTTACCCGGTTCAGGCTGTGTGTGGAGTTTTTCTCAAAGCTGATGGCTTCACATGGTCTGAGTGGAAAGCTTGACAGCTTTTGTTTAAAAACCGAAGCCAGTGAAACAACCACCCCAAACTTGAATACTGACTTGAAAGCTTAATCTGGCATTTTCCCCATTAAAGATTCATATGAGAAGTGAGTCTGTTACCAGTGAGAATGATGAGTTACTGCAACAGACTGCTAAGGGAAGACTTGTTTTTGTCAGGTTCAAGATATCAGAGTCTATTCAAAGGCCAAACAGATGGTGATCTCTCACCTAAATTTTGGGGTGAGGTCAGAATACAGAACTGGATGACTCCCTTTTAGGTTTTTATGTATTTGAAGTTAGTGGCCTGTTCAACTATTAGTGTGGTTTAGAAGCTTTGTTACTAGTTTTTTTTTTTTTTAACTAGGCCAAAAAGTTCTGGCAGAAAATGTCCATCTTCATACAGCAAATGCAAGTTCAAATGCCATGGTCCTTGCTGGTTTGATTAATGAACATAGGTGTGAAAGGTTTAACAGCTGTGAAACCAATTGTATACACACAAGGTGCAGTAAAAGTTTGCCAACAGTTAAGCAAAATAAAATCAAATACAACATTATTTTAAAAAATTTTTTTAAAGCTGCTTTTGTAAATTTTCCTTTTCAGAAGCATAGATCTAAGAGAGAAGTATTCTGTATTTTATGAATTTAGAGTGGCAAATCTTAGTTCTTGTGTCTGTACTCATAAATGAAAGTTTTCATTGTAATCTTTGGATCCGCATTTGTTGGAGAAAAAAATCCATGCAAGTATTCTGTTTTGGGTGCTGAGGACTGTTGTCAGGCATGAAAGGGTTTTATGTTGATTAATGACCAAGAATAAAATTGTTCAGATCTCTGCAGTGAAGATGGCAGATAGAGCAAACTATTAAATATTATTGCCCCATTGTGGCTTTCAGCAGTGCTTCCAAAGGTTAGTAACATAAAAATGTGAAATCCCATTCAGAACAGAATCAGCACTTGTATTACTTTATCTCCCTCTTTTGAGGTCTGAAACAATACTGGAGTGCACAGCAATATGTACAATTTTGCTGTCTAAAGTTATTAAATGACATGGAGCCCAGGGCAGGAGAGGCAACTTTGAACCCAGAAGTTCTCCTGTGAGCTCGGGCTCCCCTCACTCTCTCTCCTGTGGAATGGTCCATCCCAGACTAGAACTCTGAGCCTGGACTCATATATTTCTTTTTATTCCTGCCCACCCCAGCTGCCTCAATATGGAGAACTGCAAAAATGTGCTTTATTCATCTTTCAGGTTTGCTTCCAGCATAAATCAGTGAGGAAATCAAAGATTAGAATTTTCCATGGGGTCTGATTGCTATTTCTTTCTTTGAGGTAGTGCCCTCTTGCCTGTTGGGGCAGTCAGCAAATATTTAGGCATGAGCAGCTGGTGCTCCTGGTGATTTTGCAGCTTTGTGTCTGGAGCAGGTTGGTAGAATGCATTATATGGCTGGTGTAAGCTGCAGGCTTGGCAGCAGCCTGTGTCAGCATGGCATCTCTCTAAGCCTGCCTTTGTTATGTTTTGGGGTTTTTTCCCCCTGGATAAAAATTCCTCTGATATGTGGTGGAATGCTAAGTGTGCAGCTTTCTTCTTTGCTGTTAATAAATAGCATTAATAATGATATTATTAATAGTATTGCTTGTATCAGAATCTATAGAATTAATTATTGCTTAACATAAATTCCCGTTGATTTGACTTACATTCAGGATCATGAGTTTTCTCATTGTAGGCTATATGTCTATATATGTATATAATAACATATACTTTTTACCTGAGAGAATACATCTGTTTTCCCATTTAGAGTAAAATGAGTTGTTTTTGTAAGGGTTATTATAAAGTAAATGTCAGCAAATGAGTCCCCTTTTTTCTAATTTTTGCTTTTATTAATAAAAGCAAGTTCCTAAAGCCACTTTGACCTCAATAGATAATTTTAAAAATGTTTTCAAGATATTTCAATTGCAGTGCTTTAACCAAGTGCAAACAGTTTCAATGTTTGCATTTGCCGATGTTTGATGAATAGTTTTTGAGGTAAAACCCCCAATATGTATCACAGGTTCTTGGTAAATTGTTGCTCATGGGGTGTTTTGCATGTATTTATAGCATGGTGCCTATGACCTTGCGGAGTAGTGCGTCATTCCTCCCGGCGTGCTGGGTGTCCGCACACCAACACAAATATATTGGGAAAGAACAGCAGGGGAATGGCTAAGCACATGCTCATTAAAAGTCTTCTGCCAGCCTCTGTTGGATCAATCAGATATGTGTGAGTGGAATATAGACAAGGTGTCTGTCTGTAGCTGGAGAAGAATCACTGAAAAGATGAGATTTGATAATTAAAATCGCTTGTAACCATTCGGCGGAGAAAACTCAGCAGGACATACTGCTCTCCATAGGTGTGTAAATTCATCCTCTTCATAAACAAAGAGAATACATAGATGGAGGGCAGGTTCTGCAGGTGCAACAAGATGCTAGTCTGCATGGGATAAAAGATGACAACAGCAGAATAAAACCCGTAAGTGTCAAAAAGCAGAGAATTTGGCACACAGAGCTTGACTGGGGGCAAATACAAGGAAGAAAGAAACAATGTCTACCTCTTTGAGGAGTAATCTAAGGATACCAAACACTTGCATTGAAGGGGAAAATTAGTAATTAAAAAATAACTCCACTCTCTCTTGATCTTTTCCTTGATGTAAACAAAAGAAACATATAGAAAGTGCACAAAGATGTATGAATAAAACTAGGATGGTCAAAAACATAAGGAGGCATAGCTAAAATGAATATTGGAAGAAAGCAAGAAATAAAAGATCCACAGATTAGTGGATTAACAGATAATGCTGAGGTGATTGAAATGTTTTCTGAAACGGTTAATCCGGCCTGTGTAGTCAATAGCCATGATAAAAGCATAAATAGTACCTTCCCAGGCTGGAGGGTGGGGGGAAAACCTGTAGGTTGCTTGGATAAGCAACAGATTTTAAATCTGGTGGGGTCGGGTGAAATTAATTCCAGGGTGCTTAAAAAAGCAACTAGCTGAAGTGATCTCGTGTAGTGGATTGCAATTTCAAGACAGTGGAGGGAAGTAGCAGATTCAGATTAATTGGTGCATACCTCTTCAGTGTGGGCTAAATGGGATGGGATGAAGAGGAAGCTGGTGGATTTTAACTGTAGCTCAAAGAAAAAATATTGGACCTATGTTGGAACACATTTTTAGTGCCTAGGAAAAGAAGTTGAGCAACAGCCAAAGCAGACTTAGCCAGGATAAATTCTTTTAAATCCAGTATTGTTACTGCTTCTGTGATGGAGTAACAGGTCTTGTGGTGCAGAGAGATTCTATTATATTAATAGATTGATAAACTGGATTCCTCAATATTCACATGATAGCTTTATTAAGAAGCTGGGGTATTGTGATCTATAAACTACACTTTAGTGAGTAAAATTAGCTGGAAAACCATCCCCAGAAGGCAAGCGAGGTCAGGAAACAAGTACTTGGTACTGGCTCTACAAGGTCCTGTCCCACAAAGCCTTGATTAACAAATTTTTATGCTTTGTTGAATAGATTATGAGCTGGGAGGCAGAGTAAGAATACTGGAGAACAATCATATAGTTTAAAATTATTTTAATATTTAATGTGAGCTTGTATTGTATCTTGTAGTCCTTTGGATGAGAGTCCTTTTTTTGTGAAGAAAGTTTTAAGCACTTGGTGGTGGTGTGGTTGGCTGAAAGGAGGATTAAGATATGTTCCCAAAGAAATGGGATGAAAAGGGATGAAAATCCTGCTGCAAAAAGAAAGAAAACGTGAGCTAGAATGAATGAACAATGGGTCTAAATTCCAGAAAGACTTGGTTTGGACATATGGGGAAAATATCAATATTAGGATAGACTGTCCAGTCATGTTCATCCCTAGATCTAGACTGTTCTTAAACATCAGGCAGGAGCGAGGTGCTTATTTGATCTCTCCCTGGGAGAGGCAGAGCATTGCCAGCTGTATGATTTTTCCTTCCAGCTTCTTTTCCTTTGTTATGTATTGGTGACTGCTTGGAGGGACTTCAAGAACCATCTTAGTCCTTTCCCTTTGATCTTCAAGACTGTATTTACCTGACAAGTAGTGCTCAAACCTGTGGTCTGAAGCCTGTCTCATACATAAAAGCCACAGGTGGGCTTGAAGAGGTGGTTTTGATTATCTCTTTGTTTTCTCAGGCCTGCTGCTTTAGTGCATAAATGTATCAGAATTCCACAATTTGGCAAGGGCTGTTATGGCACAGAGGAGAGGGGTCATGTGAGGAGCCAAATATATCTTCTTGTCTTAAAAGCTTGAGGGACTGATTGGGATCTAGGCTTGCTTGGCAGAGGACATGGAAGGGAATATCCTTCCTTTCCAAATCCTGGCAAAACACTTGGATCATTTAAATTAAATGCGCATCCAGAAAGGGTGGGCAGACTTCTAGACATAGCCAAACAGACATTGTGTCCTCTGCCACTGTGGTGGGACAAATAAAGCCTCTGCCAGGGGAGGAGGCAGTAATTCCCCTGTGTGCATCCATAAAGGATAAAATAGGAGTTACTTTTCTGTTTCATTGCTATATTTGTTCTAGCAATGTGAATTCACAAGAGAATTCTCTCTTTGCTTTGTGTTTGAGCTCTGTGGTGCACACTTGTTAAGAGTAATAAGGGTGAAAATTACTCTCATTGCTCCCAAATGGTTTATCCTGATGAGTGGTGTTATGGAAGACTGCCTAACTTTCCAAATATTTCATCTTCTTGGGGGTAATCTTTGAAAAATGACTTTATAACTTTGTCTAAAGTCTTTTTTATCTTTCCTCTACACTTGTAGTTTTCTTTAGTGAACTTTGAGATCTCTAGCTGGGCAGATCTGTTAGGTTTAGGATTTTTGTCCAAGTTAATTTGACTGTGTCCTGCTGCATGATAGGGGTGTTCCCCGTGATGCTTACTGTTGGTGAGCCACCAAAGAAACATGTCTCAGTTGAAATTTATTGTCTATTCAAGCTTAAGAATTTAAATATGGTATCCTCACTGGTGGTGGTGAATCTGAGTCTGGAAGCTGACCAGTCCCTCTGCACAATGCCAATACCCAAATCGGTTCCTGTTTCCCATAGTGCTCTTATATACAGTGAATTAAAACATCCTTTTTTGTGACTTCACTTCATAGCAAAAGCATGTTCTGTCTCTTCCAGCCATTGGATGGAATGGATTTAATTATTCATTGTAGGGCGTTCCCTTCAAAATCCACATGGTGCTGTACCAGATCACTAGTGTAGAAAACATCTGTCTGTTATGGGCTTTTTTGGTGGTGTTTAATACTCTTGCTTTTCTCAAATTGAGAGAGAATACTGAAGTAATGACATGATGCTTTAAAATGATTAGTCTTATATACAGTGTTTGCTGCCTCTGAAGTATTTATTGTAAACATGTTCTGATGATGGGTCTGTATCACATGTGTGGGGTGGGGCTGATGTTAATGGAGAAGAATTGACATGTCAGGGAATATTCTGAGCAGGTGTGTGAACATATTTCTTAAAGACTTAAATGCTCAGTAAAACTCAGATGGCCTTATCTGACTCTTCCCTCCTTCATCCTACTTGCCTTCTTTCTTAAGGCTTCAGTCTGTTGAGAGGCATGGAGGAAAATTTTCTTTTGCTGAGCTTGTCAACTCCAGAATTGCCTGACCTTGGGAATGTCTTTGGCTGGAATAAGGAGTTGCTTGAAAACAGTGGAGGTTCTCAAAGTGATGCGAAGTAGGGCATCTGGGGCACTTCTAATGCTGTTTCTGTGTTTGAGCCTTTCCTTAATTTTCCATGCTAAGGGTATGGGGCTCTTCGTGTATGGAAATGAGCTTTGCTTAATCAGCTTTTCCTTACAATTGTTTGAAATTACTTGATCTGTAAGTTTATGAATTTATGTGATTATGCTGAATTGATTTTCAGGACATCATAGCTAGAATTTTTATTTTCAAAATAAGTGAAGCATGAAGCACACATTTGATAATATCTTGGTGACTGCACTGAAGTGCTTTAAAACTGAAGAAATCAAACACAAATGTTTCCTTATCTCTTGCTGTTTAGCAATGAGGTAAGCAATTATAGGATGTACATTGGTGACTTAGTTAAAAATTATTTGTTTCCTGTCTTTTTTATTTTTTTTAAATAGGAGCTAATACCTAGAGATCTGTAGAAATCAGAAATGTTTCAGCATGAATGCATTTTGTAAATAGCAGCATCTGTTTTCCTGACCTAGCAGTCACTAAGTCACACATGCTTTTTTAGATTTTTTTTAAACTTTCTTTTGATTCTGCTTCTCTTTCTAGAGGTAATTTTAGAAGTTGGCTGTTCATTTCAACTCATAACTGGATATGATCTTTTCCAGTCTACACTCATATTCTGGTGTCCACTTAGGTCTCTATCTGAAATTGTTTTTCTTGCTCTGACTCTAATAGTGTATGGGTAGCAGTGATCCTTCCCCTCTCTGCATTGATTTTCCTAGAAGTTCTGCTCTAAGTTTCCAAAAAGCCAATTTATTTCTATTTTTTGGGTGTTTTAATCATGTAAATTGTTTGTCCTGTTTATTAGTAAATAACTGTCTTCATTTTGGACTCTTGGCATACATTTGGGTGCTTTTTGCTCACAAATGGGGAAATTTTATGTATCATGGAGAGATGTTCAAGCAAAGGGAAAAGCTCTTAAGATTTTGGAATGTTTTGTAGATTAGCATACAATATTAAGTAAAAAAAAAAGTATGGACTTCTGGGTTATGTAAAATTATGTATCTTCTGTTAGCCTGACCAGAGCATATTACTTTAAAGAAAATTACATTGTCTTACTGTGACAAGTGCAAAGTGAGCACTAAAGAAATACTTGCTGTTTTGTCATCTCTCTCTTGACTTTTTCTTCAGGTCAGGGTTTCTCCTTTTAAAATAAACATAGTGGAAAAGTACTGAATATACCATTGTGGGCCAGAAAAAAAGGTTTTGAAAGCTTGATTATATTTTCCTGTGGATACCGAGTGTTTAAATTTCCAAAAATATGGTTTGCTGTCAATATGGTTTTCTATTCCAGTAAATTGTTTACAGTTTAACGGGGATTGGAGGGTGAGAAAAGCTTAGGTCTCTCTCCAGAAATCAATGGAAACATGGAAATCTCCACTTGAAGCTACATAAATTAATTAAATCCAAAAAGTTAAGTGGTGGCATTTTTTCTTGTTTACTGCCTTTCTGATGTTTTCAGTGACTTTGACTTTTTTTTTCCCTTTGTCTTTTTTTTCTTTCTGGAAAGCTTAGGTTAAATTACTGCCAAAAGTTGGTTTGGGGAGGTGAACTGGTTTAGCTCTATTTAAACCTAGTAAACAATTTACCATTTTCTTTACTTCAGCTTTATGTAGAAACCAAGTTTGTTCTTTCATGTAATTTTGGGTTAAAAGTATCACCCATTTCTTGTTCTAGTGCAAGAATATTACCCAAAAATATACTGGGCTGGTATTTTAAAAATAGAGGTGATGCTACTTATGTAATCTGATAATGTGTCCCTTCTGTGCAACTGCAAGAACTTACTTTCAATTCAGGCACTGTACTGTAGAAAAGCACTGAAAACTGCTTCTGAAAACACATGGGGTTTTGTTGGGGTTTTTTTTTCCCTGTAAATTAGTTTACAATTGTAACTTTTTTTCACTATTCTAGGCCTTCTGGAGTCAGTAATAAAGTTTTCTTAGTTGCAGGTCTTTCCTGGCAAGTCCTTTGCCTGCCTAAATAGCTGACTGGCTTTGTGGGCCTTAGCTTTGAGACTCAAGATATAATCACCTCTTCACCAAATTTCTCTCCCTGGGATATTGTTGATTGCTATTGAATTGTTTTTAAACAGTTTTCTTCTGAGACAAATATTTTTGTCAAAGATTTCTTAAGTCCTAGAGAGTAAACATGGAATAATATGACATTTATTCAAAGGAGGAACAAACTTGAAAGTGCAAACTTATTTAAAGCTCTAAAGCCTTTCCTGTGTGCATTTTTGGTTTTTGTTTTTTTGGGGATTTTTTGGGGTTGTTTTTTTGTTGTTTTGTTTTTTTTTTTTACTTTTGTTTTTGTTTTTTTTGGGGAGAGAGGGGATGGTGTTTGTTTCTGGGAGGAGGAGAACCTCTTTTCTGAAAGATTTTTTTTTCCATTGCAGCTTGTTGCTGAGCCTGTTCCTGGTGTTCTGGTGCTACAAAACTTTTAGCTTTAAATGCAGCCTATTTGCCAACAGCACTCAGATTAAACCGTTTGTTTGGATTTTCCATTTATTTAAATTTTAGTTCTTAACTAGTTTCACACTGATACCCATGTAGAACAAAGACTGAAGAAAGAAAGAAGTTTAAGAAAATCTTTCTATTTCTGTGAATTTCAAGTCAGTGCTGAGTGCAAGGTTATGTCCCTTTAACAGTACTAAATATGTGGCAACTGCTGTGCACAAAACGTTTTCTGGAGCTCACCATCTTATGAGATAAGGCCTTACCAGGATATGCTTTTGATATTTGCTGTAACTTCCTTTGTGTCCATTCTGTCCTTCCTACTTGTGTTACAGAAAAGGTTTTGGAAACCTTATAACTTCACCTAGGTTACATTTTGTTTTTAAGAGTTATGTTTGTAATGGTTGCTTATATTTACCTAGAAATTGATGTATAAATAGTGTTCTGTAAGAGAAGCTTAATTCTGACATTTTTATTGCTACTGTTCTGTTCCATGAGGCAGGAAAATAAGCCAAATGGAAAAGTGTTTGTCTGGCCTTTAGAAGGCATATTGGTATCTTGGCTAGTAGCGTTCTGCTTTTCTGGCTATTCAGAACATGGCAACTCTGCTTGGCTGATACTGTCTATAATCTGTCAGAATGTGTAAATTTGAGATGTCAAATGTTGCTTCTTCTTCTTTCATTATTTGGTGTCAGGCCTTTCTGTTAAGGGATTCAAGGTTTTGAGTAAGGTTTCACTAGGAATGAAAGCTGGTTTTTAATGCAGAAGGTACCATTTGTAATGCATAATGTAAAAATTTTAGATTCTAAAGGTATCTCTTAGTTAACTCTTTGTAGTTTATGCATTAAATGAATACCTGATATCGAAGCATAGACTGTTTTGTGTTCTTTCTACTTTTTAGAGTTTTCTGTATATTTGTGTATAGTGATAGAAGACTTGGGAAAAGGGCTGGTTTTATACACACTGAATTCAGTGTGCAGATCATTACCCCTAAGGGCAGTGGAAAATATGGCTGCTTCATGATGCAAAAATTAATTTTGTACTGGTAAGCTGTGGTGTGCTTCCCATATATGTGGCTTCCACCTATGTTCCTCCTCTCAGAGCCCAAGGTCTGTGGTGCAGTGTGTCACACATACACATGTTTTGGGGGGAGGTACAGTTCTTGGATATCAGATCTCTGGGGTAGGGTAGCCATGTGGCTCAAAAGTAATTTCCTGTAGCGATACATCTTCATGCATGTGCATGAAAACATGCTAAGGCAATTGCAAAGTTCTGATGGAAATCTCACATGGAAGCTAAATGATTTGCTGTCTGTTCCCTCAGAGAAACAGTTGCTGAAAAATACTTGGGAAGATGTCCTGAGGTCAAAAAAACTAATGCATTTTACAAGAATAAAATCAGATTTTAATACTATCATTTAAACCTCTTCTTGATTGTGTTGGGAAACTGAAAATTTTTCTAGTTGCACACTCACCCAGACTCACAAATTCGCTGTTTAACGATGACTTTATGAATAAAAATGCCTTTTGTGGAATAAAATGTCTTCAAAGATATAATCTTGGAGTTTGTGTCAGGGATGCTGGTGTGGGAGGGCCAAAGCTTGAAGTTTTGTTTGAAGTCTGGCTTTAGTGCAAACTTATCCCAGGTTATCCTTTGCTAATATAACCTGTCTGGTTCTGTCCTGTGTGATGGTCTGGTGTGAAATTTTTCTTTTCGTATGTAGCTGTTTTAGACAAGCATACAAGTCTATCATCATGTGTTTTCAAAACTTCAGCAGAAAAATGAATACTAATCTTCTAAACATTTGCTCTATATACTTGTCAGGGGTGGAGTGACAAGTCCTGCTGCTGAACCACGAGGTGCTGAAAGGAACCCCTTGCTTTCTAAACTCCTTCTCAGAGAGGGGTCCAGGTGGGGCTGGATCCAGTCTTAGCCCCAGAATTCTTTCCTGCACAGTATAAAAGCTAGAAGTGCTAGCAGTGTATGTATAGGATAGTACAGTGCACTATTGCAAAGCAATTATATTAAAGCTCACAAGAAGGAATAATTAAGTAGACTTGGATGTAACTCACCCTACCAGGGCTCATGGGCAGATCTCTCTCTTAACCTTGAAGAGTGTCAAGAAGGAATATGCTAGAGAAACCTTACCTTATGAAAGTGGACTGGACTTTCATAGTATAAAGTGACAGACTGCCAGTCCCATGTCTGCCAGGTCAGTTTAGCAGCTTGTCTGCCAAATCTTTGCCTCACTATCGGGATCCTGATATGGGGTCAGTTAGCCAGGTTTAGCATAGTTCAACACCAAAACCAGGACATAGCCTGAGCTCAGCCCACCATGATAGCTATGCAAATAGGACACTGTCCAAGTTGCTGGACCACATTCTGGGGTAGAGTATCCTGCTACAGTACTACTTGAATATCTGTTTAAAAATAAAAGTAGACAATCCAACTAGGCAGGATTTGTAAAAAGCATTGAGCTCCTTTGTTGTCTAAAACTGCTAAGAAATGTAAGTGGAAATTGAACTGGAAAGAGCGTGTACTGTAAGTTTTTATTATGTATATACAATATAAGAGGCAATCTAACTAAGAACTAACTCTAAGTTCTTAAGCCAAGCATAGTTAATTTTTAAATAGAATGAAGTGATTTTCCTAGGGATAGTATCATGTGAAATATCTTCTCCTTCTGTATGTAATAGAAGCCAGGGATAATATAATTTAGTAGCCTAATTTGAGATTAGATTCCTTTATCTGGTACAACTGTAGATTCTGATGCTCATTTAAATTAAGCTCTCCATCTCGAACAAACTAAGACAGTCTTCACATGGATAATAAAGTCTGTAAACTACTTTCTTTTCAAAATAGTGTGATACCTCTTACATAGTTTGTGTTTCTGAACATTGAGCTCTCTGAGAAGTCTTGAATCCTGAGACTTTGAAATGGCAAGGGGAAGCTTCTTCTAAGAAGTTATTTGAGTTCTTAACAATTCTGAATGGTATAGAATGATAAAGAATTGAAGCAGCATGCTATATAATATTCTGTTGCAATAATATTCTGCTACTATAAGAAAATATAGAAGAGAAGCTGCTATTATGTCCTTGTGGCAGTTGTTTTCCTTCACGTAATTAGATGGGATCATGACTCTTCACAGAGTCTGATTTGGAAATCTGGCATCATCTGTAGGAGAGCATCCTAAAGGGAATGTTCTCATTATTAAAGAAAATTCTAAATTTCTAGAAGGCTCTTACAGCAATCTTTTTTATTTCTCTCTTGTAGTGGAGATGAAGTCCAGGAAATGTGTGGGGCAGATTATTTAATAAAGAATGGATTTTTTTTTTTTAACCCCCTTGGCTCTGTATTTGTATTGGATTTGCATGGCAAGATTTTGGTTTCATAGCAGCTACAGGGGTGACTTCTGTGAGAAGCTGCTGAAAATTTCTCATCTGTCCAATTGGCTCCAAGACGAGCCTGTCACTGGCCAAGGCCGAGCCCACCAGTGGCAGTGGTGGTACCTCTGGGATAATGTCTTTTAAGAAGGGGGGAAAAGCCCTGGGTAATAGCAACTGGAGTGAGAGAAGGGAGGGATATGTGAGAGAAACAGCTCTGCAGACAAGGGCAGTGAAGAAGGAGGGGGAAGTGGTGTTTTAGGGACCAGAGCTGAGATTCCATTGCAGCCCATAGTCCAGACCATGGTGAGGTGGGATGTCCCAGTGGAGGTCTGTGGTGGGGCAGATCTCCACCTACAGGGTGTGGAGGATCCCACACCAGAGCAGGTGGATGCCTGAGGAAGTCTGGGAGGCTGTGCTGTAGCAGGCTCCTGGCAGCACCTGTGGCCCTGTGGAGAATGGAGCTGTAGAGGTTTTGCTGGCAGGATCTGTGACCCTGAGGGGGATCCGTGCTGGAGCAGTTAATGAAGAACTGCAGCCTTGAGGAAGGATGCACTTTGGAGAAGTTCATGGAGAGCTGCCTCCTGTGGGGAGGGACCCCTGGAGCAGGGGAGGAAGGAACAGCAGAGACAATGTATCTGACCACAACCCTGTTCCCTGTTCCCCTGCATTGCTAGGGAAGAGGAAGTAGAAAAAAATTGTGAGGGAAGTTAAGCCCAGGAGGAAGGTGGGGTAGGGGGGGGATAAGATGCTTGAAATTTTGGGTTTATTTCTCATTATCTTACTCTGATTTATTAATAATTTAAATTAATTTCCCCAAATCAAGTATGTTTTGCCTGTGATGGTAACTGGTGAGTGAGTGATCTCTCCCTGTCCTTGGCCTAGGAGCTTCTTTTATTACATTCTGTCTCCCTGTCTAGCTGAAGAAAGGAGGGAGAGAGCAGCTTTGGTGGAGACCTGGCATGCAGCCAGCATCAACCCACCACAATATTAGAACTAGTTCTTTGGTGTGTTTTCTTGAGAGTGAAGTTTAGAATTTGCTAGAATATCAGTGTTTATTTGGTTGTTACAAAGGTGTCTCAAAAAACCCCCTCCTTTTTGTGAAAATATGCTGCTTTTGACAAAGTGCTTGCAGGGAAAGGCTTCCTCAATAATGACTGCAAGTCCTATGAAGGATAGGAAGAAAAATACATTTAGAATAGCCAAAAACTATGAACATGAAGGTCTCACATTCCAGTCTCTGGTTTGCCTCTCTCAGGAAAGTGACTTGTGAAGGCAGTTGAACAGACAAAGTAGATCTTCTCAAGCATTAGGAGTTTCATGTTTTCATTTAAAGTAAAAATCTTTGAGCATTGGATGTATGAGTATCTCATTCAAGCATGAGTGGGATCTGTACTGAGCTGGAGTTTGAAACTTGCTCTGCCTCATTTCAAAACTTAACTTGGCCCTAAAGGTCATTTTTATTGACAAGATATCACATTGAGAAATAAGTACCTGAGGTCTTAAAATTTCATCAAGTTAGGGAAAAACTACATTTTGTCCAGATGCTGTGAAATTTATTTACCTCAGTCCAAAGGTGCTTTATACTAAAGCCAGAGTAGTGAGAAAGCTTGGAAGGCCTTGTAAGGTGGGTGAAGGATTTAACCTGAATAGTGGTAATCCAGTTAGATTAATGAGGTGAGTTGAACAAGAATTTTGGTGAAGACTGAAATATGATAAAATAATGTATCCAATCAAAATGTTAAGTATCTATCTTCTCTTTCTTTTTAGAACACTTCTAAATATGTTGACTTCAGAAAACTAGGATGAAATACATGTTTGCATGGCTTTTTTAAATTTCAGCTTCTGGGACCTTTTTTTGAAGAGGGAGAAAGAGTGTGTTGTGCTACATAAATAGACACAATTTGTTTTTTACCACAAGAGGAAAGCATTTTTTTTCTTTATTCAGATGAAACTTACTGTGATATTAAACACATCTGTTTAATTAGATTGTTGTGGTAGGATTTTGGTTTTTTTTTTCCCTTGATTTTTTTCTGAAGTATTTATTGTCTTAGCAGTAGTATTTTGGGCACTTCCTGTCACATTTGGAAGGAACTGCTTTACTGAGGGTACTTACACTAATACCATCACATGATCTAAAAATTATAGATTAATAATAGACCAGCAGGTACTTCATTAAAAGTGTAGTGTACTACAGAAATCCTGAAAAAAAATCCCATCTGCCTATTACTCCTGGGAGCAGTCCTAAACTGCCAGAAGGGCTGCTCCTGTGTGCTAGAGTGAAGCATGTATGTGCTTGCAGGGTTAAGGCCCCTGTGCTGGTTGGTCTGTCCAGAAGCATCTTGAAACATTGCTGCAGGATTCTGTTTCAAAACTCTCTTAGTACTTCCATTTGTTATGAACAATCATGTGTCTCCTCTTACAGGTTTCAGGTTTCCTGGAGTTCCAGTGGCCATAAGTGTGATCACTATGCCAAGCTGATGCTCACACTTGTCTCTTAATCTGAGAAGTTACACTGTGACTAGAGAGATGCAGGAAGCAAGTTTTGGGTGGATCATATGGAGCCTGGAAGCACAGTGTCTCTATTTATTTGTGTGGTATACCTTTCAGCAGGGCCTGGGAGGTTAAATGTAATGTCATATGAATGCAGCTGCAGTATTTTCAGGACTAAATTGGCTCAGTGTGGGCTACCAGGTGTGCCAGTTACCACAGCAGTAAATAGACATTCCTCACTTTACGTGCTTCACAGAATTCCACATGGAATGAACTTAAGCTGGTGCACCTGCTCCAGGAAGATGTAATGAATTTGAAGGAACACTTGGGGGAGACTTCATGTCTCATGTTTTGTTGCCAGTTTTTGATTTGTTTGAAGTGACATCAATATAAATTGAGATTTATTACTCTAAAACTCTTGAAAAATGAAACTTTTGTCCTTTTTGTCTCATGCTATTTCTGTTTGCAGAATAGTAACATGAAAACTTCTTGAGATGGGGCATATTTTTAGGTTTTTTTTGTTGGTTATGATATCTTGCTAGTTTTCTTTAGAAATAATGTAACTGATTTAAAGCAGTGATGATTGACACAGTTACAGGAAAGGGAGAAGAAAAGCATTCATGGATAAGAAGTCTGTGATAGTAGGTGAATCAGCACCCTATATATTAATTATGAATAATAACCACTATATATTTCATGCCTATTTCTATTTTAATTTGTGATTGTCACTATTTCAGTTTTGTAAGGCATTTATCCCCAACTGAAACTTCCCTAATATTACCCCTGTATTGTTAACGAAGCCTTGGCATCAATATGTCTTTTAAAAAAACAAAACTGAAAGAAGGAAAAAGGCACTCACTGCACGAAGTCACCTCGTCTGAACACAGGAGGCATACGCTCCCATGTATTAAAAAAACCTCCAAAGCTAAAACAGCAATGGAAAAAATCCCCTACCCAACTACAGTGATGTTTTAATAACTGAAAGAGTTGGGGGTCAAAAAGCTGAGGTTTGTGAAGGAAATCAGTTCTGCATATGTATGATGGTGTCTTCTGTTGCTGGCCGTGGCATAGTCTTTCCCCGATCTAACCAGAAAATAGTAGTAGAGATACTAAGTGAAAATAATGGCCATAATCAGTCTATTTTCTTTTTCTGAAGGATCTAGCAAGGGATCTATATGAAGGGAAATGAAATTATTAGAAGACTTTGGTGAATAACTCTTAACTTTAATTTTGAGCTTACCAGCGAAGAATTTTAAACGAGCACATGGCACCTAACCAGGTTTTGTAAGAACAGATTCAGCAAAAGAGTAGATTCTAGTTGGAAAGCAAAGGCTGATATTTAAGGTTTTAGGACTTCTTAGTTCCTGTTAAACAATTAACCAATTAACATGTTTAAGCTGTCTCTGGAATAAAATACTTTTTTTCTGCTGGACTGTATTATCTTAAGTGAAATAATGTGTTGTGTGGTAGTTTTGCTATTTGCTTTTTTTTTTTCTTTATTCCAAGCAGAGTACAACTACTGCATTGTCAAGGCTAAAATCTGTTTAAATAGTGTTAATTGTCCACTATTATAAAGAGAGATAGTGGAAAATATAATTCTTTGGCAGTCCTCACTAGCTAGAAGAAACTATATTCTTTGCTGTGTGACTGTGGTGCTCAGGAGTTGCTGGTGTGGGCTTGGTGAAACTTCCTGGCTGCGTTTTAGCTTTTATCCTGCTGTATGGCAAGGCCTCATCCAGTGGGAAAGGTGCTCTACTTAATTCATCCCTGGCTGTAGCAATGACCCAACAGACTGCTTGTGTCCCCAGAGATTTACTGCCAGTGTCTAATGCATCAGAACATAGGTGGTACTTTTAGTGAAAGAAGCGGGCTGGAGCTTGTGGCGTCTTAGATGCAAATACTCTTCAAATTCTTTGAACTCCCTTACTGCATGTATGCAACTGAAAGAGTTAGCTTGTATCTTGGATGTATTTTCAGGTGCCATGTTCTACTGTTTCTTACACTTTGTTACTTACTGTTTCTTACAGCCTCCTACAGGGGAATGGTAGTTCAGCCACTTGGGATACATTTATGTCATGATTGTGGCAGAGCTTACTATGCAGTATTTTCGTTGACAAGTTTGTCCCTGCTTTATCATTGATATATTGTTCACAATAACAATAAAATATGTGAGGTTCTGCAATAGATGGCACTATAGGAAAAAGTAACCCTAACAGGAAAATGTTCTCCCTATAGTAGAACAAAAACTTGAAAATTGAAAGTTAAAATATCTAGATAGACTCAACTTCTGGTAGTTGCTAGCATCGGAATGCTTTGCTTTTCAAACCTAATATTTTTATAGTACAGCTGGNGGCTTTTGGGGGTTTGTTTGTTTGTTTATTTGTTTGTTTTAAATGGAATAAGATAACTTCTTATTTCTGAACTTACAGCCACCAACATGGGAGTTCCTCTGTCCTGTGTTATATTTATTTGTCAAGACAAGGGTTCTGGTTTTCACTAAGTCACTGAAAGACAATTACACAGTCTAAAGACAGGAGCTGAGTTCAGGTACCTTGTGTTTATGACCCAACTCAGGATCCTTCTAACCCTTTAGCCAAAGTCAGTGAGCATATAGGCAGAACTTCATCAGATGTTCAGCTGTACTTAAGGGTGTTTCAGGTCTGGAAGTGGGCAGTAGTTCCACGCCTGCGCTCAAGTAAACTCACTGTGGATCCAGACGTTAAATGTTTCCTTCTATCTCCTCTCAGGGCTTGCAGAACATGGTGTTCTTGGAGCATGTTTACTGAAGACCTATCAGATGGGCTTTGCACAAAACAAACCAGAGCTACCCCTCCCACTCCTGAGAAATAGCTTAGTGGTTAGAGCATTTCCAAAGAGTGAGGACTCTGGGTTCAGCACCTTTTCTCCCTGAGGTGGTTCAAAGTCATGCCCTTTACATGCCTGGGCTCCCAAGATGAGAGAATTGACCTAGCTTTTGCTCTCATTTCCGGGTCTGTGAACAAGTTAAGATTTGCATGTAAAGCAGGACTAATGCAGTTGGAAGTGCTGGCTGTGTCGCCATCATTAAACAGCTTAACTTTATTTGGAGAGGAGGTGAAGTCACCTTGGGCCCATTAATGACTTGGACTTGGCCTCTATCTTGTTTAAGTGATCTCACTGCTGAGGTGACAGCACCAGTCTCTGGGTTTGAGGTTGTGGTGGTGAATAGATGCAGTTGCCTTTTTGTGGTGGGTAGAAAGCTCTAGCACAGTGAGAGATGAGACTGATAAGGCACTCCTGTCTTCGGTGCTTCCTGTTGGTTAACTTAGGTGACTTCCAACTTGACCTACAGGTTTTGTGAATGCTAGTTAAGTTGCATTACCCTCCTCAATTTCTGTGTAACTGTAGAAAAGATAAATTTTGTGTTCCTGGGTAATAGAGTGAAGTGTGATCTTTGCTAAGAGATTCCGACACTTGAAGAAATGTTGTTGTCTTCAACATCGTTGGACTTGTTTATTGTATTTGTAAATTTGACCTTCCGCTAAGGTGGTACTTCCTTGAAATACTATTTAGAGGCTTCTACACTAGATAACTAAACTGCCTTTATTATGTTCCTGTGGTGAGAATGCACATGAAACTTTCAGCTCCAGAGCACCTGAGAAGGCAGTTGAAAGTGGAGATGTAATTTGTCTCTTGCACGTGTTTATAGTACCCAGTCTGTCCTAATGCATGAGGGCAATTATCCTCACATGCTGGAAAGCATTGTTTTCTTCAATGAGCGTTCTGAAGGCTTCAGAACTTTTCTCCCACTTCCTAGATCTCCAGGCTTCTTCTAATTCATATCCCCTCACACGTGAGGGCACTGTAGGTTCATTATTCCTTTATAACTGACTGCCACCTCTTGGTGGAGGCTTGAACCAAAACTGGGTGTCTCTTGGTATTTTTTATGAGTTTTCTATTTATCTTTAGTTCCAGAGAAAAATGTTTGCATCTAGAAGTTCCCATTAAGGGAAAAGAAGAACAGTTCTTTAAAATATCAACGGGTGTTTGTATAAGACTTCATAGAACAGTTTGGCACCTAGAAAGGAAATAATTGGTCTCTAGTGGATTTGCAACTTGCTTTCAAAATCGAAGTGCAGTGAGATGTGAGTAACCTGCACTACAGCAGCTAAGTGGCTGAAACAACGTTACAGAACCAGCAGGACAGTCTGGAGGAAGAGCAAAACAGCGTCGACAAGTGTTGTACACTGGGTTGAGTTTAATAGAGGCTGAAGTTGAAACTCTTCTTGAAGAGAACTGTGTATTGTTGCTATTTAAGTTTTCCCATGTCAGACTTTTTCATTTGACTGTATTATGCAGGAACTAGATCATTAGCATTAAAAGAACCTGAAGTTCTTCCAAGTTTATATTCAGGCCAAATGAAGTAAGCCTCAAGCAAACATGCAACTAGATGACATAATAGCATATATTAAATGTGCAGAGGCCTTTTTATTTTCCCTAATTATTTTATCTCCTAATTATATCAAACAATAGGAGATGAAATACATGTCTCTTTAGTGACACTGTGCTTCTACTCTGTTTAATAGACCCTTTTTCAAACATAGATATGTGTGCAGTTGAATCTTGCTCATGGTGGATGGCCACGGTCATTGTGAAATGCCAGGGGTTTCATGAACAGTACCATGAAAATCTACAACCTGAAGAGCCCCTGAGTGTTTCCCTGTGACTGAACTCCCAGGGTAGACATTAACACTTCCCTTCACACTCAGACCTTCTGATTTTAGGGTAACTTCCCATGATTGCACATGAACTAAATTACCATTAACTTTGGAATAGCTCATCTACAAAATCTTACTTGTCTGACTTGCTGTGTAAAACACATCAAATGGGGAGGATGCTGTCAGTTGCTGTGGCTGAAGTGACAAGATTTAAGTCAATTTACCACAAAATGGTGGTAAATTGATTGTTTGCAGTTGTGTGAACTTATTATGATAACAGCTCTTATTAATGTTTACTTTTCCGTCTGTGTTAAAGCATGCCTGCATGCTAAAACATATATTCCAGCATCTTCAAAACTTTTTCTTAAAGGATTTTGGAAAGGAAGGAAATGTAGCAAATGCCAAACATCAAGTGGTGCTGTAGACAATTATTGGTTTAATCTATTGGCAGTAGATTAAAGAAGGTGGCTGATGATGGCCAGTTCTTCCCTGTTTTCCCACAAGACTGGGTTAATAGTTTTGTCCCTACCTTCCGCAAGTGACATGAATTAGTTATATGATACCTGGTGTGACTGTTTAGTGACCCCCTCATTGTAAAAGCTTTTATGAACATCAGAAGCCTAGAGTTATAAATATGGAACTTCAAAATAGTCTGGGGGTTTTTTGTTTGGTTCGTTGTTGTTTCTGGAATAGCTAACATAAAACCAAAGGCTGGCCCATTGTCAGGTTAGCAGACTTCCTTTTTGGGGATTCCTTCCCTCTTCTGTGAAGTTCTAATCTTCAAAATATCAAATAAAGAAGCAAGCAACAAAACCAAAGGAAAACAAAACCCCCATAGTTTTCCTTTTAACATTAAGTTATCAATGTCCTTGAAAAGATGGAGTCAGCCCTTTTATTGTAGATCATTACACTTTGGGAGTGGAACCAAGGAAAATAGCAGTTTGTGCAAAATGGAAGCTGGTAAGGCTGTGCTTGTGTAATGGTTTGCTTGATTTCTCCCTGCTGGAAATCTGGAAATATCCCCAGCCTAAATGGTAGACATTTATTAATTTAATCTATCCCACAGTGACTTGCTTCTTGTGGACTCCTTATGCATTACTAGACCCAGCTGGTTTGGAAAGGGGTGATTTATAGAGATGTTAGTGAGTGAAGTTAGATCTGTACTTGGACCAGAGTTCAGAAATAGCATTGAGCACCTACATTTTACATTGTCCAAGTGCTGGCTTGTGAGTTTTACTTTTTACCTGTTGGAAGAACCACTCTATAAGCTGAAGGGGAAAACAAGTGCTGAACTCTGGCATTAGGCTTTCATGGAATGAGGACACAGTCCAAGCTCAAATACAACCATTTCTTCTTGTGATTTCTTTTCATCCTTCTTGGAGTAGAAGAATTTGAGATGTGGGTTTCAACAGATGACAGTCTAGTAGGTTGCACCTCTGGCTCAAGATATCAGCCTGTTGGAGGACAGAGGCTTTTGAACTTACTGCTTCAGGTGAGTTTGGAGCCAGGCAGAGCTTTGTGCAGTAGTGCTGGGAGCAGTGCTCAGAGCTGAGCAGGGGTTGTAATGGGTGCTGCTTGCTTGCTTCTCTGGAGACAGAGAAGAAACAAGAGAGGAAGTCTAGTTACTGTTTCTGGAGTGGGGAAGAGAGAAGTAGGGGTTGGTGAGGGAAAGCAACACAGTAGCTTGTGAAGTTAGGAAGAATTTTCTGATGCTTGTTCAGTGTTATCTCCCCTTCACTGCTATGCTCTGGGAAAGGAAAATTCTGTGATCTATGAAGGTTGTGAGAGCATAAAGCTTTGAGAATATTTTCAAAGCGAGCAGTATTTTTCAGTAAGAGCTTTGTGTGAGTGTTTATATGGGGCAGTAGAGAGAAGTATTAGGAGAAAGCGTAGCTAATAGTAACACAATAAATATTGCTTTGGAATTTATGCACCTCTGGCTGATTGTTTAGTGTTCTTGTTCTTCAAAAGTGCCCTGTGAAATATGAAGATTTCTGTAGAAAAAGAAGTTTTAGAAACCTTTTTGCCTGTTTTAACCTTTTAATAGTCTGATTACCAAATGCTAGGGAGATAAAAGTTCATTCAGCCTTTGATTGTTGAGACAACCAAGTACTGAATCATAACCCTAATGCCTGTTTTGTGCCAACTGCCAAATAAAATCATGTTATTGGAATGAAGTGTCTATATCCTGCTAAGGGATAAGAATACTTGGCAGCTAGCAGCCAGTCACTTCACTAAGCTTTACAGCCAGGAATTGGAAGAAAAGAGCGGAACTTGCAAATATTATATTGGCAGAATTTAAAAATGAAAGCAACATGAATGGTAAAATCCATTCAATAAATGTCTTTAGTCCTAGGCTAATTAATATTTTTGACTCTAGTGTTTTTGTGCAAATTCTCTATGTTCATGCTAATTAAATATGCAGGGTATTATTGTTGTAGCTTTCTTTTACACTTACTCTGCACTATCAAACTCATCAGTGTTTCCCCTATTAATTTTCTTTGAGGTACCATCTCTGATCTCTGAATTTCAGATTCCATTTTCTGTCTCAGCTGTCTGGACATAGATCATATTCATGTCTGATGACTTGATGACTACCTTAGTTAGTGTATCCTAAACTGAACTCCTTTCAGCTTTTCCCTTCCCTGTTCTGTCATCGTCATCTCATTGCTCTTGCTTCCTACTTTGCCATCATCTTTCTATTTTCTTACAGTGTCACATGTTGCTAGCTTTCATGTTGCATCACGAAATCAAAAATTTGTTTTTAAAGATCCGTTCATTTCCACTGGTGCTTACTACATAAAGATATTGATTTCTGTATTGACTGTACGGACAGATCTGCCCAACTCTGTGTGCCCATAAGGCACATATCTTGCTGGGACTGTATCAATAACAGCCCTTCCAGATTGCACATTCTTGCATCATGCAGCGTGCGGGGCTGCAGGAACGCATCCCGCTGACGCACGGCAGCATAACAGAAGAAGGTACTGCTGAGGCAGGACATGGGGGTGGGGAGGTGAGGAAATAAAGCAAACGAAGTTCAACTGTTTGAAATCCCAAATGAAAGAAAAACTGTCAGCCTGAGGGAGGTCACCATTTAGTGCTGCAGCTCCTTGACAGAGTATGACAATTTAGGATTATCTGCATAAATCTAAGATACTGCTGAAAGCAGGTAAGTGAAGTAGAATCTTTCTGCTTTTTTGGGGTTTTTGTTTTGTTACTTTGACCTGTTTTTTTTCATACTGGTTGTGCAGAGGCTTTTTGCACAATTTTTCCAGTCCTTACTGGTGAACCAAAAGAAAGCGCCTTGGTAACATGACTTAACCATGTATTGTGTTACCATTAGAATAATATTCAAAATGTCTACTTTAGGTCTGTCTGAACACAGAAAATTATAATTCCTTTCCTGAAATTCTCCTTAAAGGTGCTAAGTGTCTCTAATAGCCTTAAAACTTATTTAAATATTAAAATATTATTTGAAATGAAACTTATGAAATAATAGAAACTGTACAGACAGCCCTCAAATAATTTTGATTTCTTCCTAAGAGATTAGCACTGGGATTGTGGTTATTTTGTTGGTCGGTCATTGTATTTGCAGAGTTATACATTGAATGTATAAACATGTCAGCTTTATATTCTGCTAATCAAAAGATACTGTAGTTAGCCTTTAAGATCAAATCTTAACTTCTGAAGCCTTTGCCATCTTGGTGTCACATTCACGTTCATGTGTCCTGCTGTTGAAAGGCACTTTCAACAAGTTGTCTTATTGCAAGGAGGGGACAGAAATACAATCGAGACTTTGATCTCTCAAGAACTTGGCACATGAGTGTTCTCTCTGACTCCTTACTAAGAAAACTTCCTCTGGCATTTCTCCCCAAAATGTACCTTCTCCTGCTTCAGTTCTCCTGCTTCAGCATTATTGAAATGGGCTTAACAGTTCTAGGAATGGCCTGGGAGATGAGTGCTATTCCTGGCCTTGCCACTCTCTGATTTGCTGTGTGATCTTGGATGAGTTATAGCCCCATTTCAGTTTGCTTATCTGTGAAAAGCTGATAGGATGAATTTATAGAAGTATATTTAGTGGAAGTTGAAATATTTTCTACTAACTTTTATATACCAGTGCACTTTAGAAAACTTCTATAGCATGACATATTAATGTGAAGAAATTGATCCATAGAGTATGGTGGAAATTTACTAAGAGATGTAATTTCTTCTGAGACTTTGAAAAGGCAACCTATAGTGCTGCTATTTGCAATTTCATTTTATTGTCATTTCACTTCACTTTTCATTTACTTTAATTCAGGAGTGGCTAAACATACTGAAACTTTCAAAGAAACTGAATTTAAGATGGGGAAAGAAACAATATTAGGAAAAGAACCATGTTATAGTCTTTGCGTCTACATGTGCTAACATTCTCCTTCCTTAGAATCCTAAAACATTTCACCAAACATAAAAAGTTTGGTGGTTGGGTAGATATTCTTATCAAGACACTAAACTTTGTTTTGCTGGCATTTGAAATGTAGCTAGCTTTGAGAAGTGAGGAAGCTGTTTAGCAACCCACAGCAGTGCTGCACAGTATGTCAGGAGACAAAGAACAACACAGTGAAAGTATAAGTGAAAGCAGCAATTGGCCACACCGTAATCTGACCAGTCAAGAATGGTGTTTATAACCAAATGAAAGAAACACCCAAACCCATGGCTTGTCTCAGTGTGTTTACCAGTCTTTTTGGCTTAAAATCAGTAAAGGGCTTTGTTGAAAGCATTCCTTTAAAATGGTGACCTTTGGAGACAGGCTGGATTGACATAACCTACGTTAGTACAACCTCAGCACAGTTACAAGATAAGTAAGGCTTACAGGTTAGACTTTTGGATATTTGAGTTTCATATTCTAATAAACATACTCTGTTTGGATATTACTTCTGCCATCTTACAAGTTGGATTGCAAAGTGGAGCTAGGCAGGAGGACGGAAGGTGAGAACACCATCATCTTGAAACCAGCTATGGCTGCAAAGCAGACCTTGTAAAAGCTGGAAAATTGAGCTATGATTATGCCATATCTTTTCTGGAAGGCAGATACAAAATAATAGTAAATTTCTGCAGCTGTTTGCAGAAGTTGCAGTGTTCAGTTTGAGAAAGGTTTGTCCTCCCTAGGTCGTGTTTTCACTTATAGAAATGTTTTCTCTTACGAAATTCACATGTACTTAATGTAGGGTGCCAGGGTGATCACTGCAGCTGTTTAAAATAGAAAAGCAGATGGAACAAATAGGAAGATTTACCGCACAGCTTGATCTCTTCCCCTGAAGCAGCCATTTATCATCGGCACCGCCGAGACAAACTGCAAAACGAGTTTCCCTTCATGGCTGTGATTGGGCTCCCAGCGGCGGCAGAGCTGCACGACAGCCTCGGGATTGGCTGGGCGGGAACACACCTCTGGAATCTGTTTATTTCCCAAAAATAAGATACAATCTTTTACATTTCGCCTAGAGATCTTTTATCTTGCATTTAATATCCAAATAAACCAGAACAAACACAGTTAACCTCTTTGGAACAGATGAAGTACTTTAGATGGGTGGAATAAATTCAAGTTTTTTGGGTTTTATTTGGTGGTGGTTTTTTGGTTTTTCCTCATTTTCTCCCGAGAAAATTGTGCCAACTGTGCAAGTTGTCTAGAGCTGTTGTTTGCATTCTTCTGGGTGACTATATATCATATTTGAGAACTTCCTTGCATCTTAGCTAGAGCTGAAAGTTGTTTTCACATTTTATAATGTATTGACCTCAGCTTATACTAAAGGCAGTTATTCTTCTAAAGCTGTTTTTATGTCTGCTCAGTAAAATGTTTACATTTGCAGTACTGTCTTTCATTATCTTTGTAAATATCAAGTTGCTATTTCTGATCACGTTTTAGTGAGTTTCTTTTCGTATTGTGTTAATCAATTTAAATGGATCTGGAATTTTGTTGGTTTTTTTGTTGTTTTTTTTTTTTTTTTTTTTAAGTTAAGGACTTAAACTATTTTGATGCCTTATGTAAAATAACTCCAGACTGCAACTGAATGAGTGATTTGATCATCTGCAGTGAATGTTCCAGCTGAGTAAGTATCTGGCATAACTGAATACATCAGAACTCATTAACCTACTTCCTCTCTCTCTCTCTCTCAAAAAAAAAAAGGTAGAAAATTATATGGAAAACACATATGACTTTGGTTGTGGTTCAGATGGGATGCATACAGAAGCAGAAGGCTGTGAAAGGCTAGTTTGTGAAGCAGGAACTTGTGGTTGTTATCAAGTAACAAAGATTTGGACAATCTCCAAACAGGAATGTTGACTGTAGGAGTTATTGCCTTCAGAAGAAGAGGCAAAGATACAGAGGAGAATGAGAATGGAAATAGATGAGAGGGAAGATTAAACACAAGAGAGGCTGACTACCAGAAAGCTCTTAATACCCAAGTTCAGTTTTTTCCCTCCTCCCTCAACAATTGGATTTGCTTCTGTTATATTTAAATATGGATAAAGGCAGTAGTTAGTAATATTTAAATTGCCAATCAGCTTTTGAAAAAGCATTTATTTTCCTGATCTATACAGAATTAACTGTTGAGATTTTTACAAGACCGGCTGTGATACCTTATTGGTGTTGCTGAATTAATATTAAACATTCCCTTCTTAAATCTTTGCACCCTCAGTGATGGTTTTATAAGCTTTCACATTATCCTATTAAAATTCCTTGCTCTTTGGAGCAAAGTGAGGAGGACATGTGCACTTATGGAGAAATTACCAGCAAAAGATACTTTAAGTTCCCTAGTACACAAGTCTTTTTAATTGTTTGTTTAAAATCTTAACCCAGAAAAGTGACTGAGAAAAGCCTTTCTCAGAAGCTTTAAAAAAAATTATGGAATTCGACAGGTGCAAATGGAGGAGTGGTATGGTAATGGTATTGTTGATTTCTAGGTGTTTTTTTATAAGTTATGAGCTAGATAACAAGCAAAAGTAACTTCTTCTCTAAAGAAAACTTTCTTTCTGTTGGATAGGAATGGGAGAGCTAGCAGCCTCATTCCTTTTATGCTCACTTTCTAGCTGTTAATTTGAATATTTTCAAATTAGGGTAATTAAGGGAGTTGTGTGAAGGAGGGAATCTTGTTCAGTGCTGCAGAGATTTCTGAAGACTTGCTTTGACAAAGGGCTTCTCTGGCTGCTTCCCTTTTGTAAGCTGTAGGAAGTCCTGAAAATAACTTTTTATATCTGTGCCTTAGGGCTGGTACAACAATTTAGGGTTTCTTTGACTTACCAGCATTATGTTTGTATATCCTGAGACTTAGTGAGACTGAAGGATGAACCTGTGCTTTGAGGTCTAAATTTGAAAGGGATTTTCACTGTTATATTGTTATAGTCTTCTATATTGCATATGAAAATGTTGAACTGTGCTCTCCCCTTTACATAAATGTTGCTGCTGTTTAGTCACTTTTGTGGGAAAAAAAAGAGATTTATCTCTTCCCTTTCTCCGTAGGCATAAAAGAGGTAGTGAGGAAATTTTTAGAGTTCTTGTTTTGTTATCTTAATTGACAGTCTCTTAACCTCCTTAAAATATTTGCTGATACTAAGTTGGTTAGTAAAATGGGAAGCTGGTAGCACAGAGCTTCAAAAAGTGTGATTGGATAGCAGATGACATTTCAGACTGACAACTGCAACATATGCATGTAAGGGGAAGCAAATTCTCATTTTACAGGCTGTGCTCTATGTGTTTATTATTCAGAAAACAATGAAATTACAATAGAGCTGTTCTTTCACATTCGAATATATATATTAGAATATAGCTGTTCATTCTAATTCCTATTAGAGAATGGGAACAGTATTTTGCTGCTTCCACATTATATGAAAGAATAAAAGGATAAAAGGCTTTCAATATTCTTGTTGGGTGATAGTTTGCAAGCAAAATGAGATTACTTCCTTTTTTATTATTTTTCTAAAATAAAGCTCAGCTAACCTTTGAAACTTTGTTTCTGTAGGCTAGTATGTCTCCTAGTAGCTTATTCTGGTTCAGACAACTGCACAGAAACTGGGAAAGGTTTTTGGAAGGGTCTTAAAATGCGCTGCCCAACTCTGGCTCTCTCTGCAAGGCAGGTTGCTGGAGGCAGGCAGGGAATGCCTTAACAAGGCAAGTGGGCTGTGAGACATCTACCTTACCTTGTTTTCTGGGCCTCTGGTACTGGCTGCTGTTGTTGTTAGCACTAACCAAGGGGATGACTGTGCCTTTGTCCCAAAAATAAGAGTATCTCTCCCTCAAAAACACAGTGAGCCATGTTTTGGGAGAGGATTGCACTTGGAAGTAGAAAGAAGAGGGCCGAGTGTCAAAGATGTAAATGAGGAGACAGAGAGTGAAGCACCTGTTTCACAGGCTGCAGGTGTCCCAAGGAGGGTTGTTACTGGCTGCGTGCTTTTTCTTAGTCCTCTGCTCAACATACATGAAATGAGAAGTGGGCAACAAAAAGCAAACCCCAGGGTGGCTGGGATAGCTGTGGCTGTTCAGGAGAACCATTTCCCCCAATGTTTTGAGTCCTCCTCGTGTGCGGAGGATTATAAATAAGAAGAGGAAGGGTGAAGTAAAAAATGTCAAAATTCTATTTTGAGGAATTGCTAGGAGATTTGGCTTCTGTTCCCCTCTCAAACTCAAAAAGTCTGGACCAGTATTTATCTGCAGAGGTGAATATGTAACTCCAACAACATTTTACAATTCTTGGAAAAATCAGTAAATTAAGAAGTTACTTTTAGCAATTTAGAAACAGTGGGTGATAGATATCTAGAGATACTGATAGGAAAGAATTTATTTTTGGTGTGTTTATTGTTTATTCAGAGGCTGTCACCTCACAGTGACCTAAACAGTGTCACATCTCTGGTTTTCACAAGTAAACTTTGTAATTTTTTTCTTTTCAATTTGTAGAATAGTCCTGGATTTTGTCAGATCACCAGTTGTTTCCAATACTTGAAAGAAGCATAAGGCTTAGCATCGAAAAAGGAGTCCTTAGATGGCAAAAGACTCAAACCCCAAGACTGTGATTGAAAACATAGTGGGAACTTTGGAAGCATAGTGTTATGTATTTTGCAGGTGAGCGTTTCTAGATTATTAATTAAATGCCCATGGGGAAACAAGTATGTTCAAGGACATTCCCAACTGTTCTTTTCCCCTATAAGTGTAAAAAGAACACATTAAGCTTGCTGCTTCTAATTTAAAAAATAAATTGAAAGTTAGAAGAAAATATTACACATAGTAGTATTCCTGGAAAAAGGGTTAGAGAGGAATATGGATTCCTGTTAACTAAATTTCATGATTCTTTGCATACTGCTGTAAGGCACTGATGTGTTGGTAATGGCAAAAGAGGATCCTACAGAAAGCATAACTGAAAGTCTGTGTAGAAATGGTTTAACATCATTGTGTGAGTCAAGTTAATATGGAATTAATGGTTGGTATGAAATTTACAGTTCCAGTTGCTCACACACCATTCCAATAATAACAAAAAATTCCCAAGAAATACACTTCAGAGTTTGCTCATGTATGTTAGTTGCCAGGAAATCAGGAATTATTTAATTTTTTTTTTACTGTAGTTTAAGAAAATTCTTTTAGGTCTTTTATTTTAATGTAGATCAATATGATAAAATGGTGGGGTGGTTTGGTTTTGAAGCTGCTGAGTCTGCAGTTGGGAAAGTTCTGTTCCTCTGTCTGATCTGCTGATCCATTTCTGGCTCCTAGCAACTCCCAAAACAGAGACTTACAGAAATAGGCTGTAGATTTTATTTACTGCCCTGAGGCTCTTCAGCCTGTAGGATTCACGTACTAGAGATTTGTTTCATTTTTCATTTAAGATTCTTGCATTAAGAGGTTTGTGTAATCTGGACAACACATGTGACTAAAATGTGTCATGAATTGACAACTTTGGCTATTGTAGCTTCTCATCACACTTACTTTATTAAATACAATGGAAATGGCCTGTTGGGTAACACTGCACACAGGCAAACCCAAGTAAATGTTTTACAACAGTTACAGCGGTTTGTAGGAATGTGTTTGTGATGCTTTTAAATGGCTTCTTCCTAGTCTGCTTTAAAACAAGTGTTTATATGTATACATACATATATATATGTATATGTATATGTATATTTATATATTTATATATATGTGTATATGTGTATATATATATATATATGAGGCCTTGCTCTTGGCTTGTCTTTGCGTTTGTCTTAGTATTTCTGCATATCTTAATTTTGGAAAAACTAGCATGGATGGTTACTGGGAATAAAACAAAATAAATTTCTCATTTAAAGAGAAGGAGACTAGCTTTTGCTAATGGTGTTTCTTCTTGTCACCTCAGGTTTGTGAAGGGGAAAGGTGGAATGATAGAAAAGACAGAAGGCAACCTCATTCAGGAGAGGACTAATCTATTGTTTATTGAAACTGAAAAGGAAGTTGCTGTGATTTAGGTGGTAAACTAACTCAACAACAAGAACAGCAGATGGGGGAAGGCAAGTGCAGATGTTTGGCTTGGAAAATGGAAAAGCTCAGAGAAGAACTGATTAATTCCTTGTGCTGAGAGAATGCAGGAGTTTACAAATAATAAAGATAAATTTAAGAGGAAGAATTTCAAAATCCCCCTGTGTGTAAGTTTCTTCTTTTAAATCTTAAATGAAAAGGTGAAGTTTCTTTTAAAAAAATGGAATTATTTTGGATGATAAAGGTCAAAATTTTATTCTTGAATGCTGGAAATGTTTAACTTCAATTATGCTCACTTGTCCAGGATCTATCATGCAGCTCAGGGAATAGGCAGAGCACAAACATTTAATGAATTCTGGCATTTACTTGTATGTTTCCTGGAGGAAGTAGGAACATCTCTCTTGTGTTGGAAAAATAAAAAAATCAAGTCTGTAGTGACTTCAAACTTACTGTGAACTTTGTACCGATTTCAAAACTCAACCAAAGTAATAGCTCCATCAGCTGGTGCTAATTGTTCCTCACAATGAGGAATCTTAGTCTAGAAATGAAGGTAAAAGTGTTAATTTGTTCAGACTAGTTTTTGGAACAGCATGTGCACACCTCTGGGAAGGTGAGACCTGACAGAGGAAGTGTGGTGTGTTAATAGCACGGTGCGGAGTGTTTGTATGTGTGTGCATAGCAGTGAGTTTGTGTGCATATACAGCTGGTGGTAATCTCTGGTGTTACATGTCAGTTGTTCATAATACTGTGGACAGTCTAACTGGGGGCAGTGAGCAGGGGGCAGTAATTCCTGAATACATCAGCAGTCTGTGCATTGCTCTGACTCAACAGGGATTAACAGTGCTTGCTTTGGTAGGAGAATCTTCATTCAGCATTAGAAACCTGTCTTGGTGGCTATTAGATTTGCATTCCCTTTACTGTGGGGCATTGCACTTCTGTGATATCCTTTTTATCTTGTGTTTCTTGTTAAAATAAATTATAAGCCTGCTGTGATAAATGGCTGAGCAGGAAACACCTTGGTACCCTTAGTGCTTTAAAATAAGAGGTGAAAGAATTCTTTGCCAAAAGGAAGCTGATAAATAATTGCCTTCCACAAAGAGGGATTGGACTTAGTTATACCATTCTGCTTCAAGTGGAAACTAAGGCAAAAATATATAAACAGTTTTTTCAATCATTGCAAAAGCTCCAGATGTTGTAGCTTAAACCCCCTCCTCTCTGTCTTTACTTCTGCAGACAGGTGTATATAACATCTCTCTATTGAACAACTGAAGGAAAACAATTAAATGCCACAAAGTAAATGCACGTAAGAGTGACTGATCTAATGTTTGAGGTACTAAATCAGAGCTGGATAAGACACTGAATATCGTTTGATTTGGGAGGAAGGAGTGCGTGGGTCAATAGTTTTGGTTTGTTGGTTTATAGATCAAATAGATTATGGAAATCACCCTATATCAAGATGAGTTTCAGTATTTTTGCTTATTTGCAGAATTTTCAGTAATTTTTTTTCTGTTTCATAATGCTACTACTCAGAACTGTTTCTGTTAGTCTAAAATTTCTGCACTACAAACTATTCTCCATTTTATCCACAGCTATAAACTGTAGCAATAGAAGTGCTTTTGTCTTGTCATTACTATGACTTAATTTGAGTTTTATAGCTATACCCTACCCATATATCTTTCTAAACTAGTCTTGGTTTGCATTACTGAGACATTACCTTGTGCAAAAGCTACATAGATATGCCCTGACTCTTCCTTGGAAAGAGTTGTTACGACCTTTACTTTGAGAGAGTCTATCCATTTTTTTTGAAGCAGATCTTTTGATATTTGACAGGGGCACTTGAACTACACAAGAGGCATTTTCTTTTTCCCCATGGCTACCACCCAGATTTGTCAAGCCTACAAGTGTTAAAAAGAAGGATTTGCCTTTGTGATGTTACAAGCCTCTAAAAATTTTGCAGCAGTTGCAGGCATTGCTTAGGAGTTGGAGGAAGCTGTCTGATCAGTAGTGAGAGTGGAAGTGTAAGGGTAAAACTGGGCTCTGTCTTCAAATCTGCAGTCTCGTCATGTAGATATGGGATTTTCCCTTTCCTTGGAGTTGCAGGTCCAGGGGGGGAAATACTGCAGTTGGCCCATGGATATAACTGTTGCTGTTCACTGGTATTTCTGGACTCTCAACAGTCTGCTAAGTGTAAAGAAACTTCTGCTTGTGTGTAAAGATCCCTGTACCCCAGCAGCAGCAGCAGCAGCATTATGCCACAGTGCCAAAGTTTGCAGGCTTGAAGCTTAGTGGGAGTTTATGCAGGTGCTGTTTGTGTTCAAAATCATTCATGCAACCTGAATTCTTCCTCTGAGTGTTGACATTCTTTTCAATTGCATAGAAAATGCAATCCTTACCACAGTCACCGTCCAGTTAAATTCTGAGAATATAAACTCAAATTTCAGTCAAATTTACTAATTTACTCCTTTCCCATGTCCAACTTTGTATCATCTAAACTTTTTGATACAGGATTTTCTGTGAATCAGTGACTACCAAGAGTTGGAAAAGGGAAGTTCCTGTGTTTGCACACATTGTCTCAGATCTCTGGTGGAGCTCTGTTTCATTGTTGTAGTCTATTTATGCTTTCCTCCACATTCTGGAAATGCTGAAACTGCAGAAAGCAACAGTGTGGTTCTGAGCAACTGTACAGCAAGTTCTATTTTAATAATTTTCATCAACTTTATCCTACAGTGAAAGCTCTGTACTGTATCTCTTCCTCATGGGGGGAGGAGGGGGAATTTAATTTGTAATTAAGCCCTATTCAGATTTACATATGGAAATCATAAAAATAAAGATATTAAACATTTCCTAAGACTTTCTGAGCCTTATGAATCAATAAATGGTTGACTGAATAGTTTTGTACCAGCAATTAAAATACAAGCCTATTAGTACTGTTTCTTTGCCCATGGATTCAGGGCATGGAAAAAAAAATAGAAAATGTTAGTTTGCTTTCCGGAATAACGGCATCGCAACACGAATTTGATGTTAAGTAGAAATTTCAAACCTGATTCTGGAGGACTGAGTATTAAATCTCCCAGGAATTTTTCTACTGGCTAGTTAAGGTAGTTTGACTAAGAAACAATTATACACTGTTGGTATTGGTAAAAAATAAACCTATACCCTGTGTGTTTTGCCAAGTTTAGAGTTGTTTTTCCTAGGTGGGTGCACATGTTCTTAGCTTTCATGTGGAAATCAAGTATTGACTGAAACAGACAACTCCTGGTTTGCTTGTTCAGCTGACAGATGCTTTCCTTTAATACATGTACAGCCTAGCTCAGTAAGGAGGTACTGCTGCTAATGTGTCCTTTGGGTAACAAATAAGAAAGAATTTAATGTTTCATTTCTGGCTTAAAAATGAACAAAAATGTTTACAACATTTAATTAGAGCTCAACAAATATGAGCTAATGTTAAATATCTACATTAAATGCAGTTCTCCAAAATAAAGAATGCTTCTGTTTTAATGTAATGGACTGTACTGTCATTTAGGCTTTTGCTTTAGTGATACTGTATTGTTCTTCTGCATAGGAAGTACTGTTTATAAGACACATGAAGTCTAATGTGTTATGAACATTTAAAATAATATTTTTAGATGTTTTGATAATCTTAAAAGTTTTAGAAGATCATAATATTAGCTGGCCAGATGTTTAAGCAACTATAAACTACCCAACATTGCAAAGAGGAGCCAAACCTACCTTACAATGTTGGAAAAAAAAATTCCCCATCTCCTAAACAAACACTTTGTCTCAGTACACTTTGTGGAGCATTTTATCTCTCAGAATGTTTCCCGTGTTTGTTAGATGGCTCAGCTCCAGAAGAGCTTCAACATACCCAAGCCTGCCCTTTTCTTGTATGCTTTGCTGATGATGTTTTTCTGCTCTGTATTATTCAGGTCTGTAATGAGTGCTATATTGTAATTGCTTCTTCCCTGCATATCCCTGATCCATGTATATTTCTTCCTATATCTCAATTCTTACATGTTCTGTTGTTTCCATATCATGTAGAACAAGATTTTATCTTTCCGTCCCAGGAACTCAAAATTTCATTCAGGAAGAAATAGGACTTCAGGACTGAGCTGCTCTAGGACTGTTTTGTAAAGGGCACCTTTCCATATCACCCTCTATTCAATGGGCACCTGGACACACTGTTCAGTCAACCATTTTTTGATTCATAATGATCTGAAAGTCCTAGGAAATGTTTAACATACTTATTTATCTAATATACTGATCTGAGGATATAGAGTATGAGTGTATTCTGTATTTCTTTTAACTTAACATATTCTGTCATGTCTTCCAAAACAGCAAAATTGTCTTAAAGTTCTCCTGTTCTGGGTATATATCTAGTTTTGGCTCCTCTGGAATCATGTATGTGTTGGTACATAATAAATCTTTCTCATTATTAAATTTTTAAGAATCCTTTCTACATTAATGTCTTAATTAAAAAAAAAAATCTAATTATATTTAACTTAGGTTCTGTTTTCCAACCACTTTATAATTTACTCTGACATACAAAATTTCATTATTACTATTTATTTGGGACAACATTGTGATGGAAATATTTAGACTTTAAGCCTGGGAGTTGAAAGTTATAAACATGTCATATATGCTATTTTGCTGTCACAGAAAAGATCCTGCCTGAACAGGCAGTATTAAATTTTCTTTAGCAGACAGGTAGCATGAATTAGTTACATTGCTGAAGTCTTCTGCTGAGCATCCAGTAGCAGCCTTGACAGTATTTTGGAGTGAGACTTGATGCATTGCTGGCCAAAGGGAGAATTTGTTCTAGCAATGGTTGTTAGGATGGACTGGAGGTTAAATTGTTATGACAATTACCACACTTGGAAACATAATGTATTACTGGAAATTTTTTTTTCTGGTTGTTACTGTATGGAAGGGAAAGATTCCTTTGGAACAACTTGTACAGTAATAAAATGTAAACAAAGACTGTATGTAATGTACAGGGTAGGTTTAGACATGGATTAATCAGTAGAGCAATAACAATAAAATGCTTGCTTTTTGTAATATCCCTGACTTTGGAACTGCTTTGTCAGGCAAGTCTGAGCCTATGGAGGGACAGCAGAAAGCCTGAGGAGCTATTTACTTGAAACATGTCAGGCACTCCAGGCCATGGGAGCAGATGAGTTTTATTTCTCTCACACGTATTTCAAGCCCAGAGCCTTTTCAAGAGGCAGCTCACCATTTCTTCTCTGATGGATAGCAGTCATCTTCCTTCTGATATGTTGATTTTACTCCTTGCATCTTTCCTATCCATAGGGTTCTCTGAGTTTTCCACTTGCCAAGTCTTAAAGCTCCTTTCTTACTTTGTGGAATCTAAGGAGTTATTTTTATATGACTGTTGCCTTTGAGGTACCTTTTTTCAGGTATTTCAGTATTCTTTCTGTCTGTCTTTGCATCAGGGCACTTCTGTTTTGAGTCCCTTCTGCTGCAAAGTGCACAGACTAGGAAGCATCTCACAGAGGCTGAGAGAAAGAAGTGTTCAGACTTCTAGACCAGGTTAGAGAATTGTGATAATCTGATTCAGTCTTGTGTGTGTTGGTCAGAGAGTTTTGTTTCTCTCCCAGAAGCTGAATATAAATTAAGTTTTTGAAAGGTATCTAAATTTACTTAAAAATTGAAGCAATTATGTCCATTTTCTGTAGCAAGAGCTTTCAGAGTAATTTTCCTGCTGCTAGAAAGTGGTATCTCTGTAAGATACATTTGTGTAATGTCAATTTGTATTCATTGTGGTTTTCTGTGAGTTAATTTATGAATCTGAAAAAAAAATCTTATTTTTTTTTCCCCAATCTTTTTTTTCTTCTTAGACATCTTAATGAGTCTTAAAGGTGTGTGTATATATAAAAAAATATATATGTATATGCAAAAATATCAAGTCATCTCTCAGCTTCCATTAATTTGCCTATAGTGAGGTTTTTAAGGTGTGTACTCAGAGGCTCCCCTTTCTTTACCAAATCAACACGAGCCTTAAAAATCCTTCCTATTTTCAAGTAAATTCTAATACCAGGAAAATCATCATAAACAATCAGATTGCAATAGTGTTTGCAGGAAAGGGGATTGCTTGTTTTACCTGATAGTTCCACTTTTATATATTTTAGCCCAAATTAGCCTTCTAGGCAGCTGAACCACAGTAACAAATACACAGTGGAGTCCAAGCTGCAGTTCCCAATGTTCCTTCTGGAGACAGTGCTTTCCAAATTACTTTCCCAAGCGTGCATGTTGATTATTTTCTTTGTCCTTATGTGTGGGATAGCTAAATGAAAATGTGTTTTCACAGAACCCCAGAATAGGGAAGGTAGGGAAGGTGCTGAAGAGAGCTGTTAGGTCTGTTGAGATGCCCCAGGGAAGAAACAATTACTATATCTAGGCTGTGTGTTGGAAGTTTATCTGACTGTTTTAAAGACTACCAGCAGCATGTGCCTTCCCTTGTTCAAACCTATTATCTGTTAGGGAAGGCAAGCTAGAAAGGCTTCAGAATCTGTCCTCAACATGCCTTTTACCCCATCACATATTATTGTCTAGCCACTTAGAAACTGCTTTGCCAATTTTTCCCCCTTTTTTTTTTTTTTTTTTTTGGAATTGAAATTCAGCTGGCTGAACTGGTTCCTTTTTTGCTTCCTTCTTTAAATGAAAGCATTGTTTCTTGTTTCTCTAGTTTTTGGTACTTTGCCCATCCTCCATAAAATCTTGAAAACAACACTAGCCATTTCAGTCAATTCTGTATATATTTAAGGTGAAATATAAGTATTTTTTTTATTGGCTAAGCTTCTTTACTTCTGTCTAAACTGACTTTCTGTCTTCTGATATTGAGCTTTGAGGGTTAAAAAAGGAAATTCAGATAGTTTTGTTATGTTGCTTTTTTGTTATTTTCCATTCACTTATTATCTAATCCCAGAATTCCAAAATTTTTTGTTTTAATAGATGCTGAAATTCTGAGGTTTTGACAGTTTTTATTCTTTCAGGGCCGTGAAAGTCTTGTGCCATGATACAGCCATATGACCTTGTTTGCCTGTGTTACAACACCCTATTAGGTCTTAATTGCATATGCTAGTGGGAATAGAAGCTGTACCAAATAATTCAAGTTATTTTTAACCATTAACAATATAGACAAAATACAATAAGCAAGTAAGGATAATATTGTTCCTAAGTGGAATATGGACAGAAGATCCAGACAAGGATTTCTAAGATATTATCAGATTACCTTTACCTTCATAGTTGAACTCTTTAAATGGATGTTAGATAGGTTGTACTAATGTTTTCCTGGAGAAGCAGAAATGTCCACCCTTTTTTTCTATTTGCCTTGAAATTTTATTTAGGTCCAATGAAAGAGCAGGAAGTTAGCCATGGCTTTTGTAGCTGGGTCCGGTTTCCTTGTCAGGAAAATCCTTGTATTTAAAAAATACATGTTGTGTTCATACATGCTCACAGATTTCATTAGGGTTAACACAAAAACTTAAAAAACTGATTTGTGAAATACAGCCTTTTAGACACTTTTATGGAAGAAAGACTGGTCAATTTATATTTGACTAGCATTTAAATAGTGTATTAGTCCCTGTATTTATCAAATAGCTTTGAATTGTTTACTAAAGCAATTTTACAATCAGATTAATTACAGAAATCTTTCAAGATAATTAATGATTTAGATTATTTTTTATGCAGGCATATTTAAGAAGGTGAATCTTGAAATTTCAGGTTTTTAAAATCAGCTTTTCTTGGTAATAGATTCTGACAATTTTTGTCTGATTAAGTTGAAAATGGAAAGAGGAATGTTCAAAGTGAATATAAAAGTTCCATTATAAAGGAATGATTGCATCATGTTAATTTAAACTATCAATAAAACTGTAAATATATTTAAGTTTTTGAGATATTACTCTGTATTTTGCCTCTAATCTTTGCAATGAATTTCTATTTGTTAAGTAAAAGAACACATATCTTTTCTTAACGAAAGATGAGTGAAGCCTACCAGTGGTTCCTTCCTCACTAATTTTCTGTAAATCCCCTTCTCATCCAGAATTAAATTCTTTATACCCAGTCTTTATTGTAATTTTGTCCTTTTGCTTACCCAGATGAGTATTATTGTCTAGTAGTGAAGTCCTGTGGCCTAACACTAGACCAGAGGACCAGAGTCTCAAGGAAAGTGCTTGTCAACAAGGCTGACACTGGGGACACTTGTACTCACATGCCTTTGACACAGCTGGGCACATCAGGTCTTGGGAGGTGGGACCTGAGCAAAAACAAATGCCTGGAATTCTGCTTGTCATCATTAGGCAGCTGTGCAAAAAAGATTATATTCCTGGAAATAGGCTGATGAGCAGGGCCTTTTAGATGTTAAAGCACACTTGCAAAAGGAATGAGTCATGCCTGCTGGGCTGTATCCATTGTAATTTATGGCCAGAGCTGAACTTGTTGAAAATTGCAGTGTAGCTGTGCTAGTTCTCTAGAGTCTCAGGTAAACAAACCTAAATTTCTGAGCTTGTCAAATAAAACTTCCTTTACCTCTCCCATTTTTTTGAAGGGGGAAGAGCAGCACATCACACAGGATTTCTTGGCTTCTTTAAAGACTACTGCAGATCTGTTTAAACTTTTGTGCTAGACTCGTTGGGCAATGAAACATGTTTTTGCAATAACCTAACCAATGTCTCCATTGGTTCTTTTAAATCTATTGCCTCCAACTGTTGTTTTGAAAAATTATATGCATTAAAGTATTCTTATTAGATAAGTATTTATCATAGGAAGTATGTCCAAAGATTAATTACAGAGTGTACCAAAATTTACTGGTTTGGACTCTTATCACACAGACTATACAACAAGGAGGTTTCTTTGTTTTTGAGGTTTGATTTGTCAGTTCTATAACTTCCTCTTTGTACTTGAAGATACATGAAGCAAAGAGAGCCATTTCCCCTTCATGCTTTGATTGCACATTTCTCTGAAACCATATTACTACAGTTCAGGTAAAAATTGTGGCTTAGAAGGTGTACTACCATATTTAAGAAACAAAGGAGACTGTTTCTTCAATATATAGACTTTTGGATGTCCAGGTAATGGCTGAGTGATTCTTGGGAGAGGACAGAAAAGAAACTCATTTATACTCATTGTTTGAAATTAGCATTTCAACAATAAATTTACATCAGTAATCCAGCAGAATCTTTGGAGTCCAGTTACACAGAACTGTATGCTAATTTTGAATTACAAGTAAACAACGTGCAGATATTTGGATTATGCATATTTAAATTTGCTATTTTGGAAGCTAAGCTTTTCATAAATTTCTTTTCTGAAGCTGAAAAGGACAGAGTTTGAAGTCTTGCTTGGCTCAGCTAGTATTGATAGACATCATCTAGTGCAACTACTTAAGCTTCAAAAATGTAGTTTTCATGTTTAAAGCCCAGAATTACTTGCACCTATGTCATGTGGGGCTTTTGTTACCCTAGTGAACTTATGAGGATGAAGAATTGGAACTTCTGTCTTTATTATAATACACTCATACAGTGTCTCTTATCAGATCCTAAGGTGCTTACACTTTCACAAGGAAACCACAGCAGTAGCTGTTCCCAAGCTGACTTGACAGTACTGCAAGAGCAATGTTTGCATAGTTTTGTCAGTAGTCTGTTTTGCAAATGCTGTTCCATACATAACCATCATTAAAGTTTAAGCTGGTTTGAGTCTTGATGTTAATAAATTTACACTGGGTTATAAAAGCTTCTTTTTTATTTGGTTTTATCTCTTTCTTGTTTAAGCCATTTGTAAATGGTGTTTAAAAAGGTATGGACATAGATTATTGTCAGTTTAACCAAACCCATTTTAAATAATTAGTAGCAGTTTACCTACAAATACTGCATGTATCTAAGGCCATGGAAAGACTGCCTTCTCAACAGATCTTGTATCCTCTCACAGTACAGGTATCTGCTGAGCATATCTGCAGGAATGCTCACTGCTTTTGAATGCTGTTAGGTCATTGAACTCTCCAGTAGAGTAAGAATGAATTGTCCAGGATTGAGCAGCATCAGCAAAGCCACTTTAGCTGCTCGAAATCTGATACCATTTCTAGTTTTGTATGATCGTTATTGATATGAACAGAGTGAAATTACAGTTATGCATCTGGGATATAACTTGACCTTCATTATGGTTGAATGTCTTCCAGGAAGTATTAGACCTGTTTCTCATTTTAAGAGGCAGAGTTTATTAGCTCTGAAAATGTGAAAACAGTGTCACAGTTATATGCTTTCTGCACTGAAGCTGGCTTGTGTTCAGATACCTTCTTGCACTGACGGTCTGTAGAGGTGCACTTTAGACTTTTGGACCTGGATGAATTTGCAAGCTCAGCTGTACAACTGTAGGAAACTGGTTTTAAAAAAAGCTTTGTTTGTGAACTTAAGTACATTTCCTATAGAATCATTCAGATATAGTGCAAGGGCAAACAAATAATGCAGATGGAGCCCAACTACTTTTTTAAGCAGAAGAGAATTCTTTGAGATGTCAGCTGTAGGAAAAGAATTGCCTCTCTTGATGGTAAGGTAAGCTTTCAGTTTCAGATAAGTACAGTGCTTGAGTAAATAAGATCAATTATTTAAAGATGACAATAATAAATACGTATCAGATATTTGTTGAGAGGGATTTCACATTGAATTTGATCACATATGTAGCCTCTTCTTCCTTTATGGATTGCTATACTAATTCATATTATAATTCAATAAACAAGGGGGTTTAGTCTTTTTCCCCAGGTATTAATTTATTGTTATTATGTTGTGACAGTTCCCAGACGTCATAATCATTGACTGTGTTTCCACTGTGGTAACTGCTCTAGCATGATGTTTTCTTTTTGCTGCTTTCCAATAAGATTGTAAGTTTTTTAAGTAGGAAAAAGTGTCTAAGACTTTTCATAGGAAATTATTCCTTACAGACTGAAGTGCCTGATCATTGCCTCAAACTGAGCCATAATGGTGAATAAGAAGCCAGTTTAACAGAGAAGAAAACCTAGCACTGATTGACAAATAAAGCTGGAAATAGGGCTTGTGTGCACGACTACAGGCAAAATGTTTTTCTTTAAGGAGTTCTTGAAAGGAGACAGGGAGTCCTCAGTTAAATGTAGGATAAAAGAAAAGGGACATTGGGTCTTAAGAGACCTACAGTTTTCCAGCCATCTTCTTTCCCTGTCTTTACTGTGCCATACATATTGTACATGTATGCACACATGTGCAAATGTTCACAAATTAGGGTAGTCTAAGGCTCCAGTGGAGGGGAGGGTGCTCCTGTCAGCTACACCACTGCCTTCCAGAGCTGCACTCAGCATTTCCTCCTTTTTTTTCTGTAGGATTGATTTTTGTAGTCATACATTTAAAATGTCCTTGAGCCCTTTTCCCTTCTACCCTGAATTTCCTTTGTAGTAATGTTAGAAATATCCTTTCACATTGACTAAGGAAAACTCCTGCAAAAACCTACTGTTATCCATCCATTACCTACATCTTACTGGCTGGGGTCTTGGACTTCCATACTTCTGTTTCACCTCTACCTGTGAAAACTTGAAAAGAGTTTCCATGCATTCCTTCTTTTTATCACCTGTGACTAGTTTTTTGAAATCTGACCATCATGCATTTGGGAGAAGTCTTGTGTGGAGACTCATTGGTCCTGCTTTTGTGTGAATTTTTGTAAGTGTACCGAGGGTTCTCAACAAGTCTTATTAAACAGCTGTGCGTTTTTGTTTGCCTTTGCGTGTGCCTTGAGAGGCTTGCTGATAATCATCACTGTTCTTTGATGTGATGACATCTGTTGTGTGAGGAAAAAAATATACAGGCCTTCCAGGATGTAGGGCAGGATTGCTTTCTCTTGGCAGAGTTCGTGTGAGCAGGGCATGGGGATATAATTGTAGTAAATTACCACTGAAAGAAACAATAGAGGAGAGCGCAGGCGGAAAGTTCCATCTGAACTTGAGCCACTGCTAAGGAAGCAGAGAGAGGAACCTCTCCCTGGGCCAGCCAGGCAAGGGAGGGGATTGTCCCACTTTACTCTGTGCTGGTGCAGCCTCACCTCGAGTCCTGTGTGCACTTATGGGCACCACAATGCAAGAAGGATATGAAGCTATTAGAGAGCATCCAGAGGAGGGCCATGAAGATGGTGAAGGGTCTGGAGGGGAAGCCTTATGAGGAGCTGAGATCACTTGGCTTGCTCATTCTGGAGGAGACAGCAGTACATCAGCCACTACTTGTTTTCTTCAGTGACAGGGGTTGCACAGAACAAGTAGAACATTTTGTCCCCATCTTCTGAGGCAAAGATGAAGTAACAAACTTGCTGTCCAAGGTCATTACTTATCTGTCTCTGAAGAAGTAATCTCTCCCTGACAGAGTAACTAACAGTGGGGCTGCTGGAGAAGGACGAGAAATTCTCAAAAGTCAGCAAGAGCTGGTGCAAAAGTAGGGTTGAATAGAGATGGGATCTAAGCCTTTTGAACCACCCTTTGCTGATGGTGTACTGCAACAAGTTTTATGATAGAATAGGAATAGACCTCTCTTAATTCCCTATCCTCTGCAAAGCATTGTTCTAAGATGCAGTAAGATTGTGTACTGCTGCTCTTCCTAGGAGCTTCATTCTCCTGCTCTGAAAAGTTTATCACAAAACAGTTGTTCCTTAGAAATTTTAAATCACCCTATTCTTTATCCTTGTCCCTGTATTTCTCAGTCACAAATCCACTGAAGCCATGAAAGAATTGAGAACAACAAACAATAATGCTTTGAGCCACACTTAAGTTGAAATACCTGTTGTCACTTCCATTCTGTCATGCATTATATTTGATGCTCTTTGCTTCTAGATTTGAGTTTGTTTTGCTTTATATCTGGATGAAAAGACAATTGAGCAGCTGAGTCACACTGCAGGAGCATAATAAAAGTCTTTCTTAGCAATATGTTCTTTGAGAACTGGTGGTGTTTTAAATTATTCAGCAGTAATAGAAGATAATATTTTTATTAATGACACTGTAGAGTCATTCTTTGTTCACAGATTCATTCAGATAATGGTACCAGGTAAAATATAGTTCTTAATAATAAGGTTACTTAAGCACTCCTTTACTTAAGAACTCATGGCAGTTCTGTCAGGTTAGGCAAACATCTGTCAGGATGACAAAGCTGCAGTTGATTCTGCTGAAACAGGAGGTTGGTCTCGAGTAGGCTTTCAGGGGCCCCATATGTCCTTTTTGTACAGCTGGGACATTTTTCCTTGTGACTCTTTCTGAAATATTCTGCATGGTGTGCTGTACAAATTTTCATATTTCAAGGTGTATTTTACTTCATGGTTATGAAGATTAAAATATTGAAGAATATGTAATAATTTTCTGTCATTTGTCCATCAGTTTTTGCACCCATCAGGTAAACCAGGCAGAGTTCAATAACTATATTGAAAATAAATAGCTGCTCATTTTACAAAGTTGCATCAAAAAAACTTTGGCTGTTTAGCCAAAGCTGTTGGGAAAACCCCCTTATCATACAATTTTTCTTTGAAATCCCACTGAATACAGAGTATATGTCTCTAAAATAAATTGTCTGACCCCTATTTCTTCTCCTGCTCTGGTATTTGTAGCAGTGGAGTCTTAAAGGAAAGAATTATTTGCTGTTTTGATGGGGAGGGAAAAAACAACTAAAAACATTTAGCAAACATTTTAAACTTTTGATTTCTTTTTGAATAAAAAATAGTTTTGTAGCTGTCATAACAGCAAATCAGACTTGTGGGGAGAGGTGCTTGCTTTTCTTAGATGAGCTCATACAACTGATAAAAGTAGATAAGCTTCTAAGCCTGATCTGAAGTAGAGCTTGCCCCCTGTAGTTTTCCAACTGCTTTAGCTGATATAATGGAATACATTATTTAAAAATAAACTTTATTTTCTTACAGGAGTCTTTGGTAAATATTTTGCAAACCAGAGATCTCATATAGAGTGACCTTCATATTTACTCTTATAGAATTTCTGTTCTTTAACACTGCTCTATATGAAATGGAATTCTCTTTTTAAATATTAATAATGGAAGATGTAGTATAGGGGAGATTAAATGGTGGTAAATAGGATTTACCCTCTTCTAATCTGGACAGAACTGAGGTTTAGCTGTTTCTCCATGAGACCATGAGACAGCTGAATCTACCCATTCTTGGTTTTTAATGGTAGACCTTGTGAACAATCAAAGACTATTTTCCTACCAGTTTACCAACAAGTAAGAAATATCTATTGATTTAAGGAAGAAGGTAACAGATATTTATAGCTTCTTTCAATGGGTTTGGACTTTTTATCTTTCAGAATTTAAATTCAGTTGCACTGGCGTGTCCAGGAAGCTTTAAAAAGTACTTTTCCAAAATGCATTCATGGGGAGAAGTGGTCTTAATTCCAGCAGTGTTCATTTGTTCAAAGAGCCCACTGGAAGTGCTACCAGTTCTTGGCTATAACAGCAGAATACTTCCTAATGGAAATAGGTGTTCAGAAAGGAAGATTGCTGGATTTGGAAATGCTGTTTAGAAAAGTTATCTTCAGAATATGGTATGCTAAATTACCACAATAGGAAACCCCCCTTCTTTGAAGGAATTCTTGGTCTAAATTTTCTTCATGAAAAATTGGAGGGGAACCCCCAAAAGCCCTATTTATGTGTTTCCAGGCAACAGAGTAAATACTCTTCATGGAATAACCTTAAGCATGCTCAGAAGCTTGTCATATTTCTGTGGCTGAGCTGTGTTTACACAAGCTGCCTAGGTGAGATCACTTGCTTTGCAGTGTGATTGGTACGTGCCATGTCATTAGCAGCTCATCTGCACGGAGATCTGGCTATTCAAAAAAGCCCAAATAACATCATGAGGTTCCAGGGAAGGAGCCAAACTGCACGTTTTTAGACATAATCCTCTTAGGTACGTGCACTGAGGCAGGGGAACTGCGACTGATACTCTTGATGTTTCAGTGAGGCAGCTGCCTGACTACATTCAGATGCAAGGTGGTTTTTCAGTTTTTAAGGTTAACCTCACCTTTCACAGCTCTCACAGAATGGCAATCCAACCCTTTTTAGTGTCATACTAAGATGGTAGGAACCCTAACAAATAGGGAGACCTGGCTGTCTTACCTATGCTAACTTTGCAGCCCAAACAGAAGAAAGTACCAAGAAACCCTCCTTTTTTCAGCTGGAACTACATAAAAGAGTAATGAGCTTTTAGGAGGGATTGGTATTGCTAAGTTAATTTCTATATCTTCAATGAGGATTCCCTGGGAATGTCATCCAGAGTAAGGACTGGACCATGAAAACATTGCTGCAATATGAATAGTCACAAATGTATTTTGAATGACAAAATACTTAATATTCTGAAGGATATAAACCCATACTTATTGAATGAAAAAAATGTATTTCCTACAGGATTTTTATACAGATTTAAACAAACACAGCTGATTGAATATAAGCTCATTGTATCTCCCTAGGGCAATTGTATATTGATGTTCTTCATTTCCACTCTAGATTTGCATGGAGGCAATGTACTCATAAATATCTGTGGCTTGTTTGTTTGTTTCTTAAATATTACTTCCCAGTGGAATAGCTTTTCCCTTCTGCAAGTAATATTCTGGTTATGTTTATGAAATGGTTTCTGCAATGCCTTGGAAAAAAAACATAGGCTGATAAATGTCACAGATAAGTAATTGGAATATGTTTACATCATGTTTTGTGGTGCAGCATTGGACACACCTGAACTAGCTCTGGCAGGCTGGTACAATGAGGGGAGGGACTGTGCCAGGAGATAGCCTGGGTCCCAGAAGCTGCCCAGCTTTGCTGCCCAGCACTGCACTCCTGTTGAGAGCCCTGTGCTGAAAGGGCAATGCTGCTTGCAGAGCTGGCGTGTGGAGCAGCTCTCTTTGGTGCTGTGTCATGGCTAAATAGTTCTTGTTCAAATCAATGGCCCAGATTCTTACAGAGCTGTTTCATAAAGCTCTTATTGTATCCTGGACAAGACCAAAGGAAGCAAATCAAATGTTAGGCTATGTTACAGGCAAGGGAAACCAAGACAAGATGTGGCATTGTAGATTTTCACCTTAAATGCTCTTTGGCTTTGGCCGTTTTACAAAAGGCACGTCAGAAACAGGCAACTTATGTTACCAGAATAGGCTGGATTTTGGGTGGGATGGGAAGATGAGAAAGGATAGGGGAGGGATTAAGGACTAAAAAGAGCTAGTTTTGTGTTCCTTTCTGTTGTCTTATTCTAAGAAGTGATACATAAATTAAGAGCCATAGTAAGTATTGGGTAAAGAAGAATATTCTGGAGGCAACAGGATATTCTGGAGGCAAGAGGAAAAAAAAACAACCTTAAAAACAAGTTCTCATCTCCCTCCTCCTTCTCCCAGAAATCCCCACTTGCCAATCTCCATTGTCAATATTTACACTGGTTTATAGTGTAAGTGTACAGTTATAAGAGTCTAACAGAGAATAGCAAGATCATCAATTACACAAAGGAAGAAAAACCTAATCATTATAGCATGCCTGGAAAGACTCTTGCAATTTATGTGTCTCTTTGGTATCTGCTAAATGTAACTGGTGGGATGGCAAAAGATGATTTTTAGTATACAGTCTGGAAAAACGGAGAGGAGGAGAGTGGAGGGACAGTGGAGCTCAAAGCACAAGCATTAAACAGCCCTAATGCAAAGCCCACCTCAGCAGCATAAGGCAGCCTGTTTTACCCTGCTGAGTGCCAGGAGACAGAGATAAGGTTAATCACTATGTACGGAATTCAAGGGCACAGTTTCTTTTTGCTTTCTTATCTGTACAGACTTTTCAATTGACTTTTAATCCTTCTTACACAGGCTGTTTAAATCCCATCAACACTGTTTATAAATGGAGATTTCTTTAATAACTCAGCCTTACCAAAGCAGACAGTTTTCAAGTTGCTGCTGAATGCTGTTGCATTCATTAAATCTCTTGCCAGCTGGCCACAATTTCCTGTCATCTGAAAGGTTTTGAATACCTCTTTGCTTTGGGACTTGACTGGTTTTGTTAAATTGTGTTAAGAAGTACTCCTGCATCATTTGTCACTGGCCTGTAGTGTTAATTGCAAAGTCGATGATAATTTGATGTCTCTGAAAATCTCTGTGATAATTAGATGCTCTGTGGAAATCTGATTTATTTGTTCTGAAGATGAAAAATAAAAGCATCTCAATTTTCTTTTTCAGATGCTATAGATTTAATAATATACAAGGTTGTCCCTAATGCTGCAGATTTTAGAAGGAAATCGTAATAAAATCCAGAGAGTAATATGAAGGCTAGTTTTTGTCTGTAACTACTGCAGTATAAACTGCTGATGTAACCAGCTGGAATTGTTCCAAGTTTGGGTGAGTGTTTGTCCAAAGAGAAAAAACAAATACAGTAGCCACAGTGGAAGGAATAGATAGGCTACCATTTTATTTTCACATCAGATTTGTGTTTCTGTTTGCCAGCAACTGTGCTTAATAATAACACCTGGAAGTTCAGTTCTACAAATTGAGTCCATCTGAATAGATTATACAGCAAAGCTCTCAGACCATTGGGAAGGAGTTTGTTGCATTTTGGTCATAGACTCAGGTAAACCCATGTCCATGAAGTCCCTGCCCTATCTTAAACTTCCACTGTTTGAAACTTCAATGAAGTTGAATCACACCAAATCTCACCCCCTAAAAGCTGCTTTTAGTCTGAGAGAAATGGTTTCCAAGGCTGCTGTCCTGGCTGAGTCCCCATACTAAGGGAGGGGCTACCCTAAGCCCAACAAGTACAGGGATGCCTTTCCCTAGGAGTCCTTGGTTCTGGATGCTTATTCTTGCTCTTCCTGCCTAAGCCTCTGGTTTGCCATCCTTCATGTCCACAAACAGCCTTTTCTGGTTTTGCTCTCCCCCCTGTCCTTAATCATCAGTGAATCCAGCTGTCAGGCACTGGGGAGGAGTGCAGCCTGTTTTCTTCTACTTTTACATGTGTACATGGAGAGTTTTCAACCTCTACCTTCCTAGTTCATCCAAGGCAGAAGTAAGTTGTGGTGTAATACAGGTAGCCACAGATAGCTGAGACAAAGCCTGTATTTATTGAACTTGTACAAGTTTCAGCTTCATAACAAGCTCAAATTTAGATAAATTCTCCTGGACTTTGTTTTTCCTGGGGCAGACCAGATATTTTCAATCTTCAAGTGGCTTTGATAAAGAGACATCAGGAAAGTAATAATGAGCTCTTGCAGTGTTGTATTTTTTTGTTTTTAATAGCAGCAACCTATAGCAGAGCAGAGATGAGTCTCTTCCATAATGTGAAAGAAAGTCAGGTGGATGTTTAGAGGGGACCTGGGGGGCTGCTTTGGTTTTGGGGCGTTGTCCTGAAACCTTAGTTCATTGCTCTAGCTCCTTCCAGTTCTCATGTCATTGAAAAGCTGAGCTAGTTTGGGAAGCAGTAGGGTCAGGAGAGACTGAAAACAATAAAGCAGCAGAAAACTGGCTTTTGTGTTCTAAATTTTGAGCCTCATTTTCTTGAAGGGGCCTCCTATCAGGGAAGAACATGATGTACAAGCCTTACTGGCACATAAGAGAGTCACACATAGGTCAAAATCATCTCAATGTGAAGAGTCCTTATATCTATGTTAGAATCATATTTAAGCATATTTTCATTACATAAAATAGGTCATGAACCCAGGGTTCTTCTGAAATGTCTTTCACTGAGAGCTCTTCTGAGTTGCCTAGCTGTGCTTGGCTGTGCTAGTCTGGAGGAGACAGCAGTACATCAGTTTGGAAAAATACTGGGCAAAGGAAACAGTTGGAAAACTTTCACAGTATGGAACAGACGTGCCGATTCTTGGAAATGCCACTTGGAAGTTAATTGAAAACCTTTGAAGCTTTTTTTTTTCTGGGTCTTTCTCCACCTACTTTTCACGTAATTGCAATGCTGCTTTAATAAGTTTTCAAATTGGTTCAAGGGCATCTAAGATGGGACACTTAGCTTGATGTAAACTGTTGTTTGTAAGCAGCAAACCGTGGAGGTCAAGCACCCTTCTACCACAGGAACCGTAGGCTTTCCAGGGTGATGTACAAATACACTTATGTAATGGTTGAGGTTGTTACCAGACTAAAAATATGTGCTGTCTCTTCAGGCACTTTACTTAAAATCTTCAAATCAAATTTGTTGACTCTAGTTCCCTTCATGTTCCTTTCACAATGTTCTGTTAGTTATAAGCTTTCTGAGCAACTGCCCACTCCCTTTGCCCCCTGAGACTACTGGGAACATGGGCTAAAGGTTGTAGACAGCCTGATGAGAAAGTTCACATTAGAGTCAAATGCAGCTGGGGAGTTTCTCCAACAGTTGGTGGAAGTTTTATATGGTGAGACGAAGAAAACATTTAGGGAGACACTGGTATAAAACATATGGGAAAAATGGGTGCAGCTGTATTCCTTCAAATCTGATAGTGACCAAAATAGCAGGATAAATGCCAATAACATTTAGTTGATGCTTTGTTAGTTAACAGAGAAAACATGAAATAAATTTGCTTTTAGAGGCTTTATTTACTGTTTTAAAACTATAATGTAAATGCTGTTGCTCTAGTCCATCAACAAACTTAATGAAAAAAAAAACCAGTTACTATATTCTTGTATTTTATAAAAAGATTTTAACCATACTTAGTTAAGAATTTAATCGGATACTCAAATGCAAAATTCAGTTCCTTTAAAATGCTCAACTTCCATCCAGGAAGTTTGTCTAAAAAGGACTGGAAAAGGCATTTACTTGCCAAGTCCAGACTTCTGTTTCTACTGCAGCTTTTTGATATTCCTGACTTTTAAATAGACTGCAGTCTTTCCCATGCTCTAGGTGCTTGGGATTGAATGTTTTTAGCTACTGTTGACTGAGAATTGTTAGCCAGTAACTCTCAAAGTGAGGCTGATTACTTTAAGACTGGCTTGAATACCTCTGTGTCCAATGTTCCTTAACATTGTACTTTTAGAAAAAAAGTTCTGCACAGTGACTTGTTTGTGGTTGTTCTCTCGTTTTTTAATAGCCACATAAATGTCAACAAGCTGGCATGCAAGGCAGCATAGCAAGGTTGTAGGATAACTGTGTCCAGTACTTTTCTGTCATTCTTGTGCCCAAATACCTTCTTAACTTAAACTCTCTCCTGGCCAGTATTCTTGTGATTCTCTATACTCAGGCCTGGATTTGTGCCATCTATCCCATACGTGCTGGTTACTTATTACCGGGCAGGCCTGTCAGTGCCTGAGGATGTCCCTCTCTTGGGAAACTTGTGGCTGGTAAGGCTTTTTCAAAACAAAGGATCATTTGTTGATATGCAGAGCAACAATTCAGAGACAAGAATATTGAGCCAAAAATCTAAATGTGTGTTTTGTTTTATGTGGACGTCTGTCTTGTTATGAGGCAAAGCAGGCAGTTGTGGGTTGGTTTTTTTCATCAGTGAGTACCCATGCAGAGAGCTAGTCTGTTTTTAAGGCTTCATAAATAGAGCTGCCATTACCCACACACATTCCTGTCCCTTCCACCCCTGCCATCCCCTCTGCTCCTGGAAGATGGCATAGACAAGGGAAAAAAGGAATTTGGTCATTTGGGGCTTCTGGTAGCTGGTTACAGTCTGTAAAATGATGGCTGCATGCATACACACAGGTATCTGATGGTTTTGGAGCAGGTTCAGAGCTGTTACACAAATTTTACTTGGGAGGTCACTGGCAGTACCCAGTGAACTAAAATGGTTCTGGATGCACTGCAGTTACATTTCATATTTTTTCAGAATTTGTTGATTTAACATCATCTATGCTGCCCACCTGGGCTGTGCCCACATTGCCATGCAGAAACACTCTAACCCTATCCTGGCATTTCTTTTATGGAGTTTCTCCCTGCAAACCAGCTCCCCAGCTTGCCTCTAGCTAATTTCTTCTTCCCTCTGCTTTCAGAGCAGCTTGTGTTTGAGGTTCAGAGCTGTTAGGAGAATTTGTCCAGTTGCTGTATCATGTGAAAACTGGGCAAAGTCCTTCACTCCTAACATACTTGCTGTACAAGCTTATATGGGGGTTATCTTTCTTTCCTGTTCAGGTCAGCTTAGGCGTGGTCAGATGATTAATTTTGGTTGCTTGTACAAGACCATTTCCCTCAGCCAGGGCAATGTGTTGCCAGGAACAACCTGAAGTCTCAAGTGACTCCAGTTTAAAACATTCCCTCCCAGCGATGTCTTGATTGTATTTCAACAAAATAATTAGAGCAGGACAGCTATTAAGAAAGTGCCTGCCTGTGTGTGTAATGCTGCATTATTGTTCTATAGCCCTGAGAAAGAATTCATTGTAGGAATTGTGGCCCTTGCACATGGAAGAAACAATATAGATGATATTGCAGTGTGAATTCAGGTACACAGGATTTTATTTATTTATTCTTTTAGAGCAAAGAATCAGCCTCTTGTTGTTACAAGAGGGGACTCAGGGAGCCCTCTCATTTGTCACATTTGAACCTCCCTTTCTGGATCCTGGTTAGTACAAGTTCTACACTTCAGCTGCTGGCTGTGGACATGCAAACACCTTGCCTTAGCAAAATGACTCCCACTAGGCTTAAGTTTGAATCTAGAGAGATGATGCTAAGGAGTTCTCTCTCATTCCTTAGCCCAAAGCCTGAATTCTGCCCTGCCAGTCAGTGGTGGTTCAAATCCTAATGCCGATCCTGACTCTGGTTTCTCTGTGAACCCCTGGTCTAGGCTCACCAAAATTATTTCTCTGGAACTCGTCTCAGTCTTGTATGTTTTAGCAATTGTGCAGTGATCCTTGACATCTCCAGACCTATGCTTTGCCAAATAATTCCTTGTTTGCTGCAGCTCTAACGAGCTGGCCTCTGGCCCTTGTTTGCTACAATCCAAATTTGGTTTAGTCTCACCCTACCAGCTTCAGAGGAGTGTGATGGGACATATGATTTTCTTTCAAGTCACATTTAACATTAAGTTATAATTTGTTACTTGAATGAAATGTACATTTACAAAAATAATATCATTAATTATTTTTGTGATAGTCTCTCTCAAAAGAAGGACATCTCAGGAAGATGACAAACGCACCCTGATAAGAAGTTGTCATCATCTCTGCTGTTGTTAGTAATATAGGCAAGTTAGCAAATGAACCAGAGTTTTTTGCTAACATTTTAGTTTACAGGCTTCAGTGATCATTCATCAGTAGAGAAAATGTGATCCAGTTCTGCCTGAGTTTTCTGTTCTGTTTTTCTGGTTTGGAATCCCTGCTGAGTGTCCAGAGTGCAGTTGTCACGCTGGTGAGGAGCAGAGGGTCGGGTATGGATTTGTAGCTTCACTGACAAAATGAGAAGGTGTTTGAATGCTTATAGCTTCACACCCAGATTTATCAGCTCCTATTTTAATCCTATCTTAGTAAAATTGTGTATGTTTAGTACGGTATGTGTGCATTTTCATTTACTTACTTGAACTTTATTTACTTACTTTACATTTGAAAATTGCTATTAATCAGGCTTCAATGGTAGCTTGATTACAAGATCCTTATTCTGATAAGGAAATCTGAGAGTATTGTGTCTCCTACAGCACATCTGCTGTATATATTTTGTGTGTGGTTTCAGCATGTGGGAATCTGAGGGGCTACACAGTCAGTGCTGGCCTTTCCCAGGACTTTGGCAGAATCTATCGTGGCTTTAAAATGCTTTATAGAAGGTAGGCAGTGGTAGGTGGCCTTTCATCTCTCACAATAGAAAGTGGTTGATTTAAAATTATGATTGTAACAAACAATGGATTTAAGGCTAAGTTTCAGTACTGTGGTTAACTTCAAAAAAAAAAATCACAGTATTTGAACAGAAAGTGCTAGAATTGCGCTAGAATTTCAAGCCTGGTTCGATTTAGTTGCCCTACAAAATATGCTTTTGAGAAGGTAGACGGGGGAAGATGTTAACAGTTGCATGGTTTAGATGACAGCACTGCAGACAGCAATGTTACAAAGTCCAGAAGAGTATGTGGGTTTATTCAGATCCTGAGCAGCTCAGTTGCAGAAATCTCCTGTGACTTTACAGTTGTCCTGCAGGGACCCAAAGCCTTTGTGGCCAGTGGAAAAGTGCCAAGGTGGCGGTGGCAGCAGGAGGATGATAGTCCCACAGGAGCTTGGTGCCAGGCCAGTTGGTCCCAGGGGCCTTGAGGGAGCTCTCCAAGCTCTGAAGTTATCCAGGATTTAGAAGGATGCAGAAGTTGTGCTGTCTACCAGAGGCACGTGTACCGTGTCCTTGAAGCACGTGTTGGCAGAGGCACTGCAGTTGCTGGGGCTCATCAGAGCGGGTGTTGGCCGGCGCTGGTCACAGGGCAGGGGTGGCTCCTGATGGGCTGGGAGGCTTCTGCTCCCTGCTGTGTACCCCCAGCGAGTGTCAGCGACCTCTTAACTCCCTGTAAGAGGAAGAAATGACATATTGCTGCAAGTGGCAACATCGTAAGACCCACTGTAGGAAATGGTATCAGTTCCTGAGTAGGAGACAGGCCAGATCTTTTAGGGTTTGTATCAGCAGGAAAGCAGTGCTTTTCTCAGTTCTTCTGATTTAGAAAGCAAAGGCCAAAAAATTATTTGTTTCAAAAATCTTAGCCATGTCTTCTGATAATGGGAAGAATGAAGATCACAGTGCTGTCTGAATTCAAACAAAACACCAATAAAAATTGCCAAAAATGACAAGAAAATACATGATTCATCTGGGTATTTTTTATGATTTTCCTCATGCAGAGGATAGTATTGTACTTGGCTCCATATATTAGGTAAATAAGGAGAGAGATTCAGTAGAGGAATGTGCACCCTCCTGACACGATAGGTCATTACAGACAGTGCAAGGGGAATATACCTTTATGGTTATTTGTATTTTTTTCCCTAATAAAAAACTGTGATGTTTTTCCAGACTCAAAAAAATAATTGTCATTATGTGAGACACAGCTAGACTGTGAAAACTGAAAATAAAAGAACTGAATTTTCTTTTTTTTTTCCTGGCTGCTGCTCTTAGGCACTCTGAGCATGGGCCTGAAAGTGGCAAGTGCAAGAAGAAAGCCACAAAACAGTTCCCCAAAGTGCAGTTACTGACAGAAGGGTTCCTGAATCTCTAGCAATAATTGACATTATTAGTTTAGTACTATTTCACTCCATTTATCTCATTGTAAAACCAAGCTACAGATAAATAGCTGAGTCTTGAGGAACACTAATTGGCATGACATTTTGTCATATTCCATTCTTGTCACTTGTGGTTTTGTGGGGAAAACATTGAATTTATTTAAAAAAAACCAACAAAACACACACACAGACAAAGAAAACACACACAAAAATCTTAGTTTTTGAATGCAGTGTGAATATATATGAGATTAAGGATTGACTTCACTTCTTGACAAAGCGTTTTATAAATTTCTAGTTTGTTTCTTAGTGAAGGCTCTGCAAAAGTAAACTTTTGTATGTTGTACCTGCAGAATCAAGTCAGGCATGAGCCTCAGGTTACAGTATGAAGCAATTTTCTAGAAACACACTTGAGCCCCTAGGAGTAAAGATGGCAAAAATCTTCTGGTAAGATGCACTTCTGGGTTGCATGTCTATGTTCCAGAATATGAGAGCAAGTTTCAGATGCAATTTCTTTACAGGACACTTGCACAGCATTTCCTGCACACTCGCTGGAACCTCACAGCAGTGCAGCTCTGGGTCACTTGTTGTCATGGTCTCAGTCAATTCCAGTAAGCCAAGTGTAACACTCCAGTACTCCTAAAGGCCTTTTCTTTTTTCCCATGTGCTTGCTGTTGTGTCTTATTTCTGTCTGAAGCTAGTAATGAGATGCATTTTGCTGGTTTTTAAAATTCTGTTTTCATTTAAAGGCTATTTCTGAGGTTAAATGCAATTAAAAAAACCCCATACAAACCCAAAACCAGAAGCCTTAAACTCACTGAGATGATTCAGCTGACCTTCCCTTGCTTTGAAGACATATGTTTGCACTGTGTAAAAGGTTTGTTGGCAGTTGATTGCTCAGTGAGGGACAGGGACACTTCCATCCCTGCAGGACAGGCCTTCCAAGAGCATCTTTACATGATAGTGGTGAGGCAGGGTCAGACAGCACTCCAGGCAGCGTAGCAAGTAAGGTACTGAACTGTCTTACTGAATCAGTCATGAGGATTAGGAGTTGCAGGAAGTTCCTAAGGGTGAATTTTCACTCAGTGGACACATCATATTCATCTCTTTTCAGTATCCATCTTGGGGAGAAGGGACATCAATATAAGATGGTAGAATGTATCCCAGCTTCAAGGAGCTGTGAATTATGTTTGGCATTGGTGTGACCCAGCAGTTTGCTACTAAAGGAAAGAGAGGTGACCTATTTAGGCCAAACCAGTTCTAGACAGCTGTGAGCTAAGTTTTATTTTTCTTGTCTGAACTCCAAATACACTCTTTTATTAAGGTTAAACTAGTTTTGTTTAACCTTAATGCTTATTTAGTAGTGAGAGACTGCAGAGTGACTGGCAGCCTGCAGATGTTCCATTCCCCAGGGAGTGGTGACAATCTGCAGCTGGACAGCCAATCCCCTCTTTACACACCCTGTAGCTCACAAGTTACCTGTGAGATACCAAGGTCAGCTTTGAAACTAGCTGACACAGACTTTGATTTTGGCAGAGCTGGATCTCGGGGCACTTGTTAACCTGAGTATTCTTATGTGGTGTGTGAGTCTGGGGCCACCTCAGAACAGCAGCAGCAGAACCCACAGCCAGCCAGCCAAACAACTTTGACAGGTCAGCTGCTCCCTATCAGCCTAGGGAGAGCTGTGTACCCTCATAAAAAAGGGGAAAGATAATCTGGTAAGACACTCCTTCAATCTTGTAAGCTTTAGATATGCATCTTTAATCTACCTATTCACAGGAGTCTTAGAAACCATACTTTTGTTTTTGTGTCCTTGCCAAAGCATGAATAATCTCAAGATCTAAACTTCTTATAGCTCCCTAAATTAAACTTTGTACTTCTGCTACCTAATAACTGCAGAACAGAATGTTAAATTTGGATAAGCTGTGCTGACATTAAAAACAAAACAACTTGTGGTTTAGAGGTGGGAGTGAGCTGCAGATATCTTTAAGGTAGAAATTACCAGAAGAAGGACTTTTTGGGGGCAGTAGGAGTCCTAACTGATGAACCAAATAGTTCAGGAAACAAATAAAACCACTGAAGTTCTTGCAGCTTGGTGATTCAAGTCAGTCAATTGTGAGAACAGCTCAGGTGAAACAAAGGAGTCTCACAGCCTCTTGCAGCTCTGAGAGAAAAGATGGTGTCTGGTGGGAAATACAGTGGGCTAGGAATGAATGACCTGATTTATAATTGCTCACAAACCAGCATGATCACTTGCAGGTTGTTTGCCCATTTAAGCTGAAGATGTGGCCATTAAGAATGCAGCATTTAAGCAGGGTCTAGAAATAGAAAACCAGCATTTTGAAGACAGATAAGGTTTGAAGAAAAGACAATAAATCTAATGTATGAATAGGGTAAAATTTTCAGTCTTAGCCAACGTTACAATCCTAAAGACTACAAAAGGAAAGCTTCTGTATATTGGGTAAACTTATCTCCTGATGTGGCCAATTGTCAGCCTTCCATTCTAATAAACAAGTTGTTTTTGTTATTATTGTTAAAGTATCAGGTGTAGTGACATTCCTAAAGGGTTGATACTTTTTGATACATACAGCAAGAATTTAGATTGTACAAAGAATACAGTTTATTCTCCTCCTTAGAACTGTGTACCAATTCTAATAATAGAATTATTTTTTTAAAATCAGAGAATAAGATTAAGGTTAAATCAAGAGGAATGCTTCCAAATACTGGTCATATTTTTCTTACTTGCATGCTACAATGGTACATTTTTCTATTTGATTTAAATTCTTTCATCACTGTAATGAATGGTTTGATTGCTGTGCCATATTGTTATCATGATAAAGATTTTTGCTGTTTGAGAAATAATAAATGTATAATCAAGGGATAGAAGAGATTAATAGACACATATGAAATTTATTATGAAAAGTGTAGTGGCTGTGGACAGCAAAGAATGAGAGGAATCCACAGGAAAATGTTCACAGTGGCCAGTGTGGGCCTGCTTAGTCATTGCTGAGACACCTGGTGACTTCATTAAGGCACCTTATTGGGTGGAGTTAAAACTAATACAAATCAGCTCAGAGCCCCAAAGAATTACCTGGTTTTACTTGTAAATGTTCCAGGGAAAGAATCATCTGATCATCCTCCAAGATACTAATTTGATGTCCAGGGCATTGCAATTATTGGCATTTCTAGTGCTCCTGCCTGGATGGCTTTTCTGTGGAAAGAACTTAAGATCTAGGTTTGCCAGTTCTTTGGAGTCATATGTTTGTGCTGAACTTGACTCAAAAAGATGCCCTATTGGGCTGAAACAGAACTGTTTCAACTTAAAGCAGCAAAGTGCAGGCATTTTTTGTTTTCAGGATTAGGCTTTTCACACTGTAGCTGGTTGGTCTTAGCTTCCCCAGGGCTTTTCTTTAAATGTAGCAATAAGGAAAAATTGCATTTCTGGTAACTTAAGAGCGCACAGATGTTAAATACCAACTTCTATGGATATGCTTGCTATGAAGGAGTGTGCTTCCATGCTGTAGGTGGTGTTTGCTTTGAGTATATCTCATGCACTCTTTCTGGGTGAAAGGAACTCGGTATCTATCGACATTTTCATGTTAAACATCTGCTGTGTTTTCCCGTAGGAGCGTTTCCCTAGATCTCTGTTTACTGGCATCGATACATGGTCAAACATACTGCTGTGTTTCCCCAGGGGAACGCTCCAGTTATGCAAACCAAACCATGGATCTGTCCCCGTGTTCCCCAGCTGCGCTGAGGTTTGTGCTCAGCAGTACCCAAGTGAGCTCTGTGCCCTATTCTGTTATGAAATTGCCCGTGTAATTGGTCATACTAGCTCACAAATAGGAATAATTTCAGTCTGCAATTGTGTGCTGATTTATAGATGAGCAGGGGCTCAGGTTTGTGTGGGCTCTTCAGTTTGGAGGAATTGCACTTTGGAAACACTTGTGTGAGGGCTGGGGTGGAGAAAGGGCTGGCTGGGGTGATGGGATTCTGCTAAGGCAGAGGCATACCTGGGGCCTGAGCAGGGCTTGTGTACTATGGCCATATGGGAGAGCTTTTAAGTCCATTATTACTTGTTTGCTGTGGCTGTGCAACTTCCTCTTCCCCTCTGTACACAGTTTTTCTGACATGCTGTCACTGCCTCCATCTCTCCTGACAGAGAAAATGAAGAACACGATACAATTTCCTACCTTCTGTTGTTGAGTTGGTTGTTTAAAGAGAGAGAATTTCCCTTGGATGATGCCAGAAAAGAATCTGTATCTGCCAAGGTTCTTTGTATAGGAACAACTGTTAATATAAACAGGCTTCCTCACAAATACCCAGGCAGTACAAATGACCACAGTGGGACAAAACCACTTTGCAAGTGAGGGAGTTCTCTTCCTTCCCCACCCCTTCTTCCAAGGGTATTAACAAATTCATTGAAGGGGATGACCATTTGTCTGTCACCCGGGGAGGCTTCTTATGGTGAGGCATCTTCTTACATTTCAGCTTTCAGGTAATTTCTCTCCCTTTCAATAGCTTTTCTGAGTGCAAGCCAGTTCTCTGCCTGTGCTGAAAGAGGAGCCCATGTCACCTTTTTGTTATACTTTGGCCTGAAGTAAGGAAGTAAGCAGTGGGAATTAAACACTGTTCTTCATTAGTTTATTTTATTAGCTCACAAAATGTAATCTTCTCTGACAGCATTGCATTATTCTTTCTCCATGCTTCTGCTGAGCATTTTATAAAGTGCAAGTTCGTAAGGACACTCAGTTTCTTCTGGAGAAACTTAGCAGCTTCAAGCCAAGGCCCCAGATAAAGATGGAGCTGTGGTACTCAGGCATCTCTAGGTAATTTAACCTCATAACTGCTGCTAAGCCTTCAGCAGTAGAGTATCCCTTGTTTCTCCAGCATTAATTGCATGATCCAGAGGCGTGGTGGTATTTGAAAACTGGAGAGGAAAGAAAGCCTTTAAGGCTCAAGAATTAGAGATGTGCAGAGCTGCTGCCTTGCGTCACGTTGTCATGTTCCCCTGACAGCACTGTCCTCAGTGTTTTCTGCATTTAGCTGCTAGGTTTGATAACAGGAACAGCTTGTGAGCAATTTTGCAGTGTTCAGTTTTACATTTAACAGAAGTGTAAAGTTCAGTGTCATGGAATTTCCCTGCTTGATTGTTAAGATAACTTGGTACAGCTCAAAACTTCACAGCCTGAATTGTAGGCAGAAGCCTTCCTCTCCCAGGTGAGTATGTTTAGGGGTTCAGAGCTGTCCTGGCCCTTCTCCCATGAAAACTGCAATAGAAGATTTCTTCTTGGGGTACCATATTTTATTTTAAGTCAAATTATTTGAAGTAAAACTATCTAACAGAATGTAGCTTTATAGATATTATAATGTTGTGAAAGAAAAAAGAAGTAAGAATCACATGGGCCAGCTCAGGGACTTGTTTCTTTTGAAGTAACTGATGACATAAAATCCCAGACTAAAAGAAGTGGGAGATGCAAGGCATCTGGCAGAGTTTACAGTCCTGGGGGGTCGGCAGGCGCAGCACAGCCTGCTGCAAACAAAGGCCGAGTGTTTTGCTGATACGATTGCAAAACATATGTTTGCCCAGGACTGTCATGATCTTGGGAATAGGCAGGAGGCCAGATTTCTGCAGCAGCAGCGCACTTAGTCACACAAATATCTGCAAAATGTGAACCTCCTGCGATTTCTCGGTTTAAAAGCCGTAATTATTTTGTTGCTTAAAGAGAAGGTAGAAACTCTTGCATAAGGAACAGGAGAGGGGGGCGGAAAGCATCGTCCAAGGAGCGTCTCTGTGCCGAGAAGGAGAGCGGAACGGAGCCGAGGGGTCCGGGGTTCGAGGCTGTCCTGCCGGGCCGGGGTGGACTGGACGGGGGCTGCCGTCTCTTGTGCCCCCACCCGGGGNCGAGCCCAGCCCCAGCCGCAGCCCCAGCCCCGCAGCCCCGGCCGGATGGTGGCGAGGCCGGGCCGGCAGCAGCAGGTACTCGCGGGTGGCCGGGGTGCCCCGCGGCGCTGAGCCCCCCGGGGCGGGGGTCTCTCTGCCCGGGCGCGTCCCCCAGAGACATCCCTGCTGGAAGGGGGGCGGGGGCCCGGGCAGCCCCCTGCGGATCATCCGCGGGGCTGAGGAGGCAGCAGCGGCGTTTCCCTGCGGGCTCCTCGCTCGGAGGGTGTCGTTCGGGGTTTCGCAGGTCCTGCTCAGCCGCGGGATAAGCAAGACAGCTGCCCGCGGTGACAGTGCGGATGCTGTCGCTATCCTCCGCGACCCCCCTGCTCCCAGGGGGGCTGTGTTCCGCTGGTGTGTGTGGTAGCCGGGTGCCTCTGCAGAGTTCTCGGGCTCGTCCAGGTGGTTTTTGCCTCGGAATTGCCTGGCGTTTACATAGTTCTTGCATAGATTTGGATTATCCTTTTGAAACAGTAAGGCTGGGCTTGTGTTTCTCATGGAGAAGAAAGGGCTGTAATTATAAACAAATGCAAGTCAAGAGCATATTTTGGGCAGGAATAAACCTGCTGATTTGGATCGCTCTTGTAAATTTCTTAGTGTCACCACGTTAAGATTCTTCTTTTAAAGGAAAATTTTAAATCCTCAGAACTGCTGTAGGTTGCGGCAGAGCCTGTTTTGTATTTTTCTGATTTAGACTATCCCAGTACTTCATGGATACATACGGATACATATACATGGATATATGCTTTGCTTTGACATAATCCAGCAGTACAGTCTATGTAATGTAAACGGTTGCTGTCACATTTAGACTGTTTCCTTCTGTGTCACCAATTTATCGGTATGTAAATAGTGTTTGCAGCAGGGAAATTGGAGGCATTCATTCGAAATCCTTTGCCCTTCAATGCTTTCTGTTTCATTACAGAAGTGCCATATTAAAGAAGCTAGGCACTAGTTATTGAAACTCAGCCTCAGTTTCAGTGAGCTCATATCAAAAGTAAATTGGCTTGTGGACTCTAGGCAGTCGTGTCTCAAAACCTCTTCAGGAAGAGCTGTTAATGCTGAGTAAGAGTAGGCAGGCGCCTTGAGACTACTGCAGCTGGACCTGCTTGTACCGCTCCTAGAAAATGACCAGAGAAGAGGTGCTAGAGATGGAGACAGAGGGGGCTGGGCTTTGCTTTTATTCCTGCCATTGTGAACAAGGTGTGTGATCTTGGACACACTCTCCCTTGCCTTGATTTCTGTCTTGAATCAAGTCACATAAACTAGATGGGGATGTTTTTAAAATCAGGTATTTCAAAGGACTTTGAGACATTCAGAGAAATGATAATGTAATTAAAGTAATGTCTGTCTTTAAATTCATGTAAGAATAACATACTCTATATGAAAGAGGAACAGTTCAGCATTTGCCATGCTCTAATTCCAGTGAAGAGTGGTAGGTCTGTAACAAAGCGCTGTGTAACAGAGGGGGAGTGCTTGTTCCCAGTTCTTTAAATCCGTACAAGTGGAGACATGTCTGTTGCTTCAGCTGAATGGCAGTCTGAAATACCCAGCAAACGGAACCAGAGCAAAAATTTAAAGTACATTAGCATTTCTTGGATAATTTTTTTCTGTCATTTTAATGTGAATCATGGTTTGTTTGGGAAAGCCACAATTGTAGCTACTTCAGGATTAAGTAAACAAATAAAATAGGAAAAATGGCCAGCTCTGCATGGCCCCACATTTATAAAATATGTAGGATTTCTCTGTGTGTAGGAAAAGAAATACATTTAATCACCGCTCTTTGTTCTTAATTCCCTCCTTCCTAAAAGTTTTCTGACCAGTATGGAAACTACAGTAGATACTGCATTTAGCAGAACTGAAAATACAGTTTTTAAGCTGAGTATATATCAGCTTGGGGACAGCTTATCCTGCAGGGCCAGTTGTGCCAGTCCTTGTTGTTAAGGTCCTAAACAAGGAAACTCCATTTGTAGCCTCAGTGTCACCACCAGTGAGGTTTTGCTGTCGGTGGCCTTTAAAGGGGAAGTAGGAACCAGACAGTTCACAGTGAGCGCAGCAGCAGGAGCAGCATGAAGCCTCTTAGACTGGTAAGTGCCAAGTCTCCCTTGGAAACGCTTCACAACCTTCTTGGACACTTATATGCTTAGGGGCATTTCATCCTATAAGCTTATAAAGCCCTAAATGGGTATTTTTAATGCCCATGCTTCAACTGCTCATCATATTGTACTAAGTTGAATTTTCAGCACAGGCATGCTGGAGGAGTTAATTCTACTGAGAGATTGTGTTGAAGAGTTTTTAACTCACAGCTCATTGTGCCTTTCTTAACCCTAAGCTTGGGTAGGAAAGCACTTAGATTTTTTAAAATGATGACTGGTTATCTAGAAAAATGTTACCTCCAAAAAATTCACCTCAGTCTCATTTCCCTTCTCTGATTCATTACATTAGATTGTTTTATATTGTATTATGAGGGGTGATTTTCATATAATTTTGTTTGAATCTAGCAGCACTTAGTGCTTAATCAGGACATAGATGATTCAGATAAGATGTTAATTCAAATGTAGTTTAGTGAAGTAAATTGATAATTATAATTTTACTTTGCCTGTGGCTTGTCTATGATAAAATGTTCCCTTTGCCATTTAGAGAAGGCCTAAGTGAGTACGTAAATAAGTCTTTCTGGTAGATACAAATCTGGTAGACTTGATAGTGGTACTGACTGTACTGGAGGGGAGCAAAATGACTCACTGTGCTAACACCAGGGAAGCAGTCTGAGTGAGCATTGTGGATCATAGCTCATCAGTCCTGAATGACTGAAAATTAGAAGTTTGGTAACAGTCCCCAGATTCATTGGACAAAACTACCATGGAGTTTTGGGAGAGGTTCTGTGATAAGGGGCAGAGCTCTCTACTGCAAGGAGTCAGTAGTGAGGGACCAACAAGGATCTGAAAAAGCATTTTAGGCATACAGTGGAGGAAGAACTGTAGCTTAGGTTAGACAGCTGTTCCTGTTCAGAGGCTCTTTCACCTGGCTTGTAGCTTAGTTCTGTTTTCCATGTTTCTAGGTGAAATTTCCAATACTGTGTGTCTGCTTAGACTGTGACTTTTCTTTCTTTTTTTTTTTTTTTAAGAGATTCAGAACCAAAGCAGATGATGTTCTATTACTAGCAGAGGAAATGTGTGTTGTACTGTAAGTGTTTACAAACCTCTTCTACACTATTGCAGTTCAATTTTTTTATCTCAGGCTTTTATATAAATTTGATAGGAATGATGTTCCTGTCAAGAGGCTTAAAAAAGCCTAAAAATTGGGCTGGATTAACAGCTGTAAGATACAGAAAAGCTCTACATCGTGTGAATTTACACGTTTGAGGCTTTAGAGTGGTCTTCCCTGAGCATGTATGTGCAGGCAGTACAGGCTTTTGGTCTGGTTGTCCTTGTGGAGTTGGATGTGCTAATTGAGCCAGACTGGTGAGAGTAAGTGGTAACTGGGAAGTGTATAATTAAGCTTGCAGAGTTGTCTCATTAACTTTTCTGTCTCAGCTCTGCAGTGCTGTTTCTTGGTGTAAATTTGCATAAAGCATTTCCTGGCTGAGAAGTCTCTGAACAGGCACACAGTCTGATAGTTAGGGCATTAGCCTGTGACTTCAGAGATCTCAGCTCAAGCCACCAGTCTTCTGTAGCAGCTTCTCTAAGATGTGTAGCTTGTTCATTTCTGAGGGTTTTTTCCTCCTAGATGGGAGATAATGTACTTGTCCTACCTCACAGGAATCTTGCATTATCTAAATGCATGAGATGTGATGCTGGGCTGATATGGCAGTGGTGAGGGATGTGTAGATTGAGAAATGATGGGTAGCTGGTGAGCATAGTTCCCATGAAAATAATAATAGTGGCTGCACACAAATACAAGTCACGTTACATAAGGGGAAGAGGAGGCTTTTCTGTGTTTTTCGAGGTTGTCTCTGTCAACGCAGCAATACAGCACTTACATGGCTAAAGTCTTGCTTTTCTGTCAAGGAATGTCTGGAAGGTGAGCAGTGGAGTGGATTACCATCCAGCAAGGCCCACCTCCTTCCATTAGCTTGAGCTTCTGGGTGTTCCACCCTTGGTGCTCAGCTTTGCAGCCACCTGAGTTTTATGTTCTGGCTTTGAAGATGGAGTGCGTCTGATGCATCACCATCATCATTATTGTTATTATTGTTATTGTTATTATTTATTTGCACCTAAAGCCTCAGTTGTGGTTGGCTTTCTGCTGAGCTTTGAGCTGTATTCAGCTGCAGAGTTTCTAGACTGAATGAAAGTGATGTGGTGAGGTTGACAAACAGGAGGAAAGGAGCCAGGAGAAGTTTGATGCAGAGAATGTGTCACTAAGTAGGTCACTTTGGTGTGCAATTCTGTGGTCTGGAATCGCATAGCAGTTGCTTATACTTTTGGAATAACCAAAAGGAATACAGGCTTTTTTCCCAGCTGCTGCTTGTCCTAGACACAACTGCTTCACCAAGTGCTTACTGGTGCTTCAGGTGAGATGGTGCTTTAAGAGAAAGGTGCAGGAGAGAGATGTAGTGGAGGGTCTGGTCAGGATGGAGGTCTTGCCTTTGAGAGGGAGAGTTGAGTGTATTTGGAAGATGGAGGTTTAGTGAAGGATATCATGAAACATAGAAGTATGTTCAGGACAAAAGAGAGATTCACTAGGACTGTTTGGAGAATTATTACTGTGTTATTGAGTATTTGAAATGCTGGGATGCTGGAAGCACACAGCTATTTCTGAGTACTAGAAGAAATTGATTAAATGCTGCTTCCAAAAAAGAGAGAAAAATAGTTTTTGAAAGGTCTGCCATAGCTTTTAACTGAAGAACAAGTTTTTAAAGGCTTCTAATGGGTCAGGTTGTACACAGCTGTCATGACTGTCTTAAGCATGCACCTCATGGCAAGTAGCTTCTGCTCTCAGCACCCTCTGGAAGAAACCCCCATTTTGCAGACAGGAAACAGGCTCATCTTCACAAATCCTTTGTTACATCTCTGTCACAACAGAGCCTTGACCCCAGGCTCCTCAAGTACTAGGCTGGTGCCATGATATCAGGGGGATGATCCCTCTCCTGGTGGAAAACAAAACAACTCATTTAATCGTTAGAAAAACCTCTTAAGTCACTTTGCAGCGAGGGTTTGGATGGTTGAGTAATATAACCTGTTACGTGCTATGTAATTGTAAGTTTGACCTCTGTATGCTTTAATAAACAGAAGTGTATTGATTGTGATGTATTTTAGATTGTGAAGACATTAGCAGTCTGCTGATCTCAGGTTCTTAAATCTGGGTTTGGGGGTTTTTTCCTTCCTTTAACTGTTCTGGGAAAAGGAAAAACTGAAAAACAGTTATTCAAGAATTAAACTTCATGTTATTTGTCTTGGAGGGCTTGATCTGGCAAACTGCAGACATCTGCTAAATTAAATCCTGTTTACAGTTTAAATGATCTCTCTTTTTGCTTGCTGTTGTTTGGCTGTAAGATGTTTCTTGAGTGTAGTTATAGCCAAAATAAGGAGCTCTGCTGAAGATTTAAAGAGAGATGTTGATAAATTACATCCTACAAGTGGCATTGCTTGGCTGACAGGCAAAATTTGCTTGTGTGTGTTGGGACCCATAGCAGGAAAAAGCTACACTGAGGGGAAAAAGTGAAAAGACTATTTGTAAGAGATGCCCTTTGATCTTATTTTATCCAAGTAAGACTTGAGAAATGAAGACATCTGACTTTGGGATTTAAGGAGACTGTCAGAGTCTAAAGAGTTTGGCAGTTGCCACTTAGGCCTGCACTCATTGTTTCCAGCTCTCTGAAGTTGTTTTTTAATCTTAGGGGAAAGTTCAGGAAATAGTAACTGATTAATAAAATTGCTTCTCGTACAGTGAAACTCATGCAAATAGAAACCTCAGCTAAAGAGAAAAAAAAGTGCAATAGTGAGTGCAACCAGTATTGCACATTTTAATAGCCTTTACCTATGTGGGGAAAATGTGGCAAAGTTAACAACTGCATTTGGCAGGCAGCTCTTGGGGAATCATCTGCTCTGAGGCCTGGACTGGCTGAAGGTGCCCCTCTCCTCTGTGTAGCCTGAACTGGCTCAGTCCTTGGTGTTTATTCATCTAAACCTGCTTGAGAAGTTGCTATCGTCACAAAATGGGTGGGTTTGGCTATGGAACAGAGGCAATGCATATGTTCTAAAAGATGATTGGGAAAGAGGGCACAGGTAAGGAGCCCTAACCATTAGTTTATATAATGCCTAGTGTTTAGCATTCAGCTCCATTCTCAGCTTTAATCCCAGGTCTCCCTCCATTTGTAGGAGTACCATGCCATCAGTTGGCAGGGCTCCCATCACTGGGGAATCAGGAGAGCTGGTTTGCAGCGAGTGCCACACACATGGCAGAGGAGCTTCTGCAGCGATGGCACACAGGGCACGTGTGAAAGTGTGAGGTGAGGCCATGTCCTGCTTTGGTACCTGCCCCCTGGAACCTGCTGTGCCTTCTCAGTGGGCTGCTGTGTACTAAATAGAGAGACTGCCCTGGAACACGCAGCTCCCCCCCTTCCAAAGGGAACGGTGTTAATGGGCAGGACACAAATGCACCCAAGTCTTCTATGTATTTGCTCCTTGGCTGCAGGAAAGGCCCAGGGTGCCATAGGCCTTTTTCAGAAAGCTTCATCTGGCTGAAGGAGAGGACAAGTAGTGAACTGCCAGGGTTATCCAGCCTCCACCTTCCCTTCAAGGCAACACATCCACACAAGCGGGTGCAAGAACGTGGCTGCTGCTGTTCTGATGGAGCAAATTCCTCTCCCTCCCTCCCTCCCTCCCTCCCTTCCTCCTTCCCTGCAAATGTGAATAGCTTTTTATCCTATCTTGAAAAGAAAGCAGATGCAAATGTAGATCAGGTACTTTCAGCAGTTTAAGTGCTCTTTGAGGTTGGGAAGAAGAAATCTGATTAGGGTTACAGCTGTTTCATTTCCTGACAGATGCACAGGGTGTTGTGTGCTGGCGAGCTGCGGATGTACACACACACAGCAGCCTCGTTTTGTATCAGTGGCATAACCACACAGCAGCCGGCATGTTCGGAACTCCTTGTCCTGGACACCCTGCCAAAATATGCTTTATGCAGAATTTGCTGTGAACCAGCCTGTAGTGTGTTTGTGTGAGTGTGTGTGTGCATGCATATGAATTTGTGTGTGTTTTCTTTGGTTGACAGGGCCTTTGTTGCTGAACTTTTTGTCGCTGGAGTGGGGCAGTGTGCTGTAAACAAGCACAGCTAATTATAAAGCACTTGTATAAAAAAATGATTTGCATTTGTACAAACAGTACTAGTAAAAGTGCCTGTGCTAGAGTACCACAAGTACCCAAATAAGCCCAGCTCTGAATGGAGAACTCTTTTCTTTCTTGCAACCACAGCTAAAAAGCTGTTTATAACTAAATTCTGAGGTGGTGTAATTTTCTTTTCTAGGAACTCGGAATAAGAATTCCTAGACCACTGGGACACGGACCAAGCAGATTCATCCCTGAGAAGGAGGTGTGGTAGTGTTTTCAAGTACATAGTGAACTTTATGCTTTTAAGGAACATCATTTTAGTAGTAGCCCACAGTGGTTTCAGGACAGCTGCTGATCTGCAAAACATTTTCAGGAGTGATCACATTCAGTCCTGAGACTTTGGCCACAGTTCTAGTGTACAGAACAGTGAGAGCCTTGGGGAGCTTTGGAATAGTTATGACCCCTCCCATGCTGCTATCTAGTATAAGAGAAACCCAATACTGTTTCCTTGTGAACATCCGGATGTAATTTCCTACTGGTCCACAAGGTACCTGCCCCTCTGCTCTGGGATTGCTTTTTCTTGAGCTGCCTCTACCACTCTGAAGAATCTGAGAAGGTTCAGAGTGCTTTGGATGAGCATTTCTGCTGCTTATCTCCTGATTGTCTGGTAAGAGAACTTGGAGCAAAGGGAAAGTTAGTAATATGCCTGTGGTTTTCTAGGAGTTTTTTTCAATTTCCTTTTTTCTCTCTTGTCATCTTAGCCAGCTTTTTGCTTCTTTCCTTCTTTTTCCCATAGTAAAAGTGATGATTCAATTAGCTTTTAGTTATAATAAACTAAGATCACCCTGGGGTATTCAAGAAAGTGAAGGTGAGATAGTTAAAAATGAGAAGTCAGCATTGTATTAGAGAGAGACTAAAGCCAAAAATCTCCTCTTGCTGGTATAACCACTTGTGATCTCCTAAATGAGAGGTATTACAGGGATTTAATGTGCCTTATGTGCACTGATTTAACGCCATTAATAGATTTATAGTATAATTCCTTTACAGTAGAATTCCTTGGGGCCTCTGGGTGCTGTGGTAATGTATTTATTTGCTATTTTATTGGTGGTACCTGGACAATATTGCTCATTGCTCCTTGTCTCCAATCAGACAATTCAGGTGGGAAAGGAGGACGCCACGATGCACACGCTGTTTGCAGAGTCTTTCGCCACGCTGGGCCGCCTGGACAACGTCACCTTGGTGATGGTTTTCCACCCGCAGTATCTGGAAAGCTTTCTCAAAACTCAGCATTATCTCCTGCAGATGGACGGCCCGCTCCCGCTCCATTACCGCCACTACATCGGGATCATGGTACGCACCGGCAAACCGCCGCCGCGGCTCCGGCCCCGCCTGAGAGCAGCTGTTGCTGTGTCTTGCAGTTTCTAGCTGGAAAGGCATTTCACCACAGCTAAGGGAGAAGCAGAGTAGGTTTGCTGGTGTCTGCTTTACAGATGGTTTCAGAAGATCAGCACTTTATGTTCATAGATTGGGTAGGGCTGTGAGAAAAAGGGGAAAAGCACGCTGTAGAAATGAGATAATTGTTTGTTGTTGGCTTCCTTAGTATCTCAGAAACTGTTTCTCAAGAAAGCTTGTTTTTGTATCTGTGTCCTGTCACATACACTTCTCTCAATAGTTGGTCCCATTGTGCATTTCTGAATATGTAAATTCTGAGCAAGTTTTCTGCCAGAAGTGGTTGATTTCTAATTTTTAATCTGCCAGTTCAATGATCTTTGCTTGCTGAAGTTGAAGGAAAGTTTTGGGCTGTGTCTTAATTTGATGTAGAAAATGTTGAAGTAAATGGTACTGGGCCTTTCTTTGCTGAGAAGCTGCCCGTAGTCTCTCTTGCTATATGCAATCTAAAACCTGCTTTTGATTGTTGCTGGTAAAGATACAGCTGGAGACAGCTTCTTCCCCTGGGGAGTAGGATGCAGTATGGATTACTTGTTTCAGGACATGCAATAAATCCATGCCTGTATTTCTCCCTGGGTATAGGCATGTTGCACCTGTAGCCAGCAAAAGATGGTGTGTATGAACAAGGGATATTTATGTTGCGAGAACAATAATCAAAACAAGCTGATGTGTTAATCTCAGAAAGCTTTTTTTACTTGAGTCTTTGATCAGTGCAAGTCTTATTCTTGGATGTTTTGAGGAAATGATGCCTTATGGTATTTGTCATAAAGTACTAACTTTCTGTAATTGTTTTCTGTATCACACTGTTTTCCTTTCTAGGCTGCAGCACGACATCAGTGCTCTTACCTTGTTAACCTCCACGTGAATGACTTCCTTCATGTCGGTGGAGACCCTAAATGGTTGAATGGTCTGGAAAATGCTCCTCAAAAATTGCAAAATTTAGGAGAACTGAACAAAATGTTGGCTCACCGACCGTGGCTTATCACCAAGGAACATATTGAGGTAGGTGTTTCATGGAGTAATGTGAATGTCCCCTTTTTTCAGTAAAGCAGTCAGATTCTTGGGGTTCAGAGCCAGACAGGGTGAAAGATGTTCTGTGGTAATGACTTTGATTTCAGTGCTACATCACTGCATGATCTAGTATCACTTGTGCCCCATTGTGTAAAACTAATAGGATCATAACTGCTCTTGAATGAGTAACAAATTTAATTTACAACACCCTGAAATTTCTCAGTCATTTTGGAATTCTGTTGGTACAATGCCGATGTGCTCAGGTGTGCACCTCCCTCCTCAAGCTGTGTGCTTTCAGTAGCCAGAACCCCTCCCTGGGTGTTCCTGAGATGCTGCCAGAGGTCAGGCAGAACACCAGCCACCACATTTTTGTCTGGCTTGCTGCCAGTTCAAATGCTGAGTTTTCAGATGAAGAGAAAGCAGGCTGGCAGAGCTGCCCAGGGGAGTGGTGGTGGTTCCGGACAGCCAGGACTGCAGCACCAACAAACTACCGAGGGGCTGCTTCTGCTGCCCCTTCTGCTCTCCTCTGTGCCTGTAGCAAGGAGCACGTGGGTGCTGGGACTTCCTCCGTGCTGCCTGGCCTGGTGAGAGGTGGTGGCAGGTCCAGCTGAGGCAGGACGCTGCGCTGTGGGGGAGGGCGCTCGCTCTGCCAGAAGGCCCCAAACCTCCCACACTTTCCTGCCTGAAGGGGAAGTTGGGGTTCGAAACTTCTCGTCAAATCTAGAGCATTCCACCCACAGGGACAAGATGGAGGGAGCCTGTGCCAGGTTTTTACACAGCTGATCTGCAAGGAGTTGCCTGGGTTTTCTGATGCTGTAAAGACCATTTGAACAAACATGCAACAGTTGTGGTTGCGTCTTCATCAGAGGTGTGAAATTTCAATGCAAGTCAGTATGGCCTCGATAGAAACCACATGGTGCAAAAGAGAAACCCCAACTTACTCAATTGCCCAGGGACAGAGAGGGGAGAGAAGTTGTGTCCTTTGTGGCGTAACCACGCAGGTCTGTGTCTGGCAGGTCACTGAGCACACTAATGGCAGCAGAGAGTTAGGAAGCACGTTTGGATATCAGAAAAGTAATTTTACCTGACAAAGAAATGTGTTGATAAACTACATTAAGGTGTGGTGGGGTCAAATGAATTACTTTAATACTTTTGTCTTGCATTATTTTTAAAGCAACTTCTGAAGACAGAAGAGAACAGCTGGTCCCTGGCAGAGCTGATCCATGCAGTCGTTCTCCTTACACACTACCACTCCCTTGCTTCCTTCACGTTTGGCTGTGGGATCAGCCCAGAGATCGACTGTGAAGGGGGTCACACCTTCAGGCCCCCCTCTGTCAGTAACTATTGCATATGTGATATAACAAATGGTTACCACGGGGTGGATGAAATCCATGCCAGCCCAGCTGGAAGTATTCCAGTAAGTGTCTGTCTGAACAAACAATCTCTACCAATAGTAGTAGTTTCTTTGTAAACTTAATACATGGAGGGTGCCTGTGTCTTTTCATTCTTTTGAGAGTGGGGTTAATGAGCCTAATCCAGATGTGGGTATATTGAAAAATGCATTTAGGAGGAGCTGAAATGATACTGGGAAGCTGGGGAAAGCTGTTGCCTTTAATTCTGCCTGTCATTCGTAAAGGTGAACTGAGATGAATCCCAGCCTCAGCTAGTTCATGACACATGTCCTGAGCAGCAGTGGCCAGGAATGCTTTTTTTGTAGGTGCAGTGGAAAGTTGGCTCTTCCTTTGATTCCAGGCTCTGACTTTTTTTGCCTTGAGGTGTTTGTCATGCATCACACACCGGATCATTTTTAACAGATCATTCACAACTTTGTGACTGTCTTTATAACACTCTCTCCTGCCTGCAGCAGTTATGCTGATCTGGACTTGTTTTCCCTCGATGAAAAGAATGATGTGAACTAAGTGTTGGTTTAAGAACAGCCATGAGGGTGTTCTTACTGCAAGATCCTTGCCTGTGATATTTTACTGCAGTGGTGTGGGTGGCATTTAAATTTGTTTGATGGAGCTTCCTGGCTCTCTGAAGGACCAAACTGCAAAAGGCAGGGAGGAAAGGGGCAGAACTGTATAAATTAAAGATAATTTTACTCTGCTTTGGTGCTGATGAATGTTTACAAGATCAGTTACTGAATTCTTGTTGTGTTAAAACAACTCTTGTGAAAGACTATTATCTTGCACTGGCTTTCTTTTGAGGCTTCATTAAATCTGCATTTATACTCACCCTTCCTTTTTCCTTCAATGTTTCTTCTCTGTGAGCAGAGGAGGAGAAAAATACAGTTGGGTGGTAAATTGTGGTTACTTCCTCTATCAGAATTTCTGTAACAGCTCCTTGTTTTTCAGTTGCTGAACATTTAGACTAAGAGAAACTAATTTTAGCGTGAGAACAACTAGTTCCAAAATGCTGTGATTTTTAAATCATGCTAAAAATACCAGGGGTCTAATTGAGAAAAGATGATGACTAAATGTAAACCATTGTGTCAATACAGGTTTCTTTTAAAAACTGTGTTCCTTGAAAAATCTTTATTTAAAGATGTAAAGGACTTCAGTTGTGTTTAAACTTTCTGGCTTGGCAATTTCTGCCATCATTGTCAGTTCCTGTTGCATGAAAATAAAATGTCTTTATCTTCTTTTCAGTCTACAGAGTCTGTCTGTGAAGTTGAAGCTCTTATGGAGAAGATGAAGCAGCTGCAGGAGTGCAGAGATGAAGAGGAAGCCAGCCAAGAAGAGATGGCCACGCGTTTTGAAAGAGAGAAGAGAGAAAGCATGTTTGTGTGCTCTTCAGGTAGCGCAGATGTAGTCTGTATATGTATTTATTAAGATTTTTCCAAATTATTTGAAGAAATACTCCTGCAAAAGGGGAAAGAACTGCTATTAGATGTCACACAAACATTAGCATTTATTTGAAGGAATCAAGATTAGGGATGTCTTGTTTTCTTCCAGGAACACTTAAAAGCAAAGTAGTGCCAAGATTTGTGACTGCTCGCAGAAGCACCATAACACTCTCACCAAAATTGTGTGTAATAGAAATCTCCAAAAAAATGGAATCTCTCTCTTGAGAGTTTTAGAAGTTTCACAGGAGATTTAAGCATCTTGCAAGATGCTTTAAAAACAAGACACTTGACAAGCTTTGCTATTTTTGTGTATGAAACAATACTTTTCAGATGACTGAGAGACAATACTTAATCTATTACAAGTTTAGGGTTGTAATGGGCTCTTCAATACAATTTCTTCTAAGCTACACTTGGCATGGAAGTCTCAGAGGCCTCTCTTTTAATAAGCTCTCTGTTCCAAACCAGGTTTTTCCCCTGACATTTTTACAGACCTCTTGAGTTAAAGGGAAAACGTCCCATAGATTGAGGGGACGGGGTGAAGACTGCAATACAACAGAAGGGAGAAAAATATTTTGTCTGTAAGAAAAAACCTGAGTGTTTTTCATGGAGTTGCCTCTGAACACCATAGCTGCAGTCACAGAGCTGTACCAGAGAATCTTAGCATGGGTAGTCCAGTGGGAATGTGTTTGATTAAAAATCACAGAGACCCATTCTTCTGCAGGAGTTCTGCTCATACACTTGCAATTTGTTCTTTCCAAATTGTGTGAAATTCTGTTTGACATTAACAGAAGATGAAGAATCTGCAGCAACAAGAGATGTGTCTCGCCACTTTGAGGATACCAGCTATGGTTACAAAGACTTCTCCAGACACGGAATGCACGTGCCCACCTTTCGTGTTCAGGTAAAAGCTGGGGGCTGCCATCAGGAGGCTTAGGGAACAACCTGCTCATTGTGCCAGATACCAAACCTGGGAACGGCTGTGTTCTCACTGCCCTGTGGGTGAGGCTTAAAGCCAGCAAATTAACAACCCCCACCCCCAGTGGATTATCTGCCCTGGGATCTATAACTATATTAAAGCTCTGGGTTTTCACAAGTTCATTTCTGAAATGCTCCATTCTGCATTTTTACTTATTTTAAGGATTATTCCTGGGAAGACCATGGCTATTCCTTGGTTAATCGTCTTTATCCAGATGTGGGACAACTACTTGATGAGAAGTTCCATATTGCTTATAATCTGACTTACAACACAATGGCCATGCACAAAGATGTGGATACCTCAATGCTAAGACGAGCTATTTGGAACTATATTCATTGTATGTTTGGAATAAGGTCAGTTTTACTGTTTTTGTTCTAGACACATTGGCTTTTCTTTCTCGGGTTGAACCAGAACTATTTATTAAGCAAACATGCATGTATTTTTAAACATATTTTTGTTTATGGGGGAGGGCCACTGGTGCTACACTTACCCAATAATTTGAAACAATGAAGAAGAAACAATGAGAAAATGCTTGCAAGAAACAATGCTTGAAAATGAAAAGTGTTTTTCTTTCAATTCCAAACAGATATGATGATTATGACTATGGTGAAATTAATCAGTTGTTGGACCGCAGCTTTAAAGTTTATATCAAGACTGTGGTTTGCACTCCTGAAAAGACCACAAAAAGAATGTATGATAGCTTCTGGAGACAGTTTGAACACTCTGAGAAGGTACAGTTGGTTTGCATGCTGAGGGACAGCCATGGGCCCATGTCTCCCTGCCAGCCACGGCCACACAGCTTAAGCTTTAGCTGGTGCTCCTGGGGTTCTCCCACAGTCAAGTCATTGGGAAGTGTCGTGTTCCCAGGCTGAAATAATCTCCCCTTTCCTCCTGCCTGTGTGCTGGCTAACAGCTGACATGGACTGGGCAAGCTCTGAGCAGTACAGGGGGTTAGACATGAGAATGGTACAGCTTCACCTCAACTGCAGTCAGCACTGCCTGTATCTCAGAGAGGCAGGAAAAGTGGTGCACAATCCATCCATCCCTTGGCAGCAGACCTGGAACAGCTCTCTGGCTGGCCCAGGGTCTTTCCAGTCCCCTGGTCCTTCTGGCATGGATAGCCCCAAAACAGTGTTTTTTCATCAAAGCCTAAAAGCTCTGCTGCTGGGTTACAGCCTGAATTACACCTCCCAGTCACATTTCCTGCTGTTAACTCCCAGATACTGAATCCATTAAGTTTATATCCTTCAGTATCCTTCAGTTCTTCTTCAGAAAGCTATTTCTTGCCCTCACTTAAAGTCAATGCTGAAACATAAAGATGCAGAAATCATTAATGCTCTTATCATTAAAGGCTCTAGTTCTTGATAAACCCCTTAAAGCAGGGTCCTGTAACTACAATGATTTATGATTGTTCAAGTGAAACACTGCCTATGTTTTGGTTAGACTGACTGTGATAGATGAGCTCTCCAAGCACACAAATCCTTCCTTAAAGCCCAAAACTTTGCAGTTCCATAGCCATCAAAAGCCAAGGTTCATTCACATGTGTCACTGAACGCAATAACCATACATCCTCACAGAGATCATGCAAATGAAACCACACACAACCCTTACATGCCAGAGCAAGCTCATGGCAACCTGCTGTCAGTGAGAAAATACTTTCACACCCTCCCCCCTGCAAGTTTCTTATCTCATCCTCAAAGAAATGTAGTAAAGGCATTGAGGACATGATCTGGGGACCTAAAATTCTTAGCTCCAGTAGCTACTGAACACTTGTGTCTCAGTAGAGACAGAGGGTTTTTGGCACTGGAGAGTTTTTCTAGTGCTTTACCTTGGCCAACCACTCTGTCTTGTTCAGGTGGAAGGTGCCTGTGTGTTTCTCTCTCAGTTCCCAGGGGCAAATGTCCTTATCGCCTCTGCCTTTGCTAGCACCCCCATCTGCTCCACAGGTACTCACTGCCTTTCTGCCTTTAATCATTAGCCTCATTGAAATTGAACAAGCTGTGCATATTGTGCTACCGAAGAAGGGCTTGTGTGCTTGAAAGCTTGTCTGTTTTTTCCAGCTAAAGTCTGCTAAAGGATGATTTCCTCTCCCTATGGCCCTGGCCCTGCCTAAGTGTGCCCGTGAGCCAGTGCCACACTGTGCCACAGTACCGGGTGTGGCATTGGTTGCTCTGCCCCCCTCAGTCTGGCTGGTGACACGGGCAGTGCTCCCCTGCTGCTGCTGCACCAGCACAACACCCAGGCTTCCTCTGGCTGCAGCACGTGGCAGTGAGCACAGTGCTAAAGCAGAACTTCTTCTCTCTCCTGAAGGTCCATGTAAATTTGCTTCTGGTAGAAGCTCGGATGCAAGCCGAACTACTTTATGCTCTGAGAGCTATTACTCGCTATATGACCTGATGTCTCTGGCTGCCTGTCGACGTTGGAATGTTCTGCAGCTGCAGTATGGCAGAGGAAGATATGAAGCCTCAGGACCAACAGTAGCTATAAGTTAAGATGCCCATTGTGCCATAACTCCTTTAGTTTCAGCTATTTCCATGTTTGGAATATCATTGCTGCCGCTGGGCAGTGAATGCTTGGCAGTTGACAGACAGGGTTGTGCAGAAGTGCTGCCTGCTCATGGTATTTTGGCTTTAGACAGCCCGGGACATTCTCTGAACTTGTGGCAATATAGCAAACCATAGATACGTAGATCTTGTGTTAAGGCAAATACTGCGGGAGTCGGAGTGTGGAAAGAACTGGGACTTGATGACATTTGCTTTCCCTACGAGAATAATTTTAGAAAATCTTGATGCTGCTATTTGTGCAGGTGGAGTGAACAGACCCAGGCTGTTCCAGGTGAGCTAGAAGTGAAAGTGAGCACTGCTATTGTCTGAGCCTTTACTGTGTGTGGTTTCAAAAAAGCCTTGTTATTTAGATTCCCTGTTTAATCAGAACTAAACCTCTTCTGTCCACACTGATAATTTGAAAGATAGCAGTCAATTTTCTCAACTAGTTTAGCCTTAAAAACAGGATGTTTGTTCAGCATTATTTCGTGAGCTCCAAAGTGCAATGGTCTTCCTATGGAAAGTAAGGGGACTGGAGCCCTCAGAGCTTCTTAGAAATCTACCTACACAAAGTGTTGAGTAGCTTCTTGTCCTGCTTTTCATGGATGAACCAAGAAGGAGCTAGGAAAAGGTGTGGGAATGTTGTTCTAGACTGCCAAACAGTCCTACTGTATCACATGCCCAACGCTGGTCTTAATGATTTTTGCAGTTGCTTAAATAACTAGGCTAAAAAAACATCTATTTTTAGTAAATCAAAACGTGATTAAAATGCTGACGTTTAATATACAGTGGTTTTGGAGAACACATGAATACTTTTGTATGAGTGTGAATTGCTTTTTAAATTTGTCAGTATTACTGGTATTTTTGAAATAAAGGTAACAACTTTTTCTCTTGGTGTTTCTGTGTGGTTTAACTTTAAGCTTCTGTTCTTACTGGTTGTAAGACCATTTAAAATGTTTGAAACAGTAACTGAGCAAACAGTTAAAATCATGAGCCATGAATTTTTTTAACTGAGTCTAAAATGGTGGGAGGAAAAGAAACAGAGCTAGAGGTTCAGTAACTGTAGTGGGAACACCTCTTCTGCACTGCTGATTTTCACCCATCTGAACAAAGCTCTCAGGCACAAGGTGTGATTCTTGGGGTGTCTGGTGCAGGGCTAGGAGTTGGACTTGATTATGCTGATGGGTCCTTTCCAACTCAGCTGATTCTATGATTTTCTGTGATTTTGTGAAATGAATTTTCCCAAGCCCATAAGCAGTTTAATTTCTGTCCTCTGGCCTGAGTCTCAGCTCAGACTGGTTTCTTTTTCTACAGAACCTTCTGAGAACAGTTTTAAGTTTACAGTCCAAGAAGCTAAAATATCTAAAAAGATCTAGGGGAGAAAGATTAATAAACTGTCAAAAATTGTGACTAACAGGAAGCATCTGGTGCTTCCTCCTAACTGAAAATACAGGATTTTTAATGTTCCAAAAACAGAGCAAAACTTTCCTGTCTTAAGGGCATTGTACAGCTGAGTTGTGCCTTTCCAGTCTGTGAACAGTTTCTGCAGTGCTTGAGTCTCCAGGTGCTTTCTGAGGTCAAAGGTAGACATGAATTTTTCCAAGAAACCTAAACTGGCCTTTTCCATCCTATGCTCTCTAGCCACATCCAAGTGCCCTCTCACTCTTCAAGCAGTAAACACTGCAGTGGATCTGTGTGTGAGTGGCTTCATCTGGTCACAGCTGCCATCAGAGCACAAGCCACAACCTGCAGGCAATCCCGACTCCCTGCCCAGTACTCCCGGAGCTCCAGCAGAGCCCCAGCCCATGGCTGTGAAGTGCAGCAGCCTGTCATGTACCCCAGCTGTAGTGCTGTTTGCTCTCCCCAGGGGAGAACAGGAATGGGCTTCTGGACACCAGAGAGCTGCTGCACTGAGGTCTGTGGCAGAGATACCCAAATGGTAAAGATGCCATAAGAACACACCTGAAATCCAGCATTCTGGGGCTGCTTCTTACTACTCACGCACAGGTTTTTCTCCAGAGAAAGACAGAGGCTGGTATAGCTCGACTGGAGGGGTGCTCAAGAGTCCTGTGCCACCCTCCCTTCCCAGTCCAGCCCCTCTGAACGTGCCTCTTCCTGTACAAAGACCAGAGGTCACACGTGGTAGCTGCCCCAGGATCCCCACTCTGCCCAGCTGCAGACACAGTGCTTCAGGCTCTTGGTTAGTTTGATCAGTAATAACTGACATAATCAGTGTTGTATTTGAACAAATCTTAATTGCCCAAGGACCACCTTGACTTGAGCCAGCCATCAGTATCAGCTGTCTTCTGACAGAGATTCAGCCCTTGTCAGTTCTGATTAGTCCTGCTAACAGGGCTTAGCCACAGGGGCCTTTTCCAGTGTCCCCACCCTGCCCTGCACAGCTGGATGTTTGCCTGCCTTGCTGTGATACAAATGCCAGGAACAAATGCCTCCAGCTTCTTCCCCACAGGGACTACTTACCCATCATCCTTTCTTTAATACGCTCTCAAAGCAAATCCATTCTTTTCTCCCAGAAACAAATGGGACATTGAAGCCATTTATCTTCCCTTCAACTTCAGCTAAAATTAAAATAGCAAAAGAAGGGATGATAATTGAGATATTTTTGAGCTGAGCAGAGCTGTTGTTGGAGCCAAACCACACTGAATGGCGAGCACTTCTCTCCTGTGGATTGCTGTGACAGAGGCTGCCACCACACAGCTCCCAAAGCAGGGCTGAGCCTTGCTGGGCACAAGTAACACCTGAGCTGCTGAGACACAAAGAATGGAGCAAATTCACTTTCACTCAAGTTTCCTCCTCACCACTCCCAAAACCTGGACCACGAAATCTCCCTTCCCCTGCCCCGTAAAAGCAGGGATCTAAACTAGGAAAGAAGTCTTGCTGCCCTTCTACCATGGCTCTACTTCCCAGCCTCCCTCTCCTCACCTGGAAGCACTGGGCACTACCAAAGGGAGAGAGAACAGTGCCACTGAGGGAGCTATGAATCGCTGCCTCCCAACAAATTCCTCCAGCTTCTCCCAGGACTGCCAGGCTGGAGCGGCTCCTGCAGCGCACAGCCCGGCGCGGTGCTGCCGACCCGCGGGAGCAGGAGCCCGGCAGCCCCTGCAGAGCCGTTTATTTCCAGTAATCTGAGGTCAGGAAAGAGAGAAATGGGTCAGGTCTACAAGTGGGGACTTTAACCAGCTGCAAGGATGAAAACTGAGCAATAAACAAGCCAGCAGCAGTCAGGGGGAACAGGGAGAAAGAGGCCTGTTATGGCCCCACAGATGGAGACACAGGTTCAGAGGAGACAGCTGGCTGTGAAATCTGAGAAGCAGAGGCACACAGGCGGCTCCTGGGAGTGTGGGACCAACTGAAAGAAGGTAAAATCTTCTCTGACATTAGGGATATGGGTGTTTTGCCTAAAGATGGGATGTCTCAGTTCAAGAAGGACCAGCACAGCTGGACCTACATCCCACAAGCATCAAGGCAGCAGCTGGGTTAGCTGGGATATCCTAGACCCTAGCCCCCAGTGCCAGAAGGAAGGGGGATCTCCCAAGGAAAGGGGGGTGACTTTCCCTGACCACCAACAGCGTTCGATCTGAAGAGTGAAGCTCATGAAGGAACACAGGACAATGCCCCAACAGCACCGGGTTACTCTGTCACAGAAATTCCTTAAGGTAAAAGCATGTCAAAGTCTGTAGGTGAGATATGGCTCCTGTCACATAACATTCATTTGCACAGCCTTTTTGGTTCCACAGAGGTGCAACTACTCACTCATAACTTACCTTTTAAAAATTAGAAGTTCAGCAAATATTTTTGTTTCATTTTTCCAGTCAAGAAACAATGCAATTACTAGACAAGTCACACTGAACAGCTGCTTCATCAGCTCAGATATATTGTAAAAAGTAATTATACATGCAAAGATTTCATACAAGCTCTTCAGAAGATAGCATCCAGTACATAAATGCCAGGCTTTTCTGACTTTTTTTTGAAATAGTCATGCTCTCCAACAAGCTTACCACTGGTAATGTACAGGTATATTAGAAATATAAAATTTACCCAACAAAAACACCCCGACTGATTAAAATGGAGAGATAGACTCAGCTGGAAGAGTGATGGCTTTGTATTCTGTCAAGAAGCTTTTCTGCCACGGGTTTGAACTCTCTTTCCCAATATACTCTTTGGCAGTCCTTTATATCTCTGTCAAGGCTGCACTCCAACTCTACCTCTTCATCTGTAATCAAGGAAATACTGTCATCAGTTACAAATAAAAATACACTCAACTACATACTTTGTGACACATACAGCTTACTAGCTGTGTACACTGATGGCTTAAAAACAACTGCACTTGAGAGAAGTTAAGCATTACTGTCTGAGGGTCTTAGATTTAATTGAAAATAAAGGATGGTAAGGTCAGTACAACAGTGAAAATGGTACTGCAAGTTCTTTTATTCTCACACCTCACAGGTGTCTCCGAGACAAAAACTGTCTCTGAGATTGATTATTTACTGTGACTGTCAGTCTGGAAAGTACCCAGGGTTTAATACTGCCCACAGCAATTTTGCTGAGGTAAGCAATCCATTCATCTAACTACAACTGTGTTTTTCCTGTCCCGAATTGCTCTGCTAATCTGGAGACTCTTTCAAACTCTATCTACTCTCACACTGAAGGAACTTGAACCACACTAGTTAATGTATTTATTGATGCCCTCCCTTCCTCACAAAATTCAAAAATAAAACAACAGGACAGTCTTTATTAAAGACAATGTTAGGAATGAAAGGAAGTCATCAGTCATTTTTCTCCACTTAGCTTAGCACTGGATGTGGCAAAGAGACAAACTCTTAGACAAAATACAAATCAGTCTTCAACCAGAAGCATTCTCCTGTATCAGGAATCCACAAACACAACTGATAATGCTGAATGTTTTCACACAGTTTAACAGAAAGATATTTGACAGGCTTTAGGTCATAAACAAACCTAAAATGAAGGTAGAATCCTGCTCCAAATGGACAATTTAACCTTTGGCCTACACTACAAAAAAGCACCAGATTCACAATGTGTTAAATAAATAACTCTGTAAGGGAGCTCATGGCACAGTCACAGCAGGTAAAGGCAACTTGGGGCTGAAGAGAAACTTCAGTTACCCACATTTTGAATCAAACTTAATGTAGAAAAGAGATGCTCCAACAGCACTTACTCCCATCCAAAAGCATGCCAAGGTGCCTGTGCAGATCAGATGGCCTGAGCTGAGACAGGTATGGAGGAGGAAAGGATATTCCTGTGTATGGAGATGGGCTCCAGCTCACACAAAGTTAGCAGCAACTGCAAACAGTACTTGGCTCCTGTGCTATTACACTGCAACTACCAAATTTAAACAGAGGCTGATTGTGAGAAAGATTCCAAAAGGGGTTCTACGTAAGGAGTCTTTCTGTAGAGTCTTTCTGTAACCAAATAAAGAGGAAAAGAACACCCATTCTTTCAAGAAGGACGTCATATCTCTGCAGGAAGAAAGCTTGTAATCAGAGATAAAATCCAGCCTCTGACATCAAATCTATATTTGATGATGTAATAGGATAATTTAGGTTGGAAAAAACCTGTGGAGCAGAGTCACCATGTATCAGTTTGCTCTAGTCTGCGTACTGTTGAGTACCGAACACCTTCTAGGGCAGCAGCCTGTTCCAGTGCTTAACTCCTGCCACAATGGAAATCTCTTTTCCTAATGTTTAATTGGAATTTTGTCTTATTGCAACCTGTGCCCATTAGCTCTTGTCCCATCAACAGCACAGTAACCCAACATATCTAAAATCAATCTCAGCAGCAGAGAAGCCAGAGACCCTGAAGTAGAAAATAAGGGATTATGGGATTTGTTTTCAAGGAGAATTGCTTTGCCTACTCCTGCTTTTTTCTACCCACATTAACTCCGTTCAAACACAGAGTGAGAGGCATTTCTCCCTTTTATTAGACAGCTGTGCTCCCCAGAAGTCGACTGAATATTTATGGAATCACTGAGGTCGAGAATTCCAGCCTACAAGAACAAGGGTCAGAAGCAGTTCAAAGCTGAAGTGTTGAACTGAAACAGTAAATTCCCCAAAGCAGAACGTGAGTAACGCTGTGGATCAGCGAGGATCAGTGTTCCGCATGCAAGCTGTGCATCCTCAGATAATTTAATTTTCCCACGGCTCTCCTCAAAAACCAGCAATATTGGGTCCTGGCCAAAGAGCATATGTGCTGGCTGCAAGCCCAGGAACAAGACAAACACACTGGGCCTGCATACTGTGGGGGAAACTGGAGACTGAAGTGCAGACTCCTGCAGTCTGCAAGGGCTGCCCATCCTTGAAACACCGGCAAGACAGGGGCTGGCAGCCCTGGAAGCTCTGTCATGTCATGTAAGAGTTCACATGGACTGAGATTCCAAAATAACCTCCTGGAATTGATAGTGGAGGTAAAAGTCAGCACAAGAAAAAGTCTGGAGAGAGAGGGAGAAACTTTCTTTTCAGTGAATGACCAAACAGAAGAATGTTCCCAAGACAGAAGCTCATCACCACTGCTGCTCGTGAAGGCCTGGGCCAAGGCAAAGATGCTGCCAGGGGCCTGGGAACAGCAGCCTCCAGAAGCTCTGAGCCAGCAGAGTGACATGGAAGTCAAGCAGCTGAAAGAAGGTGAACGACAAGTGCCATTGGAAAGCAGGGCCACTGCATCCCAGGCTGCTGGGATCAGGCAGGGAAAAAGAAAAACAAATAGTGCCCTTTGTCCAGCCTTTCTCTTGGGTACAACATCTTTCCAGGCCACTTCCATTCCCTTTTGCTTCCTTGTATCTTTTGTCATCCTGTGCCAGATGGGCGAGGGAAAAATAAAAGGGAGGAGGCCAAGCACAGCAGGTGAAGCGAGGTGTCTGCTGTGCCATGCTCCACTTTTTCCGCTTCCTGAGGGTGTGCTGACGCTCAAGTACAGTTCACTGGCTGTCAGCAGTTGCCTCCTGCTTCCTGAATGATAGAATCAGAGCAATGACGGTTCAAGGCTGTTACTGGACACAATGGGAGGAGGAAGATGTAGGACAATATTAACCAGCTGCTATTACTAAGATTTGTTGGCTCTCTGCACACAGAGGAACCAGATCCAATGAATAAGATGTGCCTTTTCTACAGCTCCTCTTCTTACTACAGTGTGAAGAATGACTGGCCTTCTGATTTAAGTGTAACCTATTTCTAATTAATTACCACTACAGCAGCATTACAATCACAACTGGAACTGTAATTGCAATTGTACACAAACTTCCAGTTGACGAAAGTCATACTATTCAATGAGAGTTACAATTGCTATCCAGCCTGGACTCTGCAACCAAATAAATTGCTTCAGTAAGCAGTGTTAAATGCAGAGGGAAACATAAGTGTGTACTTTCTAAAACAAAGATATACACCCCTTGCTGTGTGCCAGAAAATTCAAGCATGATTGTGGCTGTAAAGTTTGCAGATCTCTCGCAGAATGTTAAAAAGTGCAGTAATAACCTTGAAACACTGCTAATTTTAGATAAATAGATGGAATTACTGCACACATCAAGTTCATCATAGCAAGGAATGTAATACAAGGAACTATTACAGCAGCAAATATCAGTAATTCTACTGTAACTGGAAAAAAAATCCTCACAAATCCACCCACTTTTCTGATTGTCTACAACAAAAGAGAAATGAGATCTCATGTTCTGTCTGGGTCTGACAATAAGTATACATCTTTAATCAATTTCCAATTAAAACCATATCAAATATAGTTAGTTTCTTTCAATCTGATTTATATTTTAAAGACTTTTTAAAAGATAATTGCAAGTGACCTACCCAAAATAAAATCATAAGCAAAGCAGTGCTCAAAAACTAAAGGAGGAAAATTACACATACTGACTACAGGACTACTACACAGCCACTAAACTATGTAAAATTTGCAGCAGAAGTAAATGCCCGGATGAAAAGATCCCACTGGGTAAGCAAATCAAGGTCCTTACATTAACCTTTCAGCCTTGTGGAGCAATGAGCACACCCTTCCTGGCTTTAGGAAGCAGATGAGAAATTGTCAGGATGTTGTCCTTGCCCACAAGGAGACCATGGAGAGACAAGAAAGGTGGCCAGGCAGCAAAGTCAGCCTGCTGCACCCCAGAAATGCCATGATCCCCAGGGGCCCAGTGTGTGCTGCACAGGGACCACTGTGCTGCTGGACAGTCCACACTGGCCAGCCACTGAAAGCTGCAGGACAGACTTAACACCCAAACTAATCCTGCTTTGTTTTTGCTCCTTCCATTTCTTTTATTGAGGAAAAGAGACCAAGACTAGGAGTCTCACCTAGGAGTGCTGTGAGCAGCATCAGCAGCGCGTCGGTGTTTCCTCCGAAGCAGGAGGCCGCGCTCGCCATGGTCTCGCTGTAGTTCCACAGGGTTTTGCAGATCAAACATGAGAGCTGCCAGTCTGCTGGCCCAAAGTCTTGTAAGCAATCAACCAACCTGTCAGTACCAAACAAAAACTGGTTTGGTCCATGGAATTTACTCCTGAGCTCTTCAAAATCTGGCAGTCTAGAAATGCATGCAAGCTACATGGAAGTTTGCAGGAAAATTCTACATTAATAAACTTCAAATGCTACTTTCTTTCTCAGTAATTTCCCCCTTTTCATTTAGTGTAGTTCCCCAAGGATGTGGACGTGCCTTTTGTCTACACATGTGCCTGCCTGCAGCTGCCCATCCTCTGAAACTTTCTAACCCAGCTGACCAATTTCACTCACATACTTTGCAAATGTAACCATTTCAAAGACACTAAAATTCCATCACATTTCATTACATTATGTGACTGTCCCAAATCTGTGGCTACCACTAAAGCAGAGGTTGCAATCCAAGCCAAACTTCATCAGGCACCAATGATTCATTTGGAAAAGGTGGTGGGAATGCAGAAAAATCTTCAGTCAGAATATCCATCTAACTACACATCAGATCATCTCACCAACAAAAACAAATCTAAAGGAATCTGCTACTTCCATGATCAAAGAATTACCTTTCACATTCAGTGAAGTCTCACAATTTTGCCAATCTCACCCATTCTTGCGTTTCCTCAGCCTGAACTCCCAAGGGACTCCTCTCAGAAATCCCTGTTTTACTAAGGTGTCCCTGGTGACCTCTCCAACAATAATTCTTGACTGCTGTTCTCTTCTTCAACCTCAGGAACTCCTTTTTCCCCTCACTTCTCCACTTCACAGAGAGATTTATAGTTGATTAGTATATATATGATTAGTATATTTATATGTTGATTAGTAAAGGATAACTACTATATTCAGGTATGGCTGGAAATACCAGTCATTGAAGACCACCCAAAAAGAGGTTTGCTTTTTTCCTCCTCTCTGAAGGCAGTCATTGTGGAACAACAGGAGGCATCTAATGAAAAGCCAAAAGAATGTGCCCTATTTTTTTTTTTTAATTTAACTCTCTGAAAAGACTAATTCCCTATTTTCTTTGGGCCACTATATATTGGTACAATAACCTCAGTTCCAAAAATCCATAGAGCTGGTTTGGCACTGTCAGGATAATCTCCTTAACAATCACTTCCAAATTCTCTAGATTCATTCCATGCTGTTACTGTTTTTTGTTCTTTCCCTCACAAATTTTCAGACACAGTATAGAAAATTCTGAATTTATATGATTCTATAAGGTACAGAATATTCTACATAACAGAAATTTCTCACATTTATTATTCAATTTGCCAGCAACTTATTTTTAGTCTCCTTTTCCAGCTTTATATTGTAAGTTAACTAGAACATGGGAAGGAAGGACGAGAAGACTATGCATTGTTTACAGAGTATAAAAAAGTAATTATATGATGTATGAACAGGAAAGCATTTCAAAGTGAGGCATATTGTTTCATAACTGTGGGCTGTACCAACTGCTTTACAAGCACAGGAACATGATCTTTCATGTTGCTCCAATTAAGCTGGATCCGCTATTATCTGAACATCAAAGCCACAAGCGTTGCATCCACAGTGGTTTTTCAAGGTCTAATATCCCTTACAATGTTGTAGTGCCTTCAACTTGAAGTCCCAGAGAGAGGAGACTCAGGAGCTGTTCCCTGCTGAGCATGGCTACATCAGGTAGCTTCTCCTACAGAACCAAGTGCTTACAGAAATTGCAAGGGACCATGTGGTTTATCAGTTCCTGAAGTACCTCTGCACTTGCCCCAAACACTGACTGTGCTGTTCACTGTAGCCCACCTAAGATCCAGTTAAGCCAAGCACAAGCAGCTCCTACAAAGCCAGGCCTGAGTTGCTTTCTTCTATGGTACCCTCTGCTGTGTACATCACAGAGGGTCTTTGGGAGCTCTTCTGTGGGGTTTGGCTCTTATGAAAGGCTTGTTCTCAAAGAACTTTAGATACCAGGTTTCTACTATGCTGGCATCTCTATTACAAGCTATTGGACCCAGTAAAAAAGAATCCAATCGAAACTTTTTGGTCAAGCAACTCAAAATTACCTTTTTTCAATCACAATCAGGAACTTACTTTCCAATTCCTCCTTCTTCCATAAGAAAAGCTCGTTTGTTCTCATCTACTGTGAGATTGAGCAGAACTCCACAGGCAGGAAAACAGACCTCTCGGTTCTTGGAATCGAGCAAAGCAATCATGAACTTGTATACTGGATTGTAAAGAAGGAAACAATATTACTAGGAAGATGGATTTACCATACAAGTGGCATTACAACACACTTATTGGAAAGCAGTCAAATGCAGGATACCCTACCCAAAAGTTCACCCTTGTAGTGTATTACCATGACATTTGTAGAAGACGCACATGACAAAGCAACATCATGCTGAACAGTTTCCTTCAAAACAACAAACCAGAAATTCTAGTAATAAAAATACACCGAAGAAATGTGAAAATCCCATCAGAAGAGGCTAAGTTGACCAAACTGAATTGCAGCTTATTTCTTGAAAGTATCGCCCCCCTTTCCATCCCAGCAGAAACTGCAAGGATTTGGCATCTGGCACTCAGAGGTGGAAGTTCTTTCCCCTGTGAATGCAGGGTTGTTCTAGACTGCACCAAGTCCAGCTGCAAGTGCAGCAGCCTGGGGCTCCTGTGGGAGCAGCATCCCACAGCACCTGTGGAGCCAGCCCCAGCAAGGGAGCTGGGCTGGCTTCTCTGAGAGGAAGCCTCTCAGCAATTCCTGAACTTGGCACACCAACACCACAGTCTATCCCAGCTGGAAAATTCAGTCATTTGACTGAGTCTGTTGACCAGGAACCAGTTACTAAGGGTCACTTCTCCCTTCAATATGGTGATGTGCCACGCTTGGAATAAAGAGTTGCATACTGTGACATGATCACCTCACTTTCAGCACCAAGAGGCAGAGAAAAGAAAAAAATTACAATGAACTGGTGTCTAAGATGATGACACACCTTCTGTGAATAGCAAGGAGTTGCCACTTTCCCCAAAGCTCTTTAGATACCCAAAGCAAAAGGACTTGAGAAGACTTGTATCCTACTTCACCCCGAGGCAAATAGGAGGTCTTTGCTGAGACAGTCAAATCCTACATGTTACGAAGTGCTAACAAGCTGTTGAATGTGGGAATTAAAATCTGAGATTATGAACCTAAATGAGATTTTCATTGGATTTTAATTTTATATCATATCACTACTAACCTGCAGGATCTGAAAAGCTATTTGAGTAAAGGGAAATTTCAAATTTGAAACTTTAGGAAAAACTGTTTTTGTAGTATTTACCTTTGTGAAAGTACCATGGCATATTTTTCCTACTCCAATATTTCCATTTTAATGAAACTGAAATAAAATGGTATTTATAATGGCTATTACTGGATTCTAATGTTTGCCTAATTTGCAAAACATCAGGGAAGATTGATTCTACCCTTTAACTGAGACAGCTTATTAACAACCTTTTCTTTTTAGAACCATGGACATTTAAAAATAGAACTCCTACAAACGCAAAAGTAACTCACTCTTTTTCTGCATGATGAAGTCACGGATCTCATGATGCTGGGAAAGATTGCCAAAGACTCTGACAGCCTCCACAACTGCATCCATATTGTCACTCATTAACAGCTTTAAAAGCACTGTTGGTTTGCAGAGAAATTAAATAAAAATTGTAAATCACAAATACATGGCTCTTTATTTCACTTTATCAGTGAATATCAGAATGCAAACAGCAACAGTAATAAATGTAATAAATGGGAGCAGTTGTCTGTCTGTCTGGTGGCAGCAAAGGGGGTGAGCTGATGGTAGAACAAGAACAAAATTGTGTACGGCTTCAAAGATAAAACAGAGCTCCAATATGGGACTAAATGCAAAGGAACAAACAAGGAGTTACGGAGACAATCTAAGCACAGTTCCAATAAGGGGAGCCAGTTTTGCTAAGCAGTTTTGAGTGGGCTCATGTGAAAATCCAGGAAGACATAATTTTAAAAATGTTGTAATATATAAGAAAATTTATTTAGATCCTGAACAGATGGTCTTATGTTGGGATGTCTCCTAAAGCTCAAATTATTTTCTGACATTAGCTCTGTTTTCTCTCAGTGCTGCTATAACAAGCAAACAGATTTTCTCTGAACAGCTACTTAATATTGTCCCAATCTAAAACATTCACTTCCTTGCTGCTTTTCTGCTTAGCAGTTTCACATATAATCAGTGTGTGCTTCAGCAGTAGGAATGAGACCTTCAGCACTTCCTAGGAAGAGCTACAATCATGGAAGATTTCGGTGCACGGCAGAGGAGTGATGTTACAGAAGTTACATTTATCAGTCTTCTGCGAGTACAAAGCAAAACACTAAAATCAGTCCATCACAGAGAGGACTCAAATAAGTCAACCCTTAGCCCTTCCTATGACAGAAGAGAGAAAAAATTATAGAAAGGAGGTTGGCTTTGTCCTCATTACTTCTGCCTCTGAATGTTGCAATACTGAACACACCTTGAACTTGTCTTAAAAAGACATCTGAAGGGATTTTGTCCACCACTCATATCAAACAGCAAGTATACTCAAAATGCCTGCAGGAGCAGAAAGCCTGCTGGTCTTGCATCAAAAGGTTTCCTCTTTCCTCAGTTCAGGAAGGTGATGGGACTAGCTCCACATGCCAACAAACAGGACAGAAGTAATTTGTTTCCAACCAGCAACAAGAGGCAGCTGGCTTACAGGTGATGAAATGAGTCATGACAGAACAGCAGAGATGTTACCTACAGAGAATATGATGTCTACCAGTCCAGGCACTGGGCTGACAGCCAGGATGTTTCTTCCTATTCCTCATTCTACCTGTTGTGTGAACTTCAGGTTCTGTCACTCCCCAACGCCTGGTCTATTGAGACCAGAGAGATGTGCAAGACACAGCCTCTCTACCTTTTGAACAACATTAACACAGTAGTCCCAGAAGTCAGTGCAGTTCCTACGCATAACTGATTGTTGTCCACCACGTCAGAGGGGAGAGACCCACTCGATACAATATTGGACAATGGACTTACAACCCAGAAACAGATAGAAATCTGATTTTACAGGTATAGAAAGTAACAAGAAGAAAAAACCCTCTTGCCATACTGTGATTAGAAGGAAAAAGCAACATGATTATTTTGGCTCAGGTATATGGATTTTGAACAAATCTGGCAAAAATTGTTGAACAGAAAACAATACAGCAAATTCCTTTGTGGGGAAAAAGAAGGGGTTTTGTGAACAACCCAACTATTTTCATACAAGTCATAGTGTTTTCAAGAAAAACGGGAAATCATTATTGAAAGAATTTAGCCCAATGAACTTTATACTCCTGCAATATAATGCCACAAAATGTTACGTGTCTTTACGTTATGTTGTGTAAAAATGTTTCTGCCTTCTAAAAGCTATAGAAAAAGTACTTGTTTAGAAGTCCTTACTTTCAGCAATGTGCAGCTTCTTGTCTTGAACTGCAGAATTCTCCACTTGGTAGTAGGACAAATTGTTGATTGTTGTTGCAGCATTGATGACCAACTCTTCACAGGCATCGAGTGACTTGTATTCTAAGAGTAAAAAACCCCAAAACATATGCATATGTAGATAAACACACTCATGTGTCTAATTTTGCTGTGCATTAGATCCCAGAAGCAAACTGAGTAATAGTTTACATGGTCATACTACAGTCAAACCTTCTGTTGTTCAGTAACATGGTAGAAGCTAACAGGAAGACCTGATCCAAAAATGGCAATACAAAACCATTCTTTCCCATTATTAATTTACAGAAACCATTGTGACTCAGGCAACATAGTTTAAAATTTAGTTAGTTAAAGGCATTTTAGAAAACCTCTTTGCTGTTTTAAGATGGCACTGAGAAGAGTCCACATGCAGAAACAGGGCTGTGTGACAGACATGGAGAAATGCCAAGGATATTACACTGAACTGTCAGGTATCTAGGAAAAAAAATTGTAAAAGCCCTTCAACAATATTTGAAAGATTTTTCTCTCAGACTTCCTGACAGAATGCTAACCCATGTAAAAGTTTGAAAGACTTATTTGTCCGAGGTCTCTGGCCTCAGAAGCCAAGAGTGAAGGAAATAAAAGAGGTGTAAGTTCATAGGGAGACAGAACATTTTGTAGTAAACTGACTGATAGAGTGCTCAAGAAGAGGAGAGAGTAGCAGAGAGAAGCTTTGAAGGTCAAAAGCACTTACAAAATCATTAAGACAGTTTCAACCCATGAGACAGAACCAAGTTGTGAGTCTGACTTGTCTCATCTCTCAAGACTGGTAAGACAGTGTACAATCAGGTTGATTACCTTAACATAATATTGAATGTTCTTATTAAACAGTAAAATATACTGAGCTGTTTAACATGTATCTTGTCACAGTTAAACTCTGTTATGGGCAGAACAGACTAGCCCTAGTCTGTAATTAGATTTACAAGGGGATCAGGAAGTGGTAAAGGAACTGCAGTCCTAATCCTCCATTTGGAGGGAGACACTCTTCCATCTGAAAGACATAAAAGGTTGGAAGACTGAAAAAGAAGGAAAAAAGTAAGAGAAAATTCTTTGAAGAGGCTGAAAGTTATGGGTGCAGAGAACAGAAACAATACTTAATCCAAAACAGTCACAAAAAATGCAAACCTTTAAAAAAAACGAACCACCACCAAACACATCTATATAGCACCTGATAAGAACACACTTTCCTTATATATTAACTCTCAGTGAGATGTGTTTAAAATAAAATTTGTTTTCTTATCTTTAATGATCCTATCTGCAAATCTGATCACTGAAATGAAGACTTCTACAACATCTTTCCCCAGATACTGAAAAGTCAGTACCAAAGTAGCAATGCTTCCATTGTCTCAAGCAGGCCTCCTACATAAAACAGTTTATGAATATCAGCTAATTGACTTTGGGGTTTTTTTGCAATGGGAAGTCTTAAACTCTTCTTATGGCAGAACAAAGATAACAAACACAACATAAATTTTATTACCTAGTACTGTAACAAGTAATCCTACAACAGGATGGGCAGCTGCCAGAGCTGCGCCTACCCTAGAGTGAATGGAGAGGTTGGCCAGCACTCTTATCAGTTTTATCAGAACATCTTCTGCTTCTGAAGGATACTTTTGTTGTTTTTTTCCTTTTCTATCATGGTGCCATGTCAGTGTATTCAAATCAAGTTCATAGTAGGTTTGGAATAATGATGTCAAGGTGTTAACAGTTTCCTCTTCTTTAAAAAATTGCTCCCGGGATTGGTCATTCCTTGCTGTTAAATTACCAAGAATGAAGATGATACGGATAACCAAATCCTGTAACAAAATAAATAAACAAACCATGTTACATGAAAAACATCAGAAGGTGGCAGCTGCTTAAAAAGAAGATAATACTTAATTTGCTTCCCAATTCAGATAACAGCACATCCAGAACAACTGAAGAAATGCCAAACACAGCAGCTAGAAATATTTTTTATGCTACCAATTTTCATAACTTGACTCACAGAAGGAATAAAAAACATCTGATAGAACTAGCATACCACTGGAGTAATTACTAATGTGATATACTTAGTAAAAGGCCATCTATTTTTACCAAGCCCACAGTAATCTTAAAACATCTTAAAACCACACTTTATATAACTAGAATAATCATACGGGAAAGATCAGAATTTACTAATCTTTCAAGTAAGAAAGTGTCAGCTGTGACAGGAAGAGACCACAACCTTTCCTTTTCTAGGCCTGGTAACCATTGCAGAAGTTAAACACCTTCCCCTTGATTTGTTACCATTAAATCTAAATTAGGTTTTATTCATTTTGTTGTTCATTCTGTATCGCTTACAGATAGCTGAATTATTTATTCCTGATTTTTACCAGACATATAATCTAAATTGACTGGTCTGTCATTCCTCAGTTCCTTCTCTTTCTCCTTTTAAAAACAGGCACCCTACAACCTTGCAATTCTTCATAACTTTTCAAGAATCCCAGAGATTGGGATCCCCTTTCTGTCCTTTTGTAAATACCAAAAGGTAAATTTCATCTGCTGGTTTGATGACATTTAATATGCTCCAGCTTGTTTTTTAGTGACAAAAGAATCCAGGCAAAAGTAGAGATTATTCATTTGGTCATACATAACCCTTTCAGAAAAATAAGCAAAAATTAAAGGCATTTCCCACCTCACTATTCACAGTGGTAGCTGGTAATGCTCAGCTTCTTCTGAACACCAGAGCAATTATTTTCTTGTTGTCTTCTCACTTTACTATAAAAAGTTTTGTTTCTTTTTATGTCCCTTTATAGTTGCACCTCATATTGTGCTCTGCTGGGGTTTTTTTCTGATTTTTGTATGTTCTTCCTACCCTTTTATTTTTATCATTGCTGAATGAGACCTACTTTTTATTTTTGTAAGGTATCTTGAGATCTCATGATTTAACCAAGTTGCTCTCCTAAAGCACTTTCTAGCCTGACCTTCATTTTGTACATACTGAGATACAACCTTTTAGTGGCAAGAATAGTGGATCCTAACTAAATGGCATCTTTTTCTTACCCACCAGTATGTGACAAGAAAAAAAAAATTCTGAAAGTCTAAAGTAACACAAGTTTAAACTACTTGAAATATTTCCCTCTGTCATTTGCATCAAAATCTACTCATTTTAAAAAAAGTTTGTAGCTTTAATTTAATGGTGTAGGTAAAGTAACAGCATTTCTTCAAGTACCTGAGAACCATCTACCTTTAGCTGCTAACCTGCTGTACTTGCCCTAACCTAGAATTTTACTAAACAATCATTACACTGTTTTTCTTCAATTATATTTACAATATATAATATATGTAATAATATGTGTAAATAGAATTTTCAATTATATTTACACATATTCTAATCCTCCCTGGTATTAGTAACATAAGTTAACCAGTCACAGTCTAACTTGTTAAAGTACACAAGCTAATACTGAAGGAAAAAAGATGTTTAGGCAGCAACTCCTCCTTTGATACATGCTTTCATCAGTAAGGTTCAGGTCCCAAGCCTCTGCCACAAGACACTGGCAATAACATCCTCTCAGGAAGATGAGTGCTATGCCTGTACATGAGAAGCAGCAGTCTCCTACGTGAGGAAATGGTTTTCACATTCACATAGTTAATAATATCATTCTGTAGGACCCACTTCCACTTTTTTTTTTTTAACTAGGCAGCACATTTCTGTTAGGCTCTAAATGTCATCACGACAATTTATTATGAATATTCTTAATGACTAACCACTAAGAGCTTTCACCTTTGCTGGCACAACACCCAACTCACAAAGGCTGTAAAAATTTGAAACAAACAACTGATGAATCAGAAGAGAGAAGTGAAAAAAGCAGGCAATCTAGTTTGACTCGTTTATATTGACTTTCTAATTTTGGTCAAAATGGTATCAGCCCAGCAACAGCTCTACCCAATCAGGAAAGAGACAAACAGGTACCGCACAGCAATCAACTGATATTTTGAGAAGTGTGATCTCAGCTGTGCTTTCCACCTACAGCCCAGCAAAACAAACTTATAAAATACTTCTTTTTTAGCTAAGCACATCCGGCTTTAATAGAACAGTACCGAAGTTGCATTATCTTCCAGTGAAAATTTAACCAGCAAGGTCAAAGAGGAAAGCTGTACAACTTCTCCTGAGTAGTACAATGCTCAAGGGTTTGTATTATTTTTGGCTATATTTCTTTAAATGCTCATGGGTAAGCGCTGCAAGAGTAAGAAACACCACAGAATGGCTGTGTAAAAAATTACATACAAAGCTACATGACATTTTGAAACTACTTGCAAGACTAAACCTGTGCAAGGCCCATGGGCCTTTCTGTACATAGCAAAAAATCAATATAATAAATTACATTACTGTGCATTTCTACATATTTGGAGTATTAAGTGCATATGGAATTTCAGACATTCTTTCACACTTACAGGAAAAATTACATTTATCAGATCAATCTATATCATATGGAAGTTTAAACATGTATTGCACTAAAAACAAACTAGATTAAAGATAGGAATTACACACAGTTATTTCATCTTTTTATAGTGAGGCAATCATGTGAGACATGATGAACAAAGAGTACTAAAACCTGAGTGGAAGGCTATATACAAGAGCACACAGCTTCACTGGCACAAATAAATTTGAACAAATAAATCAAGAAGAGCTTGAGAAGATCTTTTTCTTTGCTTCCTATCTGTGAAGAAACTGTGATATTTTGGGTTTTGAGGTGGCAATGGCACCACAGACTCCATCAGCATTTAACTCTTATTCTTCTGGCAACTGACACATAAACACATAAACACTTGATCATCATGGATATGAAAGGTTTTTTTGCTTATCTCCTTCTAAAACTCTCTTCCTTGCACTGCCCCAGTAGCAAAGGTACCCCATGGACCTGCTGAGTCACAGAACCTGACAACAGTTTATCTTGGCAAATAAAGCACACCTGCCTTTCAGTGTAAGCATGATGAGCACAGGTACAGACTGTACAGGCATCTTATCAGTAAGGAAGGAAAGCAAATTAGGTCAGTAGTTTCTGACTAAAACAAGATAAATAAGGAAGGACAGTCTAATCTAGAACCTGTGAATGCTGGCCAAGTACCTGTTGTTACTTTATTTGGTGTCTGGGCCCTCAGAATGAGTAGGATAGTACAAAACAAAAGGTCAGATGCCAGCAGCTGAGCTCCTATTGAATCATCAGCTGTAAATGAAATCTGCTTTCCATGTTACACAAATTTCAGTGGAGTTAGTCAAAATTCTACCACCTGCCCTGCTTCTCATTCAAATCTAATTTACACTTCACTTCCAAATTTGTATTTCTGCTTTATTATGCACCTTGGAAAGAAAACTTGGGAGTTTTCTTTGCAGGGTTTAATAATCTACTTATAGGCAAAATTACTGTAGTTATACTAACCCAGAGCTAATCTCTTCCAAATACAGTAAAAATCCATCTTGGAGTGACATTCTAGCTGGAAAAATTTCTGTTCAACACCAGAAATTACAGCTGTCACAATATGAAACTCAATTTAAAGAATAAAAAAAGGGGGAGAGGGCAGAGATGTAGAACATCCTGGAAGTATCAAAAACAAATAGAGAACCTCCTGACTAAGTAATGTGAAATAAGGAGCAGAGAGAAGTTTTGCCACAGTGACAGCAGGGAGTACCTTGTCAGTAAAGAGACCCTTCTTCCTCCTCAAACATTAGTGCATTTGAGGAGAAGGAGAGACCATGTGTAAAATGCAATTATACTTCAGTGTATCCACACCATAGGACCCTACACAATAATTTCAACATCCCAAAATCTGATCTGTGCAGCTAAACTTTTCAGAAAAGGCTTCATTTGCACTTAGTGATTTTCAGCAATCAAGAATTTGTGCTTAGGTTTGTTTGTGGACACCTGGGAAAGGTAAAAAAAAAAAGCAAGCACAGTTTCACCAGAACAATATTTGATGAAAAGCTGTGTAGGCTCTCTAAAAATCAGTATTTCAGAAATTAAATTAATTGAAAAAAAAAAACTTGAAAACCATATCCTCCATGGTATTGCTCCAATGACTGCTGAACTCTCTGGTTAAAATCTTTATTCTTAATACTACTTTAAATTTGAACAACTTTAGTCCCTATTTCTTATCAGCTCTTTTTTTTTTTCCTAGATTAAACACTATCCTTCTAACAGAAATGTCTTCCTTGTGGAGATTCTATTAATAGGCAGCTTGCTAATGGTCTGACCTTTGTCATGGATAAATTAATTTCCTTGGGGCATTTTAATTCTAGTAATTCTTTTAGCTTTTTTAGAGGTATTCCCAAGCTTTCAGCATCGTTTAGAGAAATTAAATCAAAAACTACAATAACATATTTTCATAACAGTGTGTCTCACCAAGCAGTAATAGCTTATTATTTTTGATATTCTAGTGATTACATACACTCACTTTTATCTTTTGATACACCAGAACAACTGGTTTCTGTATGATGCATGCCAATGAAGACTGGTTCATTACAAACTTTAAACACTGCATTTCTGATAATTTTACATTCAGTGTACAGATGAAATATTCTGCACTTTTCTTATAATTTTTGCTTTTGCTTTCAGCCAAAAAGATAAAAAAAAAAAAAAAAGAAAAGAAATCATAACTAAAGCTTTAGGAAGATGCACATACACTTTTCAGCTCAGCACACCATCAGAAATCATAATGTAGGGAAAGAATGACGTTCTGTAGTTATTCACCTTTATCAGCAGGAAAATTCCTTCAGAGTTGCCAGAATATCTATCCTAGAATTGCTACTTCCTTCTTGGAGAAAAAAAGCAAATTCAGAGAAAATGATGGATCAGTTATGAATACACAAGTACACACACAAAACACTGGAGAAAAATCTTGTATTTTTTGCTCTTTAATGATCAATTACATTAATGATCCATTACATTAATGATCAATTTCCTTTTTAAAATTGTCCTAGACACTATTATAATGTTGAGCTACACTGAGGAAGAATACAACTGAAAATATGTACTAGTACACGTAGGAGAAAAGAACCACATTATCAATGCAAGTTCTTTGTAGGATTACCTTGACAAGCATTTCAGCATAAGTAGTGGCATAAATAGCACTCCATCTCCTTTCCATACAGAGTTTCTTTCCTCTCCCACATTGCTGCCTCAGTGTTTGGGATCAAGGAAGCATTTGTGTGGCTGTTCAACAAACTAGACAGGAAAGCAATGCAGATGACAACCAGGAAAGGTCTTTTTTTTTTCAGTTTTAGGGTTATTGGAAGCTGGGTCAGTTCTCTGACCTAATATATCATGCTGTCACACAAACAACTATCCTCAGCCCAAATGAGGGATGGCACAGAGGAAAAAGTGAGTAACCAAAACACAAAGAACACTTGGGTCAGCACTGGACAGCCATTTATTTAGAAGCAAGCAGTAGACACAGGAACACACCATCGCCCCCAGTACAATGTAAATAAAAAACCCCTTTGGCATCTCAGTGATGGCACTGAGCAGAGTACCAATAACACTCTCAAAGTATTTAAAAGGCAAATGTGTACCTGAACTAAAGACAGGTGCAGCACTACACTGTATAGGGAAGAGCCTGTGGTTGCTTTTAGGCACCACGTGACTTATGTTCTATGACTGACTGAAACAGACAGATGGTGGGCTCCTGGGGGCTCATCACAGTTATCCATAAACCATCCAAAACCAGCCAGAAAGACCAGTCATCACCACGTGCAGATAAGCCTTTGCCTAATCAATAAAGCCAGAAACACAGTGAGAAAACTCCCTGCACCTAGAGGCCTCACCTGTGACAACCTCCCCCACAGCAGCACTCCCAAGAGCAAAAAGGACATTCAACACCCCTAAAACAAAGTTTTTTCCTTTGGGGGAGACAAGAGCAAGTCTCACAAGCAAAAGCCTCCTGCTCACAGAAGACAATAAGCTGTTTTGGGAGCCACTACCTGGTAGATGCATTTGGGAAGGAAGCTGGGCAGACCCAGGCACAGTGAACCTGACAAATGTGGATAAGTCCTTACAGAGACTGACAAGGCAACATCTCTTCATTTAATAAATTGTTTCTGACAAACTAATTGCTAAATCAACCAGGTAAAGCAGTGTGCAAATTATAACTGAAAATAAGTGCAGTTCTTCTAGCTGATGCAAGAGATGCAAAAATAATAACAAATCTTTTCAAATGTATCAGGACTGGGAAGTTTGCCAGAATCTGAAGAATTAATTGATGATCAGGATAAAATAGGAGCACTGAGGGAAGAAAATGTAATTTCAGAGAAGCTAAATGAGTTCTTTGCATTGATTCATGCCCACTCTGGAAGCAACTGGGAGATCTCAATGCGACAGCATTCTCCAGGGAAGGCTCATCAGAGCCATCTGTCCAAAACTGAAGCGATCACAAACAACTTTAAGGAACAAACTGACAAAATAAAGAGTAACCAATCACCAGGACTGGATAATGATCCAACAGTTCTAAAAGAACTAATTAATTAAATAGCTTAATTACTAACAGCACTATGCAGCCTCCTAAAACTGTAACAAACATGAAATGATTCCAAGTGAGAATCAAGTCTGGAGTCTGGACCAGATAAATTAGAAGAGACAACAAAAAAAGTGGACAGCCAGATAAACACAATCAGCTTTAAGACTTCTAATTTCTGACTTATGCATTTACTGAGTTCTTTGAAGGGATTAACAAACAATTATAATAATTATAATTAATTAACAAATTAATTTATATTTTTGTATAAAAAAGACCCATCTGATATCACCCATGTGACTTTCCAGGGGACTTTTAACAAAGTCAGTCACTAAAATCCTAGTGAAACTAAGGAGTCATGCTGTAAGGGACAATGTCCTGGTACAGATAACTGATTAGAGGATGTCAAGCAGAGTAAATTAGCAGTTTCTGCAATCGTGGAAGATGACCAGTGGACAAATCCCAAGGTTTTGTGCTGGGATCTGTTGTATTCAATTTATCCATAAACACAGAAAATGGGCAGCAGCAGTGATAGGGAAGAATGCACTGATTCCACCATAATATTCAAAGTACCTAAGATGAAGGCTGACTGAAGAGCTGAAAAAGAATTGTAGTCAGCAGGTAATAAAATAGCAGATGAAATTTAAATGCATGAATTTATACATTAAAGGATCCATGGAAAAGAACAGAGCAAACATATCTTCATGTATGAAATTACAGCCTTTAAACCAACCATACCTACCTATAGAGCAATCTTGGAGTTAATGACAGAGTTTAATGACCGCAGATCAAGAAAGCAAATTAAGTATTGGGAATTATTGGAAAATAAATTTATGCAGGCATGTATATCTATGACATGGCCACATCTTAAGTGCTGTGTTCTGGTTTCCTCCTCTCAAAAAAAAAGACAGGAATCAGGATTGGAAAATGTTATGAGAAAAGCAACATGGATACACCATGGCATGGAACAGTCTCTCTATCAGAAAGGGCTAAGTAAGCAAGGATTCTTCAGCATGGAAAAGAGGTAACTTGAAGAGGGTAGGATTAACACTTGAAAAATCAAGGGAAACGAACAATGGGCTTCACCACATTTGCAATACAAGAACCAGAAGGCATCAAATAAAGACAGTAAAGGCAAAATTCAAAATAGGCAAAAGGAATTGTTTGCTATGCAACTCCTTGTCAACGATCTTTAACATGTTAAAGGTTTATATGGGGTAGAAGAGAGACTGTAGAATTTTATAGAAAAGAAGTCAGCTGAGGTTTATTTCATACACAGCTGGCTGAGGGTGTTTCCAAACTGGAAAGAGTTGGAGGTTTGGTAAGTACACACAGGAAGTATCATACAAGCCTGCTCCACTTTTACTGTTCTCCAGACATCTGAATCTCAGCAATGCTGAGTATCAAGAGCAGACTGGATGAACTACTCATGTGATCCAATGTAATTATCATTTTGCTGAATAGGCAATTACTGCATCCAGTGATGTCAGATTCTTAAACAAATGCTTCCCAATTTCAAAACTAGGATACACTAAAGTGTAAGGGGACCTTTCTATACAACAGGCATAAGATTGCTCCTATACAAATTTGAGTATTACACCCTGTGTTTGTGCTCTTAGGATTGAAAACACACTCCTAACTGATAAAACATTACATGGAAGCTGGCAGGGCCCCAAAATGCTACCTAAGCTCAGGTAGTACCTGACTTATTGACAGAAGCTACTGTCCTATTTAGGCAATGTCTCTGTTCCAAAAGTATGGCCTGCTTGTGACTTGTGACATTAATCACAGCCTGAGAAAGTCACTCTTTACGCAGTTTATCTGGAAAGCTTGTAGACGATAATGATGTGGGAAAGTGGGACAGAGCCCAGCTAGAAGATTTCTTGAGATGGGCAAAAGGCTACAATGCTGACTAGAAACAGAATCATGCAAAGCTTATCCTGCAAGACAGAGGCTCTACACAAACACTTCTGACAGTTTTGACAGCGTGTGGCAACCACCAAGAATTTTTTTGTTACTCCATACAAGTAAGGTCCACAGCCAACCATGAATACATACTTCAGATGTGTGTAAAAGCCCAGGTAACTTCCCCAGTCCTGCCCTGAAGAGTCAGCTTTTCCAGTCTTCTGTATTCCCTACCTAAGACTATGACACATGGTATTATCAAGTCTTGCCAACTCAATTTCCCCAAAAGTCTGCCTCATAGAGTTGAATCATTACTCTTCCATTCCTTCTGACTCTTTCACCCAAGAGAGAAAATGAGCTGAGAACAAAAGGGAAAAGAGTTGTAACTGCAGCATGGAGCAAAGAACAGAGACTATTTGGGTTGCAACTGTGGAATTCAGTGTGTGGTGTTGGTGCAAGTCATTAAGCCTATTTCCAGTGCTCCCATTTTTACTTTCACAATATTTAATAATTATCTTTAAAGTCACAATTATGACAGCCCTTGAGAAAGTCTGAAAGATGGTTTTCCTCTATAACTTTCCCTGTGTTTCTAGTTGCTGTGACTGCCAGTAAAAAACCTGATTCCAGAAAATCTGCAACCTGAAAACTCAGAAAAATACATGCACACACAGACACACTTCCTTTCTTCACATATCAGTTTTTAGTCCTGAAGATTTTTAGTGCTTTAATAATGATGATTTTTCCTTCTCTTTGATTCTTCCCACAGCAGACAATTTTTCTCACACTGCTCTTACTTCATTTATTTTCAACACATACCAACTCATACTGTAACTCATTAGCTGTCAGCATTTAAAAAAAAAAAGATTAGCAGTGCCAACTACACCTCAGGAAAAACATTTGCACTCCACACAGCTCAAGTGTTTGTTATATACTACAGAAAAAGTGGTGTATTACATTATCTACATCCTTCTTTTTGTTTCTGCAGGGCTTCACTAAGCTGACGACTGACAATTGCATGCTTATTTCAAAACTGCAGTAAGAAATAATTATTCTGAAGACATTGCATATATAATCAACACAATGTAACAGCTAAGGTTTTTTCTAAAACACAAGCTACTTCTTTACTCATTTGTATTTTGATAAAACAACTGACAATTTAACACAAAATGCAATGCTAGCCTTGTGAAGAAAGATCTATTTTAGGACCACTTAATAGACAAATAAGAAGCTAAATTCTGAATACTAAATAATAACAAACAATTTGAGGTAGATATGAGCCTACAATTCATTATGACACAAAGCTATTATCTCAGGAACCTAGAAAAGCTACCCTTAAAATGACAGATTAAGTTTAGGAGAAAGGTGTTACTTAATTAAAGGTCCTTATTCTTGGTTCCATAATTTGCTGAGTTTTTAATACAATGGTCACAAGGAAGAACAACTATAAATCTAGGGAAATATAATGCCTTTGACATTTTTCATGTTATTTACATAGTATTTACATCGTATTTTACTAAAGTGTCTGAAGACTAAACTATGCAAAAGCAGTCTGAACCTAGAAATACTCAGATATGCTACAGCAGACATTTAGAAGAGAAACAACTTAATCTTTGTTCCTCTTCCATGTGCATTATCACAGAAAACAGGGATGCTGGTAAACAGGAAAGGAACAAATTATTTTTGTATTTGGCAGGAGAAAGAATATTGTTCAGCATAGCCAATCCAGTTATCTTCATTAACTCCCTTCAATGACAGCAACCCAAAAGACCTCCTTCCAACAAATCCCCAAGAATTACTAACCCTGGGATAAATTGTATAGGATAACTTAATGATCTCAAACTAGTTTAGATGCTGGACCAGCCAAGAAAGTTCCTTACTTTTAAGACTGATCTTAATGTAATTTAATATTCTCTGTTTTGAAATATTGTTCCACCTTTGAACATCTATGCTTTAGATAAAAATTATTTTCTTTTTAAAACTTACCTGGCACTAGAGCTGAGTAATTTGCCCTACACAGGGCACTCCACTCTTACCAATGCATCAATCTGTAAGACTGGGATCCTGCACCAAGCTCTGAGAACCCAGAGCTTTAGTAAATGTAAGAAAGATCACTGTGATACAGCAGAACAATAGAGCAACATCCTTGGAGTTCTAATAAAGTTGGCAGCAACTATACTCAAGAGTTTTACTTCCTGATACAAGGCATTTTGACAAAGTCTAAATATTTATTTCTACATGGACATCCCAAATGCAGTACTCCAGGCATGTGGTTTTCTCTGGTAAAGAAGAGATATATTTGAAATCTTACACAGTTGGAGAGTATGGGAAGATGACTGAGGGTAAAAAGATAATGGCATGGAAGTCACAGGGAAAAATACAGTTGTACTCCCTGGATGAAATATGGTCAGCATATCTGACCTCCCACACACTATGCAATCTAAGGGGGACCCAACAGAGGGTGGAGCAGAGTGGAGACACCATGGCCAGGCACTGTGTTGAAACCCTTGCAGAGGAGGGAACTCAGTGGTACTTTCTAGCTGATAAACACCATAGCAGCTGAAAACCAAGGGAGATAAAGGAAAATGTCCTGCTCTTGAATCAGCAACTGTTATGAAATCATTCTACTTGGACTAACGCATGTCCCCATCCCAAGGTTATCTCGGGCACTATCCTGAGATACCCACCCCCAGTACAACCGCCCCTCACTGATTACAAGGTATGACCAAAGCCACTCAAGTTCCATCTAAACATAAAGAAATAGTATAAAAATGGGTTTAGAATGGGGAGAAATGGAGGAAGACTCCATTGTAACTTCTGGGATCAGCTGAGAAGCTGAACCTGTCTTCTCCCTCACAGGGATGCCTACTGTGTAAGAAATGTGATCTCTACAAGCTGAATGATTGTCTCAGACCAGCTGAGGACTAGAGCTTGTTTGTACATTGCTTTAAATTAGTATATTGCTTTGAATGTACTTTTTGCAGTCTGATACTATCACTGGCAAGTCTCAAACCTTAACCTTTCACAATTCTATTAATAAAGAGTGTTATTCTGCCAACTGTTAATGCAAGTCCTCCAAGGGCACTGCCCATTGCCCACAGTGGGTGAAGGAGGAGACCCAAGAGGAGGTTCCTCTGTTAGGTGTGTAACCTTGAATAAGTCAGTGGAACAGATCCAGTGGGAATGCTTAGTGAAGGGTCACATAGTGGGACACCGACAGACTGGTTGGGCACAAGAGTCACGGCTTTCCTGGGGCTCTGACAGACTAATTAAACACAAAGGGTTTGAGTAAATCTCCCCTTTTTACATGATAGTGAGGAACATATTTTCCTCTGCTTTCACATTGCTTAGATCTAGAAAAGTCACATTTCTTTTGCAGGTGAGGAGGAAGCACAACAATTTCCTACTATTGAATATTCAAATAGCTTTTTGCTTTAAAAAATGTTTCTCAAAACTAGGAAAAAAATTAGGTACTCAAAAGACTGATATACACATGGATAGACAAGTTAATCAACTGTCCTCTGTATTGCTTTGAATTTTTAATCTAAATTATTTCATTACAATTATTTACTACTTTGAAATTCTGTCAACCATTTAAAATTTTTATTTGGTAAATGCATAAAAGTAGGACACTGAAAACGAGCTTATACACAATAATACACAGACACATCAGAGGATTAATATATAAAAATCAAGAGATGAAAAACTGACCTGCTGCTTCTGGTATTTGTTTAGCAGGGCTAAAAATACAACGTAACATCTGGAGCAGTCTGCTAAAGCTGCACAGAATTCATTGTAGGTAGAAAGTTTGCTATAAAGAAAAAAAAAATATAAATGAACGAAAGGACTTTTTTCCACAAAACATTTTTTTAGAAAGTCACTTTTGATTCTCAGAGCTGTATTTTCCAACAAATGAAGTGAATGCCAATACTCTGACTTCTAGCAGAGGCATGTGCAGTTATATAAGAGCACAACAGAAGCCTAGCTACCCTTGCCACAGTGAATTACGGGAAGAAGCAAACATAAGGAGCTTCCCAACCTGCTTGCCATATGGGCACAGTATGCTAACACCAGCACTTCTTAGTGCTAACGGGGAGAACTGGAATTTCAAGATGATGTGAGAAGTCAGACAAGAGGAAATAAGGGGTCCCTTCCTAGTGCACATACAGTAGAGCCCAGCAACAGCATTAAGAGAACACATCTCTCACCAGCAAATACAGAGACTGTGCCTCCTTGCAGGCAGGATTTATCTCTGCACATTTCCTAACAGCTACTCCAGTCCTACACTCCTCACCTTGACCATTGCCAAAACAGGGAACTGGACATACTTTGGCCACACCATAAAAATGCAGTAACAGCACAAGCTAGGATAACATCTTATGTAGCCAAAACCAGAAAAGATCTGTGTTGATGTTCAATTACAACTTATTACAGGAAGATTTACAGTCTTACTGAATGAATAATCTGAATAGATTGAACACATTCTCTACAAAGAAGCTGCCTAAAGTTGATTGAGAGAACAATCATTCTGTATTACTAGAAGACAGAACAAAATTCAAATCTGAGCTCTTTACTGCATAGTATATTTTTTTTTTTTTGTGACTGCAATTTCCAGGAAGCTAATTAAATTGATTTTTATGTCTAATTTGTATTCTTGGAGCATGTAGCTTTAATCTTAAGGAAAAAAAACTGAAGCAGTAGGGAACTTTAAGTAAGTTATTTTTTCTCCATATTGAATTCTATACCAAGTAAAAGTCCTTATCAGAATTACAGTGTAAGTATCAATTACACTTAATTACAAACTCATTATCCCACTTTTCATGGCATTTTCCAAGTAAAATAAATGCTCCCTCCTCAGAAGAAGTAAATATGCTCAAAGTGCTGTAATCATTGCAAGAGCTCATTTTTAGGAACAAAACTAGAGACAGATGTGAACAAGGTAGCATGGAATTTGGGAAGCTAGTCACATGCTTTACAGGTAGCACAAACAGCTAAGGAGCAGATTTGCCTGGTTTCAGCTGTGGGGAGGAAGGAGTGCCAGCCCCTGTTCAAAGCACAACTCAACTTCATCCAGAAAGGAGAACGTGATGGATAATTTGGAGCATTTCAACAGGAGGATAAGTCCATAACAGAATCTCAATAAACACAGAGCCACAGGCAACATGACTCAATGCAGTAACAAAGCAGCAATGGCAAATACTTCATCCAGCACATCATTCATAAATTGCACTTATAATCCCATTATAATAGTGCATCCTATTCCTGAAATTACCAACAGCCGATTTCACAACTTCTTCCAAATCCTTACATTGTTTGCAAGTCCATCTAGCACTGAATATTGCAAGCTGATGCTTGTTAACTGGAAGACTTTTGACTGAGAAACTATTCAGACTACAAAATGATCTTTGTGGTGACTAACTCACACTGATCTCCCTCTGGAAAGCACAACTTGGGAAGCAGCCGTTGGCTGCTCATAAAACTGAGATTCTTTCAGCACTTCCATCTGCACACTCAAGCCCCGATCCCAGGGATTAATCTCCTCAAACACTCTGTAACAGCTCAAAACAATGAACACTGGTCACATTTCCCTCTTGTGTATTTTATTTCACAATACACAGTTCCTTGTGTAATTTCTCTCATTAATTTTTTTTCAAACATGGCCTAAGCCAGGATTAATAAATACCTAATAATTTGTGCAGCTTTAAAATAAAAGAAACGGTACTTTAAAAAATTCAATCAGAATCGATGGGATCAAAGAATGACACAGTACAACAAAATATTTTTCATGGGGATGATGAATCCAAGTCTGTACGGCTACAATTAAACAATTCTGTAAGTATTAATAGAGGCAAAATTAGCATACAATGTCATTAAAAGCTACACAGAGCTTTTTAAAAAAGAGTTCGATGTAAATCTTCCAGTCTTAGCGCTTGGTCCTGCCTCCACGGAGGGAGGGGGACCTGTCTGGAAGAGGGACCTGCCTGCACACAGAGCTGTGTCCGCGCGTACCTGAGAACGCGGACAATCCAGACGCACACGTCCTTGTCGCTGCTGCGCTGCTCCAGCGCCACGCAGAGCTCGGGGATGGCAGCGCCGGGGCTGAGCTGGCGCCGCGACAGGGCGCAGTTGGCCAGGATCCGCAGAGTGGCTGCCAGCTGCGCACGGAGCGGAGGACAGGGGTTAGCCACAGCTGCGCGCTGTGCTGGCACAGCCTGCTGCTGGCACAATCACTACGGCTCAGGTCTCACTTACAGCACCCAGAGCAGTCTGCGTGCCCCGTTAATATTCTGCAGGTAGGTATAAACCAATAGATAACAACAGGAAACGTGCAGGCAGCGAGATGGTGGATTTGGGCTAACTGAAAATGTAAGACTGACACTGGTCTTTGCCCGAATGTAACCTCCTTCTGGGAGGGACACGTGATCTTGCATATGCTTTAAAATCTTGCATCTATACAGCCACGTACCAACTGCAATGAGGTGAAATGCTGTGGATGGTTAAAGTAATTTTTTGCGTAATTCTTCAATAAATCTTAGTATTGCAAAATTATATTTAAATCTTGAAAATACTAATATATATTTTGATGATAACTGTAAACTGCAAACTAAAATGAATTTATTTTAAAACACAGATTTACTCTAATTTAAAAATTAAAAGTCAATCATGATAAAAGAAATCCACTGTTTGAACAATAGAAAAATGAAAAGCTTAAGTGCTCAAGTCTATCTGAAGAAACCAAAATATTTTCAGATGATACTGTTCTATTTCAAGGAGCTTAAAGCATAATCTAGCACTGGTGGATGTACAAAATGCATCACCTATTGCATATTTTGAAATATTCTGGTGCTCATCCAAGGCAAGAGTATTCAAATGACAAGGTCAGATGGGCAATGAGATTTAAGTTAATTTTGATCTAATCCAGAATTTACTACAAAAGGAATGTGAAGTCATTCAATCTTATGTGAATATTGGAATTCTTCAAAGTTTTCTTATTCAGAGTGAAGTTATTAACTTCAATTTGGTTTTGAATGTACTTTGATAAGGCACAAAAACTATCTGTTCAAACTGGTTCTTATCACAAAAAGCTCTGGAAATTAAGCATTTTATCACTAAATTGGACTGCTTATCCAGTGATATGCAATTGCTAATTTTAAAGAAAAACTCTTGAGAAAGAGCAGGTTAAGATGTTGTGTTTCAGCTTTTGCACATAGGACTCTATGCATATTCTGTCCATTCTCCAGCAGCTTTCAAATTTGCTGTCCTACTTCAACAAACTTGACAGCAGAGTACAAATCTTCAGTGACCCCATGATGTTCTGTAATGGAGCAACAGAAGATGCAACATGTCAAAATGGAGAAGCAAGGCATAGAGGGAAAAAAATATGTGATAATGTGATATGTGAATGGATTTAACTTCAGTACTAAAATGCAATTTATACTATATTCCTAATACAGAGAATCTGAACCTACAGAAGCTATTTGCTTCATATCACTCATTTTAAGAAGACACCTGGAGTTTTTTATTATTCTAACTGAACAACTGCAAAAAAAAAAAAAATTCCAGATGCATATTCCTTCTCAAGTCATGATGCTTCAAAAATCAACACAATACTGGAGATACATTTTAATAAATATATTCTGATCAAATACTTTGCTTTTCAAAAGTTTTGGTAGAAAAATTCTTGTCACATGGAATAGAGACAGGTGACTCCATTCAGTGTTTACATACAAGATGTTCACAGTCAGTCTAGGATGCTATTTTTTGAATTCTAGCTAAGCTTCAATTGACACAATAAAGGAAATGAATGATAAGCCACATATTAAAAGTGTAGTTCAAACCCAGACAAGAGCTTTCACTGCAGCAAAGAGACTTACATATTGGATAATGGAAAAGAAATATCAATAGATGATGGCACAGAGGTCTCCAAAAAGAAAGTAAAATTTTTCAATGCCTGGTACAGTTAGATGGTTCAAAATCCTCAAACAGTAAATTCTTTCAAGAGCCACCCTCTGACAAAGAAAGGTTGGAAAGGAAAAGCAATGCAAAATAACATATACACTTAAATGTGCAAGAAAACAGCATTCAGCAGTCCACAGAAGTATATATCCACAAAACACTGTTAAGTGCAACTGAAACTTGAAGAGTACAGTTTAAAAAATAATAGAAGCTAGCCATACAGCAGCTGAATTCTAGGGATATTGTGATTACTTCAATCAGACCCTATGTTTCAGGGAGAAATGTATAATAATTGTCTTTAGCAGTCCCCACCAGCCCTAATCCTTATGTTGCCATATGAAAGATCAAATTCACCCAAACAGAAAATTTAACTGCTGACAAATGCTATTTTTAAAGGAGAAGACATTTAAGTGCTTTTCAATTAAGGAACAGGAAGTACTTATTAAGCCTTGACAGTGACTCTTCAAAAATCTTGGGTTTTGAGTTAGCATTACTGTATTTTGTATAAATATTAACAGACTGTTAGATTAAGCAATATAAAATTAATCAGTGTTGACCCTGATTTCATGTCCTCTGTTAAGTAAAAAAAATATTACAAACATTTTTATTCTTGTATTGTATGACTTCTGAAAAAAAAACATTGTGAGAGAATGAAGAAATCAAATAGGGACTTTTTTTCCCACAAAAAGGATCTAGCAAGATTATGTATAACACTGCCATCTGGTGATTGTGCAATTATACAGTTAAAGAATGAAGAGCTGGTCCCAATTAAATGGGATACTTCAGTTACCAAGGTTAAGAGATAGCAGAGCTTCCTTCAGAGACCACTGTGACTATTTAAAGTGTTTTTCTCCTCCAATATAATTTGCTTTCTATAACTGAAGACAGTATTTCTGTACATCACTGGCTATTTGATCTGTTGCTACAAGATGCAGTATGTTACAAAAACTTCATTCTGAAGACATCGATCACAGAAGAAACTTTCTTCAACCATCCCTAAAACAGAACTCCTCGTTCATCTGTCCATGATGACTGATCAATTAACTCACATGAAGGAAGTAGTGCACATGGATTTGTTGAAGGAACCAATATGAAAAAGTCACACAGGAATTCCATAGAAGTAGGAATCACTACTTTTCTCACAAGAGGAACAAAACCGAAGGATCTGTACTATTACAGAAGAGAACACAAACAAGTGAAAGAGCAATCTCAGTAAGAGACAACTGTCAGTACTGACTTCTCCACAAAACACTCAAGAACTTCTTAGAAACAGCCAGTCTATTCAAACAGTACAAAGCAGTTTTGCTGCAGTTCCATTTGTAGTGAAAAAAGCAGAGATATGAGAGATTTTTTAAAGAAAGCATAAAATACAACATTTTCCTTTTAGCCATTTGCAAACTAAACCCTTGATTAAAAAACCTAAATTTATCCCAGGCAAATAATGGAAGAAAAACATTCCTGCAAAGTTGTGAGGAATATCAGGCAGATAGTCAAAATCCTGGAAATAAACTGATTCATTAGTTTTATTACTAAGATTAAAAAACAGACAAAAATCACCAGTAGTAATGTGATGATGTAGGTTGTTTTCTCATATAATTTCAAGAATTATAAAATCTTGTGCTTATAAATTAGTAGAGAATTAAAGAAATCTGGCATAATTAGCTGACAAACCTAGTGCAAATGCTACCTCAGAAAATTCTCCAATGTATTTTCCTATGAAGTACCTGAAAGTTTACAATTCAACCATTCGCTAAACATTACATCAGTAACTTCCAAACAAATGCCAAGAATCTACCTGGCAAATCCTTGGTAAACACAATATCCATCACACAGTGTTTCTAAAATACATGGGTTTAAAAAGTTTTAGGGACAAGGATTAGTTTTCAGAGCCACCACTTATCAAGGTGCTTTGTATGTGAAAGCAGTTTTGAGCCTGCTGCCTTCAAAAGATTCAAAAAGTGTTTGCTTTTGCAACTACTTTTTCCTTACATTACAGTTCTTCAAAAACATTTTGTCAAAGAAACACAGCTGTATTTCCCTACACATTTTTAAAATACATTATTCTTGTAATAAAAAGCCATTATTCTTGCAATAAAAAAGCTTTTTGTAATCTCCTAGAGTATTGCAGAACCAGTTTGTATTTATTATTTCAGCTTCAAGAATTAAGATAGAGAACACATTTTTATCTGTTTACTACAGTATCCAGAATATTGTCAGCACAATAAAGTAGTAATAAGAAACTGGTTTATTAGGTATAAAAGTATTTCTATTAACTTCAGAATTTCTGAAGCCTTTAAAATTGACTACACACAAACATCTGTGGTAATTACATTAGGTCCTGAACAACTTCATTTAACTTCTTAAAAATAAGTCTATTGAAATATAAGTACAACTCTGTCAGTAGCACACAGGGTTAGCTTATCTCCTCTAATTAAATTTTTAATTTGCCCTTGAAGTACATACTTCTAGAAATAAAAGTAAATGCTAACCTGGACTAATAAGTGGCCCAACTTGGAGAAACATGTGTCATGTTCTTTTATGTTATTAATCTGCTTCATTAATTCCAGAAACATTTCAACAGCTCCTTTGCTGAGCATTTTTAAACGGAGTACTTCCTTTTCAGACATGACTTTTATAGCTGCCATGCAATAGACAAGAGCTTCATGGTTTGTTTGTAGGTCTTCATTCCACAGAACCTGCAACAAATAATCTAAAAGGAAAATCATTATTCACGAAAGTCTAATATTAAAATTTATATTTGACACAGTCCACTCTTTAAAGAGATTAACAACTGGAAAACACCCTCAGACTGAACTCTTACATTTCTAATAAGTAGGCTAGAAAAACTGGACTGAAACCAAGAAACAATTATTGATGAATAAGAGAATGAGCCTGACTTTTGTTCTCCTAGATGTCAAGAACCAGTGTAAGCTGAAAACACATACCAGGAATCATTGAAATCCTCAGTCAAGACTCTAGTAACTGATTCAAAGAGATATTTATTTCTGCTTCCTATGCTCCATTCAGTTCCAGTTGAATAAAACCATTTTCCTACATCATTAAACTGAAGAGAATTAAAAATTTTTTCTGTCTCAACTGAAGCTGAAAGTTTCTCCATGTATATATGTATATGAAGTACACACTCTAGGCTCCTGTCCAAACTCCCGCCCTCACCAATTAAATCACTTGGGTTGTGGCAATGTGAGAACTCAGTTTCAGGTTCCTGCTCTACTATCAAAGAGAGTCTTGAACAATAGTTGTCTATTCTGGGATGAAGGATTAATTTATTTCTTCTACTGGAGCTGCTGCACTGCACATAAATAGTTCACAGAGACAGAAGAGGAAAAAGAAATTGAATCTATAACCCAGTGACTACAACAGGGATGTGGGCAGCTGTGATGATAGGCCAGGGTCACGTCTTCTTCCGGGACAAGGCGGGTCCAAAACACAAAGAGTGAATAAAAAAAAAAAACAACACCTACCAACGCTCTTTCCTTCACTAGTTTTTAAAATACAGGGAAAGAAGAGCAAGTGAAAGAAAAGTGAATGAGGATGGAAATTAGAGCAAAATGTGACTTGTTCAAATGCTGTGTATGATGCTGATCTCTACAAAACTGTACTTTTCAGTATTCAAAGTCAACCCAGCTGCTGTTTCCTGTGAGTCCTTTCCTTACCACCTGAAAGGCGTGTCTTCATTTCTGACAACAATTGTGTATTAAACTTCAAGACCATGAATACTTTCAACTATTTAAGCAAATATACACATATGCCTTAATCAATACACATGCAGTAACTGCTTGCAAGATCAAGGCCTACATTAATAAAACATACTGAAGTTTTAATGAAAGGAATGACTTTCAATCAATTCTGAGTATCATTTGCACACTTTCATTTTCTTCATACTTTTCATATTTGCAAGGGGTGGTGGGAGTGGGCATGACACAAACACTGTTACAAGCACAAAAGATCTTAGAGCCATTGCTCACAGTTCTGCAAAACCATTGGCTCAATGTGCAGCAGCAGCTATAAAAAAATATTTTAAAAACAATGACTATTCTCAAGATCCTCCCTGATGATGGCCAACACTATAGTCAACATTATTTCATTTCTATAAAATTTGGTGCATACAGAGCTTGAATTCTATAGATAGTTTTGTTCCATAAATCTCAAGAAGGATCCACTGGAGTTTGAGAAGTTACAGAGAAGGATTTATAGAACAACTGAATGACACAATATCTGTTCAAAGAGCTTCAGTCTTGAAAATGAGAAGACAGAGATATGTGATAAGACTGCCTTTTAAAAAATCCTGAAGGTGAAAGGTAAGCTGACTGTGCAAACTCTTACAAATCCTGCAAAACTATAAGCAGGGGGATAAAGAAAAATATATAGATTTAAAACAGCACACAGAGAATTTCTAGAAATTGTTCCATGACATCATAGAGGGAGACAGAATCAGAAAATCCAGAAAGGCAAATGAATGAACAAAAGACGTATAAACAGAGACTAAAAAGGGATTAGGCAAGGATGCACCATCCAACATCCCTAATAGAATAGAACAGTTCTGGAAGCTGGGGAAACAGATCACAGAAAACACACAGGCTCCTGTGCTCACCCTAAACAGCATTCCCCAGCCCCATCACTACTTAGATACAGAACACTGGACTAGACCAACCATTAGTTTGACCTAGGCAGGCAATTTTTAGTCTGTGACTAAGTAAACTCTGAAAATGTTTTTTCAAAGATGAACAATTTTAACTGTTGGATTTCAACATCTAACTTAGAGACAAGAAAGAATACATACCCAATAATGTATCATTTTGAATGATGAAATAATTTTTTTCATTCCTACAAATTTTAAATGCTAGCTTGCAAACACTAAGAAGATTTTTTCCATCTACTTTCATCTGCAAAGAAATTAAAAGACATAAAATCACAACTAAAATCTGCATGCACAAAATGCACCATAACATTCTGCAAGTTCAGACACCATGGCAAACTCATATTCTCACAGAACTGTTAAATTACAGCTGAAATCCTAACAACACATTGAAACAAACTGAAGATGCATTAAAGGAAACTGAAATAACCTGAAACTCAGGTATTTTAAACACTATTTAGCAAACTGTGCTGGCTTTAAAATAACAGTTTTTAACTTCTGGTGTACTAATATAAACAGGCAGTATATCAGTAACTTGCAGGATTTTTTCTCCAATTCCCTTACAAAGAAATTTTGTATGGAAATCAGTGGTTTGGCATCTATGGCCCTTCCACAAAGACCACCAGTACAACAGTACATATTTCATACAATGAAATTTACTCTCAGCTATCAGAAAACACAATCTTATAATGAGAGATTGTGAAAGGGAAGTAAAGGTGGTAAAAATACAATGACATCTCTCTTCCTTTCCTCTGCATTTCAAGGGCAATTTCTCCTAGGTTCATGCTTTTTGAAAGATTACACAGAAAAATGTCTGCAAAGGAACTTTTCTTTTTAATAAGCACCACTTAACATCTCTCTGGTATCTGAGTATGTAACTGTACCTTCTCAACAAAATAACTTACACTACCTTACAGGAGAACATGATTCCCTCAACACACACACATATTACTCAGATGCCTACAACACAATGTTAGTGGGCATCCTTTCACCAGTGACTGTCCATACATGCTTTGTAGAACATGAACAAAGAAAGTCTAAAGCACAAAATTTAATTGAGAGTCTTAACCAGAAATATTAAAGAAGAATATTATTTACATTCACTCACCTTCAAAAAAAAAACCCCTCCATTTTGATATTTTTGGAACAAGGTGAAGATATTATTCAAAAACTAAGCTTAATTTCCATGTGTACATTTTATAATCATTGAGTTTTTTAAATCCCTGCATGTGTATCCTAGTTTAGGACACTGTGTCTTTTCCATACCTATACAATATTCCTGCCACCATACACCAACTATTCTATTTTGTGCCCTTCCTTCCTCCCCCAGATGTAACTTCTCTGCAGAAAATAAGCTGCAAGTGCTGATCTAGATGGATGGCAGACTAGTATCCCTGTGGTAGGAAACTGTACTTAGGAAAGGGTTAGTTTAGACACAGTTTATAAGTATGAAATGAAAAATTAAATCCAAGTTGTAATTCATGATTTTGAGCTTCACATTCTACCAAAGAGCATTTCAAAACACTTACAGCCAGAATAATCTTTGCCAGCTTCAGGGAAAGTGGATCTGAATCAATGTCTACAAGTTTATATAATGTCTTCAAAAGGATGTTTCTTCTTTTAAATTTTTTTCCAAGCATATTTCCTTCTCCCAATGCTTGATGGAGCTTGGTACAAGCAAGACAAAGGTGTTCTATATTGTCTTCTCCTTGAAGGGCGTAGGAAAGGAGAGAAAAATAAAAAATAAATATCAGTGCCACTTTATCCAGAGCATCTCAATACATGAAGACACAGAAAAACAAAATAAAGAAGAGGTTGCACAACAACAAAAATAAGACACCAAATAAACTTCATCACATGACAACGTGATCCCCAGAAATGATTTTATTCTGCTTTGTCAAACAAGAAATCATTGAGGCAAAATAATACCTACAGCTAAAATGAAACTCACCTTTGATTCTTAATAATCAGATTGACCAAATGTCTACTAGGGAATTGTGTCTCTGAAAACATTCTTTAAAGCACTCCACCAAACCATTAGATGTGAAAAAGGGATAGTTAAGGAGCATTTTTCTCCCCATATACATAACTTTATACATCAAACCTCGCTGGATTAAAAAAAAGTGACTGTAAAAATTTGCTAGAACTCTTCAATGTAGAGGTGCAAGACATATTTGGGTGGAATGTTGTCCTATTGACAAAAAAGTGATCTACTTCCTCATCCAAGTCCCTGACACTCTTTAAAATACACAAAAATAAAACAGAATTACAAAAACTGCATCTCAACACAATGGAATAATGTACATGTTTACAGAGAAAAGGAAAAGTCTTGTCTATTTTTAAAATTGAACAGTGAGATTTTTTAAAGATGTTCTTACATTTGCTTTTGTCCATAAGGTGACACTTACAAAGCCCCCCATAAATCCACCTGAACTGGCAGTATAAACTCTGCATTTACTCAGGGTGTACTTCACAGCTGAAATAAAGTCATATTCAAGGAGGCAAAGCACTTGTGATGAAATACATATGGACAGGAAATTACAACAGAAAACATGTCTGAGGCCCCAAACCTGTAGGCAGGTTCAAGGACCAATCTCTGAGGCTGAGAAGTGCCTGGAAGCTCTCAATTTGCAATCATCACACTCAAGGAACAGCAATGACTATTCCATTTCTACTCCCATAATGACAGAAAATTTAACAAAATTTAGCATGATTCTAAATGCTCTGCTCCAGTAAGCTGTGAAACTGGAGTGGCAAGGAACCAAAACTGAAAGGTCTTACATCCATTTCATCAAAATTAACAACAAAAATTATTCATCACTTATCCCATGGGGCATTTTAAAGCTTAACCTCCTGAGTATTGGAATGTAACAAAATAAATTATTTGTTCCTCTAGACAGAAAAAGAGACTTTAGGGGTTTTTTTTTTTGTCATATTATAAACAACTCAAGCACATCATATTGAGAAGAATTTAGGCAATAAATAAGTTCCAGGTTAACTTCAGATTTGTTGTTGCATGGAAAGGCTTCTGCAAATATTTTTGCTTGAGGAAGGTGAAGAAAAAGGCTTCTCTATTAATATATAAAAAACTAAACGCAATCTAAGTTCATGTGCAGGGAATTAGCTAAAAGGTACAAAGCAAATGACTGCACACAAAATTAAAAAATATTAAACTACTAACAGACCCACTCAAAGCATTTCAATTATGGAATTCTAATATTCATAAGAATTATGCAGTAAATAGTCTAAAGAAAGCAATATATCACACGGTTGCAGGAGGCAATGATGCAATTCAGTTACAATTTGTGCTAATATTCAAGAAGTAGCAAAACTTGGGTCTTAAGGTATATGTAGTACTACATTCAATCAACTGGTGAGAAAGCATCATTAGATAATATCATCTATTATTAGAAAAACTAAGCCATAATCAGGTTTTTATAAAAGCAAGAAAAACCCCAATACACTAACCAAATCAAGTGAAGACTGAGGAAAAGGGGCATGAAAACTGATTTTCCTTAGCTACATTCATGACAAGGGAAAGACATGATTAGATTTTGCCTCTAAATTTTATTTTGCTTACAAATAAAGAACATCTCACCAGACAAAACTGTAACTCAGTGGCTGAGATTTGACAATCTTGGCATTAAGCAAGGAAAATGTGAAGTTACATAGCTGTTTTCAAATTTCCTGATCACCGTTTTCTATACATCAGTGACAGATGTGGGAATGAGAATCCTGTCTTTTTTAAACAATTACATATATTGGGAATCACTTAGCACTCTACAGGTGTTTCATACTCATGAACATCTGCAAAACTATGTAAATAAAGTTCTAATCTCTACCATGCTATCACAAGCACTGCTAAAGATCCTGTAAAACAGAACTACTTGTAAAAACAAATCTACTTTCTATATTCCCATCATTCAAATAAATACAGGGTCTATAGAAGGCTGAACAACTTCTTCAATGAAAAATGCATTCCAGAGTTTAACCTTTCAAGCTATACTTAATTTACTCATTTTTGCTTCAGTATTCTGAGTCATTACATACTTTTCTGGCACATCTAACACTTTAATCACAAATGGAATTTTTAATTTAGATTTCCTTAGTTTTCTAAAATGGATTGAGACCTTCAATACAGTCTATGGTTAAAGCAGTGAATCTGTGCAGTACTTTATTCTTAAAATTATTAGCTCAACACTGACTGCTAAGCTGGCAGAGCTATGTTGTCTAAAATAAGGTAATTTAATCAGATAAGAGAAGATCTTCTCTAAACCAGTTTTGGGGTTTTTTACAGGATCACAGAACAGGTAAGGTTGGAAATTACCTCTGAAGGTCATCTGGTACAACCCCTGTGCTCAAGCAGGGCCACCTAGACTGCCCATGCCAGTTTTACACTGTGAAGTCACTGAACATATGAAAGCATAAAAGGCCACATACCCCAATTACTGTTATTATTTTGTAGTATACAAAAATGAGTCCCATGCTTCCTGCAAGAAACAGTACAGAAAATACACCCTTTCAGAGCAGTGTTACCCACTTTTTTCCAGTTCATGTAGAATTGGTAGAATCCTTGTATGCCAAAAGAAATCTTCCTCTTCCCATTCATTTATTCTTGTTTCATCCTTTAAGCCTTCAAAATACATTCAAAACAAAAGCACATATTCAGTGAAGGTTTTACTTTCTACAATAATAAATAGCTACAAATACTTTATTCATTAGTTAGAAAAAAATCTAAAAATGTCACGTTTTGATATAATCTGGGTTATTCTATGAATTAAAGATTTTCTTTTTATTTACATGTTCTCAAAAACAAACATTTCAAACAAAACTAGATGGATAAGTGGTTTGATACATAAAACTGTACAGTAAAGCTTTTGCTTGCTGACATTAATGTTTCATTTGATCACTGAATTGGAAGGTAATGACTACTTAAACATTAAAGTGTCCTACTATTTCTCAGCTCTGTGTTCACGTGACAACTTATTATTTGTTTTAAAAAATTGCATACTACAGGCAATCCTCTAGGATTGCAGAATTTTATCTAGTACATATGCAGGATATAACACTAAGCTTTATTAACTGACTGTTCAGTTAGGGAAAAGTCCTGTTAGTTATTACATCCTGTTAGCAATTCTAACTACATGCAATTAGTTTGGCGAACTTCATGACTAAACTTTTATAAAATGCATGTTTTTTCTTATTCTTCACTGCATTCAGCAGTTTGTCACATGGTAACCTCTGAAATGAACAGTAAACTATAGATAGGTGAAAGATATTTTGCCTCCAAAAAACATGTCTGAAATCTTGAAGGCAACCAACCAACTTCCACTGCTCTTGGCCGCCCTCAGCCAAGTACCCCTGTGACTCAGAGAAAACTACTCTTCACTATCAGAAACCTTGACCACTTCACAAAGAGAGTTTTTTTAAGTATTTAAGCTTTTTTTATACCTGGATTCCAAAAGAAAATACAAAAAAAAAAAGTATCACAGACATCAAGTCAAAAATTGGTGGACCTAAAAACCAGTGGACTAGAATTTTTCTGGAAACAAGACTGGGAGCATGGATCTGTTTTCAGATTGGACAAGGAAGATGGTAAAAACATAGTTTATTAAAAAAATGGAAATCAAGATTCACTTTCATATGGATGCAGTATCACTGGGAATTATTCTGACTTGCTGAACATCCTTTCCACCTCCACCTAGTATTTTGTGAAGTGACAAAATTCTGGCCTTGACCATTGGGCCACTACAGATGGAGAGCTGGAGTTTCTGCAAAACTCAAGATGTAAAGGATCTAACAGTTGCTTACAAGGTGCATGTAGGCATGTGTCTGGAGTTCAAGACTGGGTTAAGCTCTTTATCTTGCAGGCAAGCAAAGTTGTTATAAAGACAGGGTCTGGTTTGTTGAGTTGTTTTTGCTTTGAGTTTTTTTTAATAGGGAAATAAAAGTCATACAACTCTACTAAATAACATTAAGAAAGCCATTAAGACTTGATTATACACATTTCTTTAAGTGACAGATTTGTCTGAAAATATCTCCTGTTGTTCATTACTAGCTCTTGCACTTAAAAAACAATGTAAATTCCTAACACAAACATGAAGGAACACACAAACTACTATACTACCTGAGAACACCAATAATAATAGGTTTGCATCACAAGAACAGTATCTCAGACCTTAGAACAGTGACTGTCTAGTGGCATTACTTGGAACAGTAGAACAATTAAAAACTTATTATAAAAGCTTGCTCTTTAGAAAATAATCCAGACTCTTCTTCTTTTTTGGTCTATATTAATTGTCTACCTACATCTTACACACAATTAATCTATCAAATATACCTATTTCACATGATTATAAAAAATGCTGCTATTTGATAAGTAATACACTATATTTGTGTTATATATATTATATATAAGTACATGTTATTAGCAAATATTATTATTCTTATTATTTTGCATGGCATTTTTATTTTCTAGATCAAATGAGCTGACAATCTTATTTAAACTGATGAGTAACCTAATTAATAAAACACTATGCAGTGTTTGCAATGAAGTGAAAATTCTGCTCTGGATAATGTGAAAGTACAGCTGAAATGAGAACACTACAATAGTGTGCACTCTTCCTTCCTGCCACAAAACCCACATATTGACTCAATTATTTCTTTTATTTTCTACCTGTAGCTACCTCTCTTAAACTGAAAGATGGGGCTGTCTTTTTAACTACACATATACTTAATTTCATTAGGCAAGAAATAGAAACTTCAGGCATGCATTTGCAGATAGAGCCAAACTTCTCACTTTAAAAAAAAATTACCAAATCCATTTAATTTTCAGTACAGAATGAAAAGAACAGATGCTTTTTTGTACTACTCTGCTTCACTTGTCTCATATTCATCAGAGGAATACAGCAAACTGAAAGTCATAATGGCATATTTTTTTTAAAAAAAGTATCTCTTATACCTAAATAAAAAAGAAGATAATCAGCTTTTACTAAACAGTATTAATCCTAGCAGTAAGAATGACCAGACAATACATGACTATAAAGTAAAGCAACATTACTAAATTGTATGTGTCTCAGTCCTGGGAGATTTTTTAAGCTGCTGATGAAGTTAGAGTACAAGCTATATTTAAAATATTGCAGAAGCTGTCCAGAACTTTCTGATAGAGCAAACCACAATTCAACAGAAAAAATACTCAAGCAAAAGAATGCAGCAAGTTCAAGTTGGTTGTCTCAGTTTTTCATAGGTCTTAACCGCTGCTTTGCATTCTGGTCAAAAAAAAAAATCACTAATCAGTCTACATTTATTGGTTGCTGTTTTTAGCTTGTAAATACAAGAGCCTTAGCAACACTGAGCTTTCAAAAGCTGAGTACTGCCTGACTTATAATGTTTAGCCTTTTCACTGAATACTGAGTGGCTACAAATAGATCAATATTAAAACAGTCTACCTCCTCTCTAAAATGTCAAAGCATAAACACAATTCATATCAGAAAATAGAAATAATTTGTAAATGAACACTCCACCCAGAATCCCATTGTAGAGAAGAAATGATGGAGAATTTAGAGTGCTATCCCACTCTTTACTGTGGGATAAAAGATGAAGCATGCACAAACTAAGGAAGCTACACAATGTTAAGAAAAGTAGATTTAAAAAGAAACAATCATAAAAACACACTTTATATTTTCAGTAACACCAATAAAATAGCACAAACAAATTAAAAGGCTTGTAAGTGTACTAACTCTCATGACATGGTAAATACTCTCTGCTCCTCATAAGGAAATGAGAGCGGAGTACAGAACAGCCTTTGCCAGAATGGTCTGAAATAACAGAATTCCTCAGTTCTAGAAAAATAGTAATAAAGCACAATAACAGCACAGTAGAAACTTCAGGTTTCTATACCGGACTCTCAAAGATGCACTTGTGATGTATGAAATGTGCCAGCTATGAGGAAATACTATTAAAATCTGTTATGTAAAATTAGCAAAATGCATCCCTACACAGCAATCCAAAATCTCTTTCTTCAGATAATACAGGCTGGCATAATTTTATTAGTTTCTGTGCAACTGTGACAGATTACAAAAAGTGATGGGCAAATAAGGTATACATGGATTGGCAAATTCTTAAGCCTAGATATGGGAAAAGCAAGATAGAAAATACCAACAAATATTTAGAGTGAAGATCTCTTGAACAGTGTTTCTTTTCACTAAAGACAGTAAGAAAACCCAATATATCTAGAAAACAAAAAAATATTCTTCAGTAAATAATAATAAAGAACAATACTGACAAATCATAAGAACTCCATTATTTCTATTTGACTGCATTTCACATTTTTTGAGTGGAGATTGAAATCCCTTGTACCTGTTACTCTTCTCTTCTGGCCTGAAATCCTCAGCTGTGATAACTTTTTGCCAGGCTCTTCCATTTGGTCACTAAAAGATGCAGTATGAACACACAAAAGCATTATCAGAAAACTGTGCTCAAAATGCTTATTCATTCACGTGCATTGAATTATACATATTAATAACTAATTGTAAAAGATGATGTTATTTTACTAAGTTAGTAAGTTAGCTGCTCATTAAAAGTTACATGTAAATACCCTCCTTCCCTATGTATTACAAAAAGCTCCTTCAGAAATACTGACATATTCACACCACAAGAGGTCACCATTATGGAACACAAAAACTAAGCATTTCTGCTTGCTCAATAAAATTAAAGATGAACCAAGCTAAATTCAGAGAGAGACAATTTCTATTTTACCATCAGCTTCATTAAATGAATATAAAACTCAATTAGCTTAAAACTGTAAGTTCATCCATTCACAAGGACAGTATTTTTTTCTGACAGGATTAACACTTTTATAATATTTAATGAGAAGACCTTTCAAAGAAACAAAAACACCTGAGTAACCTTTAAAGTATATATTAGAATTTCTGTGTCTGCCAGTGAATTATTGCTAACTGCATAGTGGTCGCTAGTTCTGTTAGTACAAGAAACAGGTATGTTGCCATTTCTATTGTTTTACAAAGTAATGTTGTAATTCCTGCTGATTTCATGGTCAGTCTTTCTTTGGACAGAGGAAACTATTACATATATCTGTAATAAATCTATTTATTTATTCTGTTTGCCTAGCTACACACTCATGCAGCACTGATCTAAAAGAAATATACAAGATGTAGACTCTCTGCTATCAAACTGGAATATTTTCTCCTGTACTAAAGAGGAAAGTCTTAATCTATGTTTTTCTATTCTCAGTGTATGTTTAATTTAACACTTCTTATTCCATTTAAGGTTCATGTACCAATACAACCTAATCTCCTGAACTCCATTCTAAAGATGACAGTAGTGTGTTAGCAATGTTATTTCAATTTTTTTTTAAACAGGTAATTTAGTTACTCTAAGGCTTAAAACTAAAGTGTTGTTTAAGTAGTTTGCTGGATTGGTGCCTAAATCCTGTCTGTCAGTCCAGACAGAAGATGTAAGTCATCCTATCAACAGATGGAGACAGAATAAAAGACAAAGCTCTTGCAAGATCAGTTCCCTGCAAAAGGGACTGGATAGCTCACTGGGATAAGTGAGAAATTTCCCAAGCAATCACATTACAGAGGAACAGTTGTTTCATTATGGCTAACAGTGAATAATGTTTTATTTTTACAGCATGAGGATTTAAGTGCTCCAAAATCCAAATGCTTACACAAACTACCTTGAAATTATTTCAGCTCACATATAGCAATTTCTACTCCTCTGGGGAAGCAATACTTTATAAAGTAAAAAAGACAAGTGCTTGCCTCTCTAAAATTGTCTGACATCTGTAAGAAAGAAGGGGTTTAGAGCACACATTACAGACAGTTCAATGTACTGGCAGAAACAAAAATTTGATTCCATTTCTGTGAATGCCTTGTCCTACAAATTTAAAAAGTTTCAGAAATGTTTTTACAAGTTTCAGCCATCTCTGAAATCAAGACTACAACTTGAAAGGACACTGGATAAGTAAGAGAACAACTTCAGTCACCTTATACTAAACATAGCTATATTCAGAAATCAGTACCTTCAGAACTGTGTGTAGGCATGATGATACTACATGCCTATATGTATATGGATGTTTGAATTAGCTTTCCTCAGAGAAAGAGTTTTGTAACTATATCCTGTCTGTGCCTCTTCCCTGAAAATGTAAATCCAGGATGAATCCAAGAAACTCAACAGAGACAATCCTATGAGTTTTGTTGGAAGCTAAAGGAGATTAATATAAAAAGCCACTGAAGCAAGGGATGAGTTAATTTACCAGAGAGAAACAGCACATGTGTGAGGTGCAGAGTAAGATCATGTCAATTGTGCATGAAAAGAGGTTGGGTTGGAATCTGTTGGTTTTTAAACACCAGTATCAACCAGTTTAGAGACTTAAATTAGTAGGAAAGCAAATTGTTCTGTGACTAGCAGCAGTACAACCATCTATGCTTTTGGGAAACATCCTCATAAGTCACCCAAACTTCCATTATTTTCAGAAAATGAATACACTTAATACCTATATAAATGGGAATGGTTCGTGGGCAGGCTTATCTTTAGGGAATATGTACAATTTGGGAATTCTGTGAGAGATTATAAAATCCCTTTATGTACCTTTACCACTCTGCCAACTTTATTTTAGTTACATAGACTTTTGGTTTGTTACTTTTTCATTTTCATTTAGGATTGAAATTTAAATAGAAGTATCTTATTAAGAACAATGCAGTTAAAATATAATCAACCTATTATAAAAAATAAGTCACCTACTATTGAAGGGAACTGGCTTGTCAAGAGTGTGGTTGCCTTGGAAACAAAGTCAATTGGCAGAAATCTGATTGTCTGATAAGGGCCTCATCAAGAAATCAACTGACAGAGGCTCTGATGATTTAAAGAAGAGAAAGAACTTGGCAACTGGATCATTTCTGTCCTTCTCATATAAAAGAAATCATAGTAGCCTCAGTGAAGAACACTGCTTTCTTGAATGTACACAGAGTGTGAGGACTTCCAAAAGGAAAGTGAGCCAGTACTGGAGTAGTGTGGTGTGGTGGGTTGACCTTGGACAGATGTCAGGTGCCCAATCACACCCCTCTTTTCACTCCTCTCCTCATCAGGACCGAGGGTAGAAACAAGACTGAGAAAAACCCATGGGCCAAGATAAAAACAGTTTAATAAAGCAAAAGCAAAGGCCGCTTGCAGAAGCAAAGAAAAACAAAAGATTTATGCTCAACTTCCCACCAGTAGGCAACCAATGTCCAGCCATTTCCAAGGAAGTAGGGCTTGAGTATGCAGTGATTGTTCTGGAGGACAAACCTCATAATAATAAATGCCCCCTCACTTCCTTTGTCTTAACTTTCATTGCTGAGCAGACATCATACATTATGGAATCCCTTTGGTCAGTCTTGTCTAGCTGTCCTGGTTATGTCCCCTCAAAACACCTTGCCCACCCACCCTGAGCCTACTGGTGACAGGCTGAAGTTGGAGAGACAGTGCTGATGCTGAGGAGTGCTGCTCAGCAGTAGCCAGTTGCTGGTGTGTCATCACCAACACCCTTCAATGCAAAGCACAGCACTGTGAGGGCTGCTCCAGGGAAAATCAACTCCCTCTCAGCCAGCCCAAATACGTGTTCAGTATTCTCCCCTGGTGAAAGAATGGATAATTAAGTGAAAGCTGCATTTATTAAGAAATTCTGCATGTTTGGACATTTACTTAATTGTTCTTGCCATGAGCCTCTTGTTAATAGTAAACCTGCAAACTCTCACCTTTCCATGGTATTCCAGGGAAAACTACATTTCTATTAACTATATCCCAGAGGCAAAGAATTGAACTAGTAATCTCCAAAGAAGCTGCACACAACAGCAAGGTTTGAATAACAAATGTGAAAGTAAGATCCCAATGAAGGAACAGTCCTTGGGCTCCTTCCTCATACTGCACCTTAAACAGCTGAGAATCTGGCTACCTCCCTACCTGCCAAACAGCATCTGGCAATGGGCCTGAATTCTGTCTCACACTGTCCCACAGATTTAGACCCTTAGCATCACCCCTGCTACAGTTTTGGCCCAGGAAAGGTGATATTTTCCTTGACAAATGCCTGAGCATAGGGCACTGATAAGCAGAGGTAGGGACACTACCTTGAGTGTATTAAAAATAAGGAGGTAATTAAAAATAGTTACATTGTATTGATATAACCTGTGACACTGCAGATAGCCACCAAGCCATAGACTTATTCCTTTATTTAATTTTTATTAATTATTGGTATCGCTGGTACCCCTGATTATTTAGTTAGCAGTTAAGAGGGACATATGCCTAATACTAACAAGTTAATGCTTCTCGACAGAATTATATCTATCAAGCACCTGTGGTCAGCAAGGTAGCAAGGCTCAACTAGAACAAAAAGAACATGACCATCTTTTCTGAATTGTGCAGCTTCAAGGCATTCCCTCTTGACATCACCTTCTCCTCACAGTAAGGATCCTGTAACATTTTACATATCCTTACAGCTTTGGGAGGCAAAACTAGGTAACAGAGAAGCACAGGAACTGAGATAGTGTAATAAAGAATGAAGAAGATACAGGTTACTTTTCAAAGAGAAGAGCAGGAATAAAGGGGAATGAGAAAAAGATGAGGGCAGTGGGAATGGAAAACACCGTAAGCCCCATAGTATCTCCTTCCGCAAGTGCCAAGGCCTCCCGCAACTTTGCTCATCCATGTGTTATGAGCCTCTCCTTTTGCACCCACGTACACTGGATCTGTGGACCCTCTCCTACAGTAGAGACAGGAATTGAGACTATCCCATGTAAACCAGAACCTGAACAGATTCTTAAAAAGGCAGAGAGCCACTAACACATAGACTGTGCACAGCATGCCCTGACTAAATGCTGTAAGTAAGCCCTAGACTGCAGACACGATCTGATGTCTGGAAACGGATTTCTTTTCCATTTTTAAACATGCCCTTTTTATTAAGCCAAAGAACTCTAATTATGAGCATGTGATTTCTATACATCTATAACTGCAGAGCCCTTTCTATATCTATAGAACCACCATTCTTATCTTTAAGTTACTTCCTCAGAAGCAAATCTAAGCTCTAGATAGTTTGTTTAACCTTAGAGCCTTTTTATATTTGGTCTTTATCTTGATAAGGTAAACAAACCTTTTTTCTTTCATTTTCCCCTCATAGTTATTCAGTTTTTCCCCAGTGTATTTTCCTTCATTACATCCCCTTTAGCTCCCACAAAGTTCCTTTTTCTAGTTTATTTAAAACCCAAAAATGTGACTGAAATTTTTACAAATTTTATTTTGGATCATTGATATATCAACGTTTTCAGGTCTGCAAAAGTCTAGGAGAGCAATTTCTAACTTTTCACAAATCTCTAAAAACAGTGTAGGCACTGTAGTAGATGCAGACTGTTTATACATAAATACAAGCACTGAACATCTGATTTTACCAACATACATTGTGTGCATTGGGAAACCAGACATGGTATATCTACACCCAAAAATCAAGACATTTCACTAAGTGTTAGGAAGAACAGATTTCAAGCAATGTTAAGCAGATCTTGGGGGCCTGCTCAGGCAAGCCAGATGTACCAAAATAACTACTAAGCACAAAGGTGTTCTTCAAGACTGGATCAGACTTCAGTTCCCTTGATTGTGGATAATCCTCAAACAGACAGGCCATTTAGAAAAGATGTTATTTGAGATTTTACTCACCTGTATATTCAGAGTGTGGCTACACATCTACACTGTAATGTGGGTTTATTTTTATTGCTAGCACTGTCCAGGATGGCATGCCTTACATTGATAAGGATCGTTTGGCTGTTTAAGCAGCTGAGCGCTCTTCTTTCAACCCAAAATTCACAATTCTTTATGGACTACAAAGGGAAAAGCTGCAAGGAGGTGTTGTGGAAGTATACACAACCAATAAATCCTTTAAAAGAACCATCACAGGTAAATAGTTTTTCCTGTATTGAGTGCTCGCCATGGTGGAGAAGAAAGAGCTCTTGTCACACAATCAGTGATGGTGTCACAATGCACCCTCCCTCCAGGTATTGAATGATGTTGATAAGAACCCCTGCCAAGCCTTCTCTTCCCCACGCTAAACACTTCCAGATCTCTCAGCCTTTCCTCATACAAAGGATTCCTTCACATTTTAGTAGCTGGATTCCCTCCAGCCATTTCAATATCTCTATTGCATTGGGGAACCTGGAGCTAGTCCCAGTAGCCCAGGTGCAATGGAGGTTTTCAAGACACAAATGAACAGGGTGCTAGATAATCTCATCTACTCTCTTTTCCACAAAGAGATGGACCAGATGATCTTCTGAGGTCTCTCCTATCCTGAGCTGTTCTATGAACTTGGTGTACATGAGGACCTCCAGGTCTTTTTCTGCAAAGCTGCCTCTCAGTTGGATCGCTCCCAGTGTATATATAGATCGCTCCCAGGGCCCGGGGTTGTTCCTGCCCAGATGCAGAACTTTGCACTTGTCTTTGTTAAACTGCATCACACTCCTGTCAAACCATTTCTCCAGCCTGCTGAGGCTCCTCTGGACAATCCTCTGGTGTATCAGCCAATGGCTTGTTTATCTATTGACTGCCATTTAGCACTTTTTCTAAATTATTCAGAACTGTGGTCTCATGAACAGCCTGTCAGATCTCTTGGCAGGAGCACTGTGGTGCACTGTGCAAAGATACATAGGGCTCCAGACCAAGTTTATCAGGGCACAGCCAACTTTGTCACTCTTTGTGCCCTGTTTATCAGGGCACTCAGCAACTTTGTCTCAAAAAGAACAATAGAGGCTCCGAGGAAAGTTAGAGGAGTTAATGGTGATCCTGGGAATTAGGGCACTGAGGACAATGGAGCAAACCCTGAGTCAGCAGCAAGGGACAAAGTGGTGCAAGGGTCCCAAGAAAGGGGAGGAGTCAGATGCAGAGCTGCAGCAAGTAAGAGAAACTGCAATGGATCTTCTCAGAGGAGGTTCATTTACACAATGCTTTTAGGAGCCACTGTTTCAGAACACAATCCCCTGCTACTATGATTCCTCCACTATAAGTGTTTAGTGATCAAGAAACAAAGAGTTCTAACTCTCAACCAAAATTACTGATGTTAATAACAAGACATTGCCCTGTAGACTTTGAAAGGAAGTATAAACAACGTTCCAGTAGTTTTGCCAAAGTAACTAGTAAGAAATGTTTTTAGCTTTTGGCAAAATGAGAAAAATTAGTATTTAGTTTTGTCATTTACTCTCACAGAAATTAATTTTTCCACATACCAATTAACATTTGCATTTCTCATTAATCCCTTTATTCCAATTTCATTATACTATCCAGATATTTTATGTTGCCAGAAGGACATCAGAATTAGTTTCTGGTATTGTCTTTCATTATTTGAATAGTAGGGAATATGTTTTTTATTACAAACCAACTGATTTCTTCCTGACCCATAACTTAGCACTTGAAAAGCACCCTATCCTTTTAGACAAAGAATTGACCTTCACTGAGCCACTTAAGAGACTCTGTCCCTATTTTGCTCAGCTACCACAGAATCTTCCATTCCGTGATGCCATCTGAGGGACAAACAAGACAGATAAACACAATCTGGAAATAAGCCTCAAAGAAAAAAAAACAGTATAATAGCTCAATTTTTAAAGACTATTTTCCTTTTCAAAAAAACAATGGAGACAAAATTACTGGCAGACAGCTGAAAGAGATATAAAATAAAGTATTAAGCCAATTACACACAATTTGAGTCAGTTTTATTTCTCATCCACAAAACTTCTCAAAAACATGAAAATAATTTAAAAACTGGTAATATAGATGTCCTGAAATTATTTCAGGAACTGCAGAGGATTATAAGGAACATCATAAGAAGAGAAAAAAACAAAGGGAGTGAAAACTATAATCAAGTGTATAACTGATACCACTGATATGAGAAAATATAACTAGTAGAAAGACAACATAATTTGCAAAAATATATTGACAAATAGACCAACTCTCTGAGTCATCCTAAAGATAAGTAAATAACAATCCTGCAAACACAATCATGGGAATAGCTCGCTCATTTCTTATGACAACTGCAGCATTAAAAAAATACAGCATTTCTTATTTATAGAGGCTGTTGATGGAGAACCTCATGAACATGTTAAACTTAAGTATGACTTAAAAGAATAATCAAGGTTAATGAAAAACCTCTATCCTTATCCTTTTTACTCTTCACAGTCTTTGCATATTCTGTCTAATATTGAAAATATTGACACTATCTATTTGTGGCGGAGTATCTTTAGGCAATCAGGCAACTGACAGTCTAATTCTAACCATAAAAAATATCTAAAACACTAGCCTAAATATATTTGAGTCTGAAAATCACACCCTCATCATCTTCCCAACTTGAATCTTGAATAAACATTGCATTTCTAAACAGAAAATAAATTCAAATCCATTGTTACTACGGGTCTACCTAGACTGAACTGACATTCCTTCTCCACCCTTTGTGTGGCACACTTGCCCACTGCAGAATTGCAATTCAACTGGTATTAAGGACTATCAAGACCTAGATCTCACAGATTTGGAGACCAATGACATTGGCCTGAAACTAAGTGCTAGAGTGGAAAGACTCTTTAGAGTACACGGTAAAATAGACCCTAAACTCCACTGTCTCTTTTGTGAGCTAAGAGACCTGAGATAACAGTTACCTCTTACCCTTTCCTTTAGAAGTCTGTAACAAGTTCCAAAAAAAAGAATTCTTCTTTCCCAGTGTTCTCTCAGTATCCCTTAACCCTATACCAAACCAGGCACCCTCTTGAAAAGGCAGGTGTCACAATCTGGAAGACACTGCAGAAAGCTCCACTTATGAAGGATTTCCCACAACTCAATTGTTTCTTTCTGAAATCAGTGGTCCAAATAGCCAGTGGAACTGAGGCAGAAATAGATAAAGATTACTTGGGAGCAGGTTAATTTCCTGTTTCCCTGTCTTTATGAGAATTCCAAAAGTTGTCAATATACATCATTAATAAAAAAAGAAAAATATAAAAATACTGAAAAAAGTCTGGAGAGTCAGCTACACCATACTTCAAACCAATATCAATATCTACACCATGTCACTCATTAAAAAAAAAAAAAATCCAGAACAAAACAGAATGGGTGTTCCCCTCAGAAAAAAAATCTCTCTCCTCTGTGGGAATCCTTTTCTTCGAAGAGAAAAAGAATGTATATTTTGAACACAGATGTGAAGGTAGTTTAAGCAACCAGAGAGAAGTAATTTCCAGCGGTCCCTTCCAACCCACCCTATTCTATGAATATATGATTCACTTTATCATTTAATCCTTTGCTTTTATCATTTTCTATTGAAATATTCCAAAACTCTAAAAAAGCAAAAGAAAGAGAAACTACTCTCATGGAAGAAGAATATACTTCAGGGATACTGTAAAACAGGCATTTAATAAAGAGAGCAATGGTGAGAGAAAACAGGCCACAGTATATTTTCTTTACAGTACCTGCTAATCCTTTTGTAGCTCTTTATAAAACTCACTTATTAAAAAAAGAACAGGCCACTTGGGAATGAACTGTTTGCCTCAAACTCTTCTTAACTCAAGGCACCTCTGCTTTTAAGAAGTCCTGAAATGACATCTAAGCTTTCAGAATATTAAGAAATTGGAGTAGGAAAAAAAAAATCATCATTCTTTCACACCCGGCAAACTGTTGCTCTTCATCAGCAAATCTGCCATCACTGTTGACACTTCTCTTGAAATATATAAATGCAGAAACATTTTAGAAGTTTCACTTCTATAGCAATCACAATAGATGGCAAGGCACAATGGTTAGAGGAAGATGTAAACAAAACTGAGCTTCCTTATGATTGCCAGAAATTGTTGCTAGCTTTCCTGAGGCAACATGTCAATAAATTCAATCTGCTTCAATTAACATACCTATTCTATTACATCTAGATTGTTATTTGCAAAAAAGAATTGCAAACAAAATGGCAAATGACTTTTCCCCTTCAAAAGGTCCTTTTCTTTTTTCCCCCAGTACCTTTATAAGGGAGCTGTGATTTCATTAGCACTGTTCGTTCTTTTCTTCAGTCTTTGGGACAACAAAAGAATGTGAGATAGAAAGTGATCAAGTCTCTTGCTGGAATAGAATACCTGCCTTCTGTTCTCTCTAAAATAAATCTAATAGCACTAATGGCAGGAATATGCCATGCTATTTTGCCATGCTCTACAGTTTCCTCATGAGCAGAAAAACGGTTTCATTAAGGAGGTTATTTCAGTACACATATAGGAACTGTAGGGAAAGGGGAGCAGGAAGTCCCACACGCCTTCCCCTGTATGAAGTGTACCATTTCTACAATCCTCTTGCTTAATTCCTGCAAGGATTTTAAGTCACTGTGATACAGAATTGAGGTTGACACCTGCTTCATATAGAGAATGACAGGACACTAGATAATAAAAGATTTGTTCCTTTAAGCTTTCATCCTATTACTACTGAATACAATGTACTTTAAATACAAATTATCTTATAAACCCTATACTAGATGCCTCGAGTATTTATGATACAGAACCAGATGCAATCTAACCTTAGAGTCATCTAGTAAACATGTTCTACTGAGAAAGAATGCCAAGTCTCTCACTGCAATGGCCCCTCTATGGTTCTGGAGCCTTTTATATACAACTATCATGAAAACCAAACTCAACAAACTATATGGAAGGCTAGGTTTGTGGTACCTTTCAACTGCCTGGTCAGATGAAGAATGACATCTCTGAACTCACACGGGCACCCAGAATAAGGTCTGCCTGACATGTGTAGTGTCATACACAAACACTGGACCAATGTGCTCTCTGGTCTTTGCAAGGAGTCAGAACGTATGAGAGCAGCTGAGATTATCCACACCCATCCCATTACATGATGGCATGAACTGCTTGGGCTGATACAGATGAGAGACCTTTGTCTGTGGCTAAACAGAAGCCACAGACAAAAAAGCATTTTGTATTATTCTTGTGCATCTTGCAGCACTGCAGATATATGTGGTGCTCTAAGCCATATGAGACCTAAATGGTGTCAGGAAGCTTAGCTTCCTAAGCATTGGCAAAAACCAGCTCTGACTCGAGTACACAGAAGAGGACTCACAGGAGAGGTAAAAATGGGCCATTCAAAGATACAGATCTTGCATTCAGCACAGGAAGATGGAGGAATGTTATATATTCCTCTTCCATTTTGGAGAAAACTAGTCAGAACAATATTGGAAAGCAACTTTTTATATTATGTTTAAGGCCAGTTATTTGAGATCTAATTTAACTGATATATGAGATCCATGATTGCAAAAAGCACCAGTAACAAAAATGCAAAACCAAAAATTTGCAGAGCTCTTATTCTTATAAGGAGAGGTGTACAATTTTGAACAGACAGAAAGCATGCCTAATGGGTTAGCTGTTCAATTATACATGCAAGTTTTAAAACTGTGACTGGGAAGAAAGGTCATTCTTTTGAATTAGCAAAGTATCAACTGACCCCTTCCTGTCAGAGGCACTTGGACACTATCAACCAAAACAGCAACCCAAACAAAAAGCAGAACTGAACATAGCAGGATGCATATTCCACAAAAGGAACTACCCATCTCCACTGCAACAATGAAGTACTTCACACAACACCTTTATTAAATAAATTTTAAACTACAGTAATTTATGTAGTATGGTAATCCAACTAGTGTTTATCTAAGAAGTTATTAGATCACTGATTTTAAAGAGAGAAAATTATATTAAAGTATTCTTTTTGGTGCTTAATTTTTCTTTTTTTTCACCTACATTTTTCATCTCTGCTCTTATTTTCTCATTCTTCCTCCACACTCATGGAGTTTTTTCTTTGCTACAAGGCTTCATTCTTTTAGAATCTGTCTTTTTTAAAATTCTGCTTACAGTTTAATATAAAAGAGTCCTATGATAGCTCCGTTATGTATCATTTACTATAACGGCCTCAACAGACAACATTCTTTTAAACTATTAAGTGCTATCATCATGTTAGTAAATGAAAGGCCTTTGATTTTATAAAATTAAGAACATAATCTTTAATATCAAAGGTGCTTAAGAATATCCAGGGAAATATCCAGTTTGTATGCTTAGGGAAATAGCTTTTCCCTAAGCATACAAACATGCTAGAAAGAAGATACCTACTGGCAAATACGTATTTTTAATAGTGAACAAGTTTTACAAGGATCTGTTTTGAAAATAAAGTGTTTTTCATTCTTTGTTGCTGAGATTGCCAGATCTGTCAATGTTATTAGCACAAAACAGTTGTTCATCTGACTGCTAATGCAGCAACTGATACACCAACTATACATAGTGTAATGGGACTATTCCTCCCTGTGCAAGAATTCACATCTGAATAAAAAAAAACCAAATTGTTTGATTATGAATTAGAGAATTAATATGATATTCCAGGTGCAGTAAAAACAGACTGGAGGCATGTGAGTCTCATTAATCTCTTACACCTATTTGGTCATTGAAAAAAAAAAAAAAAAAAAACCTAAAAATTCAAAGTCACAAAAAATTCTGCTTCTATTGATAAAGAATTTAAGACTGGTTTTGGTGTATGATCACATACCAGAACCAGAAAGCATGGCTCTACTCAACTTTCAAGCTAAGTGAAGATGGTACAGCACCTTAAAACAACAGGACTAAACTACAAAAGCAAGCACATCAAATTTAAACTTGAGGATTTTACACACAGTGATTAGAAGACTTGGTTTTGAGATGTTAATGATCAAACAAATCACACTGAACAAATTTCAACCAACAGTATTTTACTAATTAGTCTCTTGAATGTAGAAACTTCCTAAAAGAAGAAATGTAAATTTTTCTAATAATCTAAATATAGTTCCATTTTGAAGCATATGTAATGTTATCTTCAAATTCCATTAATTTTAAGCATTTTGATACTTGCACAATTGAGTATCTAGGAAGAAGGTTGTATGGAAGATGCACATTACCGTACTTGAGCAATGCTGACCTTTCTCCTTGCAGCTGAAGTGAAAATTTTCCTGGTGTCCCTTCCATGGGGCCTTCACTTCCTGATCTGCTGGTATGTTCATTACAAATTAATTGTCTATTCTCATCATTAAATGATGTGTACAACTTTTGTTCTGCTAAGCAGTTATTATTACTTCTGTCAAGACTATTCATCATCATAGCTGGCTCTTCAAAATCAAGCTTCACTTCATCTGAAATAGTCAAAGAGAACACATTTTGTTCAAGTCTTATTAATTACTGCTTGTTGTCTTACATTATCAAAATTTGCTTGTATCAATTCAAAAGGTGAGAAAGCTGAAGACTATTAAGAGTAAGGGAGTCAATGTCTTCTTATGAACAGATGAACTTTCTTAAAGTCTTTTGGGGTCGTGTTTAAAGTTTTACTATTTCATCTTCTTTATCTCCCTTTTACAAATAGGTGGATTGTACCTTGAGAAAATGTGATTGTATTTCAGGACCTGAATATTATGAAGGAATTCAGGAAAAAGGTAGCTGTTAATCCTGTAGCTTTTATGTACACACAAGAAGAACCTCCACAAATAAAACCCCTCACATGACATTTGCATGATCCCAAAAGGGGAGAAGAGACCAAGGCAGGTTACAAATACACTAGCTTCTCAGCTTTTTCAATTAGTAGCATCAGCTTATTAAGGCTACATGAAGTGGCACATTATATAAAGGTAGATTTATAGAATAAATGCATAAAAATGAAGTAAAGTTTAGTAGGTAAAAAGGGAGCTATTCAGTTTATCATGTAAAGTAACAATCCCGGACACTGTAAGAACTGTCATTATAAATGAGTCTTCTGAAATAAAGACAGAGTCCCAGCACACTTCATTATGAGCCAACATGCAAGAAGCCAAGATGCCATTTCCCATCTTCAAGAAAACTACTTTCAAATCCCACATTTGGTGACCTTTATTAAATCTCCAGTAATGAAACTCTTAACAACAAATACAATGTAGCTGGAGGCCTGTCAAGACATATCATTCCTTTTTATTCCTCCTTTTAGGCTCAATAATCCATCAGGGAATCTCCTTAGATGATGGCATCTCATTATCTCTTTAAGCATGTCAGCATTTAATGTTAATTTTACCCACTGATGACAACTTTCAGTAAAATTCCATTACTTGGAAAACTATAGGAAGAAGAGGCACCTGAGTAGTTTTCAACTCATTTTCAGTAGTGCAAGCCAATATAATTTTGGGAACCACAGTTTCAAAACTGCCTTAAACCCATTTAAATACTTCCAGAATTCACACTGAAAAGACACACAAGTCCTTCAATGTATTAATAACTCATGTAATTACCAATATTAAAGCCCATCATGCATCTCATGTATTTACCAACTCATGTAATTACCAATATTAAAGTCCATCTTTCTAGCAAATAATATGTATCAAAACATTCTTACTCTGATCCAGAGGAACCACCTTAGCAGAAAAGAAATCTTTCAGAGAAGTTGTTCTAAATAAGCCTTTGCAAGCACTGCTGACTTTTGTAACCTCTGCAGCATCAGCAGGTGGTGTTGGATGGAAAACAGAAGAAGCTTCATCTTTTTTTTCAGAAATTATTACTTCTGGTTTCTGTGACAAAAATAAAGAAGACTTTAAAACAAAAGCACAGATAATTTAATTTTCATTTAAGTAAAAAATAAAAAAAAAAGAAACCCACATAACTTCTAACAAAGGGCTAAGTTCAAAATAGAACAGAAGTTACACTGGCTTGCTCATTAAGAAATTTTCATATCCTGAATCTAATGATACCATTCCACCAAACAAACCAATGTCTACACCATTATCACCACAGAAAGCCAACATTCAGGGGTGCAGAAAACAAAACCTAGCTTGAGTAGAACTCAGAATTATTTATTCCTCATAAGTACTTATTTAACTACCTCTGCAGCAAGCTTATTTATCAAAGAAAATATTGTGCCAATGACTATTGCTAACAGCTCTAGAGATACATCTATTCTTTGATTTGCTTTTGAGCATTAAAACACTATTGCTAAAACACTTCAAATATGTTCACATCATATGCACTACTTTCTGTCACACTGTGACAAATCATGCAGATCCAGAAACATGAAAGTCCTAGTTTTATGCCAGTATCTTACTTCTTAGACGAGGTGAACAAGTCCCTGAGTCTCTAGTACCAAGCACTTCTTGTGCCCTTGACCTACATAAAAGCACTGACCTCTAAAATCAAAACCAATTTCCTTAAAATAAAGAATCCACTAGAAAGTCTCCAGCCGATTCTTCAGAGCTCTCCATAGTATTAAGGAGCCAACAGGTGAGACTGACTACTTACAACCACCATGATTAATACAAAACTCTTAATTTACAGTGTATTAACTTATATCCATTGATAAAGCAAAAAAAAAAAAAAAAGCAGGTTTTGCATTGGTCAGTAGTTTTCTCTAATTTTTTTCCACTCTCACACACAAATTACATGAAAATTTAACACCAGTTCTTAAATCCAAATGTAGATATACTTTATCTAAATAGAAGTATGCTCAGAATTTTTAAACTTGATTCATGTAAATACATTCCCTTATCCAAATTACTAAAGTATAAAATTTCTTTGATATTTCCCCTAATTTTCTTAAGAATTTCCTAAAGGTTCCTGTCTGGAAAAAGCAATGTATACAGCAAGCAAATTTAATTGCTATAGCATGCTCTGTTATCTCGGATGCTAAACAAAGAGTTGTGACTTAATCTTATATTTAAAGACCAAATATAAAAAAACTGTGAAAGAGCAGATACACTTACAAATTGAAAACAATTCACAGCTTTCAGAGAGGGAGAAAAGAGGTTCTTAAAGGACCTCTATCCATTTTGAAATAAACTACAATCATGACATTTTATAGAAATGTAAGCCAAATAGAAAGCAACCTAGTTACCTTCAAGTTACTGTTCACAGAACCACAGAATAGATGAGGTTGGAAAGGACCTCTGGAGGTCCAAACCCCATATTCAACTACAGACACCTAACCTCAGCTGCCAAGGACCATGTCCAAGAAGCTTTTGAAGATCTTTGGGCAACCAAAGCCTCATCACCCTCACAGTGGGAAAACTGTTTCCTGAGGTTCAAAGAAAACCTGTGTCCCAGTCTGTGCCCTCTGCCTCTGGTCCAGTCACTGCAAAGAGGCTGGTCCCGTCCTCTTTGCATCCACCTTTCAGGTATTACATCCATAAGAGGATAAGGTCCTCTCTTGGTCCTCTCCAGGCTGAACATTCTCATTTCTCCCTGTCCCTTCAACACCTTTGGGGCCATTCATCAGATTCTCTCCAGTAGCTCCCTGTCATTCTCATACTGTGGAGCCCAAAAATGCATACAGCACTCCAGGCGTGGCCTTACCAGTGTTGAGGAGAGGGGAAGGATCATTTCCCTCAACCTGCTGCCAACACTCCTCCTAATGTAGCTCCAGATACCATCAGCCACTTTCTTAACAGCAAGGGCATGCTGTTGGCACATGTACATCCACATGAACTTCACCTATTTTAGTAAGCTTCCACAAGAAAGCTGACTAAAGTATCAGTCTTCTGATTCTTGTTAATGTCACTTTGAATCATAAAGCAATATTTAAGTAGTTTAAATTATTTTCAGGTTTCTTTTGGGGGAAAAATGACAAAACTGACTTTATAAGTCTCAGACTAACATTACAACAGGCCTCCATTTTTCCCAAATGTCTTTAAACCATTTGTTTTCTTAACACTACCAAGACACATATTTTTATATCAGTACTGCATGAGTTACTGCCAGAGTACTTACATGAGTCAGTGGACTTAGACGAACACCAGAATTTGGTCTTGATTCAGACGAATCAGAACCAGATGTATCAAGACTAACAAAAAAATGAAACATAGTCAGAATAAAGCAGACTCAGAGTTGTGGGATCAGCTGGTTTTTTTTCATTGCATGTTTCTTCCCTTTGCCAGTGAATATGGGGAAAAGGAAGAAAAGTGACAAGTGCACTTAATGGTAACAAAACTCCACCTAGAAATAATTTTGAGGTAGTAAAAACTTTGAAAATGAGCATTTCAAACTGCAGGACCTAAAATTTCACATTTAGAAGATCTCAGAAGGCTCTGAAAAAAGATCTAGCACATAGGAAATAAGCAAGCTTTCACATGTTCTACAAAAAAAGCTGAAGACTATCTCAATTAAAAGCATTCAATTGTCTCAAGAAAAAGTAAGTAACAGACTATTTTCTTATACTGTTCTCCACAAAAAAAACTAGTGTAGTGACTGCCTCTGGTAGCTCTAATTCAGAGAAACTTCTTGGACATGTAGATTAACATCAACAGTAAAGATCATTAGAAGAAGGCAAAGAATGTGATTACGAGTACAGATTAACACAGGGAAAATAATCACCAGAAGCATAATTAGAGAATCAAATCTCTATCTGCTAAAGCATATTTGAAAAAATCTTAAAGCCACAGTACCTAAAAAATACAGGACATCTATTTTGTGGACATAGTGAGGATTGAGACCCAAAAAGTTTCCTTTGTTCATCTGTAGGTGTGAATGGTCTTTGAGTTTTTACTGTTCGTAGAGCATCTCTGGCTTCATTGACAATCTCAGAACTGGTCTTAGGCGTTGCTGCTGACAGCCAGTAGAATGGTTCTGCTTTTCTTCTATTTTCAGTCTTTGAGGCTTGCATTCCTCTGCAAGGTACTGCACAGGAAGAAAACTGGAAAATATATGTGAATGGCACAAAGTATTATGCTAGTTTTAAATTACAAACTATTAAGTTATCACTGGTTATGCTACCACAGTAAATCCTAGACAGTGCTGAAATAGTGCAAATAAGGTACACTGATAATGCATTTCCTCTCTGTTCCTCAGTTCTGTAGGAAAATACTCAAAACCAGAAGGCATCTGACATGGAGGATCTACCTTCAGTTTTTTTACAGGATGCTAAAATACATCACTGTGCTTCATGGGCCAAATGTGGTCCTCTACAATTCCATAGAAAATCTGCTTCTTGACACCTAGTTACTTAGGAAACACCACAGCCAAAACAGGAATTCAATAATACGCTGCCAAGAGACAGGTTTTTCCAACTTAGGAAAAACCCAATATATATTATCAACCTTACCAAGGGCAGCTTCCCAATATGTCAGAGGCATCATTATCAGTAACTGAAGCACAGTTATCAGCAATTGATAAGCAGAGACAAGGAAGAACAGACAATCCATTTTTTTCCTCTGAAAGAGACAATTCCCCAACCCGCTCCCAAGCACAGCCAAAGATAACACTAATGTAAGTTATAAGCTCAAAGTTTCAATCAGCATTCTGTCCTGCTGTAGTTTCTAGGAAATGCAGTGGGCAGTGACAGACTTGCTCCATCACCCCCTGGACCCACAACCCATCACTATCATGGTGCAGTTCTCTGTAGATATCATCCTTGTCATTTTACAAACTCATCATGAGTCTTACACCATGCAAAATTCCTCTTCTGCTTTCAAACTTACCGAAAAACAAAAATATGTTTCTGCACTGTGACTCAGACCATCTGGTAACTTCTATTCTCTCACACAGTTTATGACAATGAACTGACAGTAGATCAGACACCATCATCTGGGTTATTTCTAAACTATGGAGTAAAAAAAAAAATCTCATATCCTTAGTTTCTTAGTTCATTTCTTCCTGTTCTGCAAGTCTAACTTTTCCAGCTGCTTCTTCTTTCTTTGAAAGCCTGCACATTCTGGCAGTGTATGTCATTGTTGCACACTCAACATAAAATTGGATGCTAAGGAGAACTGCACCAATCTCTTTCACTAAATGATACATAATTTAAAAAATCTCAGGAACAGATCAGGAGCCTGAGACTATCAGTGTTTTTAATATTTCTGACTACCATTATTACTTGTCTTCACTGTGACTGAATTTTGTTCTCTATGTTCCTTGCACTTCCCTCTATTACAATGTGATTTAAAAAAAAAAAAAAGAGTTCCACTGCAGCCGTCTGCTTAGAAAAAAATTATACAGTCAGTTCTCACTGAAAAAAGCAAGGTAGACTATCTTTCCCTATTCCCCCAGCTACTGGGAGCCAGAATTCTGACCTTAAGTGGAAGGTCTTCGGTGTAAGCCTTATGTCTGATACAGTTAGCAATGGTCCTGTGCAAGGCCAGGAGCTGGACTTCATGATCCTTGTGAGTCCCTTCCAACTCAGCCTATTCTGTGATTCTGTAGTTTTGCTTCCCAGTCCCAGCAGGAAGCAGATAGAGGGAAGACTGCTGTGTCAATGGGGACAGCATAACTGGTGCACACAGATCTTGTCCTTCACTACTGTCACCACTTCCCAAGTAGCCTTTAACTTGCACAAGTGAAGAGCTCATCTTTGACTCTGCTGTGAGGTAGAAGAGTATCACAGCAGTGTCTGAAAAGCCATTACTTGGGTTCCTGTCTTTATTCCCCAGTTGTTTACTCCAGAAGTCTGGTCTTTGCCGTCCAGGAAGATTTTAAAGCACTAGATAGCAGTACAGGATCCACACATTAGTCCCAGCAATGTCGAGAAGTGAAACAGCTCTGCTCTCACAGCTCTTACTTCAGTTCAATCAAGATGAGAGAAGCATGGCTGGCTACATCAGATATGGCACCACACTGGCTCTGCCATCTCACACTGCCTCTGCCATCCTCTTTCCCATCTCAAGTCTGGTGTCATTTAATTGCTAGGGTGCAGAGTGGGTGTATCTGCAATCACTAAGTACAGCGAGAAGAAGCCCTGTATTCAAGCTATGAACACTCTGCTCTCTGACATCCCAACTGATGTTCTGTCTGCCCTAGCAAATCTCTAGAACAGTTAGCACACAGGTACAGGTTTAGTAAAAATCCTAGAATCACTGAGGTTGGAAGAGACCTTTAAGATCATCAAATACAACAGCAAACCCTGCACTGCCCCTTGTAACCCCTAAACCACATCAACCAGTGCCAGATCCAGACGCCTCCTAAACACAGCTAAGGTTGGTGACTCCATCACCTTCCTGGCCAACCTATTCCAATGCATGGCCATCCTTACAGTGAATTTACTTTATCTAATATCTAATATGCATCTCCCCTGTCTCAGTTTAAGGCCATTACTTCTGTCCTTTCACTGCAGACGTGGCAGAAGAGATGGACCACCTCACTATAACCTCCTTTCAGGAATATGTAAACAATAGCTATTATTAGACATAATTCTGAACACCAGAAACTTACCAATCACAACTGATGCACTTTCACCCTGGTGAAATTTTGACGCAAAGAAACCGCTATCAAAGAGAAACAAGGACCAAGTTCCGAGAGTCGAGGTCTCAGCGGAGTTAGGTTTCCAAGGCAGCCGTGGGACAACACGTCCAAGGGGAACTCCCCACATAAGCAGCACCTGTGGAGTAAAGGCTGTCCCAAGCCACACCCGGCAACCATGCCTCTCTCCCGAGCACGGGAAAGCTGCCGGGAAGCGGCACGGCGATTATCAGTCTCCGGCCGCTTTCCAAAGCCCGACTTACCGCAACAGTCCGGCTCTTCTCCCTCGCCAGGCCAGGCGGCATCCCCAGGGACAAGCACTACGGCCGGGGGGCGCACCGGGTGCTGCCCGGAGGACTCGGTCGGGACCCGCCAGCGCCTC